>JANFAM010000014.1:25392500-25992500 GCA_024362665.1 Prunus padus | reverse complement strand
AATATAAGATTGTTGATTTTTGATCAACCGATTTTTTTCTTTCGATCCAATCCGGTCCGATTCGGATGCCCACCCCTAACAAATGGAGGCCCATGGACAGTAATGGCATGAATTTTCAGAAACTGTAATTGCCCCAACAAGGACAAATACGTTAGTCTCTAGTTTTTTTATGTGGGCAGCCCTCTCTCTCTCTCTCTCTCTCTCTCTCGCTCGCTTGGTCGCTCTTTCTCTCGGTCCGACGCCTCCACCGTCCACGACCTCCAGCTCTCTTCGCCAACCCATTCGCAGAATCGCAGAGAACAAATCGAGACCACCTCTCTCCCATCATTCCCATTCTCTGATTCCCCTTTTCTCAACATCCTCCATCGATCACTCCAAACGGTAAATAAATGTATTTTGCTTCTGTATTTATTACATCTTGGTATTGAATAGATGCTCTTACATTGCAATGATTTGGTTGCATTTCATGTACCGGGTCTATTAATTTGATCTGATTCTTCCATTTTCTGATTCTCCCCATCAATTTTCAAGTACCCAAATTTATCATCTTAATATTTGTTGGGTTTTGGATCATTGGTGTAGAAACCAGTCTCAGTCTCTCTCATGTCTGCATTGTTCACTGGGGGCTATGCCTTTTTATTGTGTGGTTGTTTAAGTTTCTAATTTGAAATTACTTTTGATTCTTTGTTGGGATGTTTTTCTTGGTTTCTCCCCTGTTGAGTGTTCAGCTGACTTGTCTGTCTGGGACGGAAATCACAAGACTGGCTGGGCCTATATCCATTAGGCTAACTTCTTCAAAAACAAAAGCTACGTGTTTATGTACTCTAAAGCCTAAATCCCAGCTCTCAGCTCACTCCAGCCACTACCCAGGCTTCCAGAACGTTACCCTTTCCCACCTCTGCGAACCTTCTCTGTCCCGTGTGCCGTTCACTCTCCTAGTTCTTCTCATTTTCTAATTTCAGTTCTGCTTCTTATAAGCCTCAGAGCTTCACTCACCCCAGGTAATCGTCCAATCTTCTTTTAGTTGCAGATTTTTTAAAACAACATTTTATTTCTCAGGTTTAATTTTGGGTTATAAGTTAAAGTGTTGTTTGATTATTATTATTATTTTGTCCATCAGCTCCTCAAGTGTTTCATTGTGGTTTATTGGTTTTGGGAATGATTAGTTTTGGTTCCTCTATTTTCTGAAATTCACATCAGATATGGATGTGCGGATTATGAAGGGGTTTGTTGGTTTTCTAATGGAATTTATGCTGACAGACATACAATTAAAATTTTAGCTTCTGGGATAATTAGAGCTGCTTTACAAACACGAATTGCTGGCCAGTAAGAAAAAATTGATGTTCTAAAGCAGCTGTATCTCACCTAGAACTGAATAAAGATGTTAATTGGGTAGAAGTGCATAGAAACAGACAACAGATTGGCTTATTCAACAATTATTAAAAGGATAAAAGAAATGATCGGGAAATGCACAATAGAGTCTTGAACTTGGATTTAAATTGAGATGATGTATATCCTTTGGCATGTCAGAGACTAAGATTTGCTTTACTAATCTCCGTTTTTTTCTTTTCATATTGTGTCTTGCAAGTTATAAGTGCTTCTACTTGTTTATAATCCTCTGAATTTGGTTCATTTGTATGCTTAGTGTTTGGTTGTTTATGCTATAAATTTGATGAAGAATATCCGGTATTTAATTTCCCATACATTGGCTCTTCATCTTTGTTGGAAGTTTGAGTCAGTAATCAACAGTACAAGTATATTTGACAGGATATACTTCAAAATATAAAAAAACTATGATCCACATCCACCATTACTTGCTTATAACTTATTGTTTTTCCTTCTTTTTTATTAAATATTCTTACAATTTTTAAATTTATAATTGTGTGCTTTTGTTTTGTACTTTTTCATATTTATTTTTATTTTATGCTTTATTACATCACATTACAACTGCAAAAGCAAACAATGGAACTAATTCATTCAATCCTAATTCCCAACCAAACTATGTACTGGATTCTATTCTTTATTTAATTCCATTCCATTTCCTTTCCTGAGTCGTTCTATGGTGAGGGTGCAATATATGGATCATAGATGTAGACCTTCATATTAGCCACATGATTCATTTGAATAGTAACTTCACTTAAATTTAATTAAATGATCATGTGGCTAATATGAAGGTCCACATGAGGGTTCCATGTATGGCACCCTCATTATAGAATTTTGCTGCCTTCCCTACTCCCATTCGCAATCCCTTAGGGCCTGTTTAGTGGGATGGCTTCGACATTGGCTTTCCTCGCCCTCTGCCTCCTTTGCTTTCGTCTCTAGTTTGAGCGAGCTTATGTTTTCTGCATCTCATTTTCTTATTTGCTTTCTACACCATGGTTTCAACGCCCCTCTGTGTCTGCTGCTGCGATTTTAGTTGTTGTAAGGTAGCTTCCTTTTCTCCATTTTCTCATCCATTCGAGTTCGATTTTTCTCAATTTCCATCTTTGATTCAAACATTCGAACTCCTTTGATTTGGCTGCTTTTTGGTTCACTTTCTAAAACTTTTTGTTATCTGAATCTAACTCATTGGTTGATGTGGGAATTTCTGTTTGATTGAAGTTTATTTCCATGTTTGATGCTAATAAGTTGTCACAATTCAAAAGCCACACAAGACGATTGTTTTCTTATTCTCGCATTCTTCAGTTCTCTGTTCCTCTTTTTTTTCTGCTATGATCTAAAATTTTCTTCCGTTTTGATGTGGAATTTGTCAATATAGTTAGGCACAAATATTGGGTTTTATTGAGGCTGAGGCTTAGTCTTGTGCATTTGAGGCTCTCTTCAAGTCTTGTGCAATTGGGTCTTTTGTTTATATGATGTGCATCCAGTGTGTTTGTATATCACCTTCTGTGTACCAATTAAGCTGTTTTTTCAATGGCTTATGGTGAACCAGTGCTGTATAGATAAGAATTTCAGGAAGTAATTGTATGCATCTGATTGTTGGGAATGTGCTGGTAGCTGCATTGAGTAGTCAGATCATTGCTAATTTCTATTATCTAGCCTTAATGATGTGAATGTCCATGCTTCATCTGAGTTACCTGATAAAATTCTACCCAACGTGTTAATAGACTTGCTAATTTTTATTATCCAGCCTTGGTTTACTTTATTGGGTTGCTGAGTCACTAATGTTGCAGTAACCATATATGAGTTTGATGCAGTTGCTATTTCCTTTGGGACAATGGAATTGAACCTTTCACTGTTAATTAAATTTGTTGTCATGAATCATGATCACCATCTTTCAACATTCATGTTTATTTATTTATATTATCTTTGAGAAAGTTGTGTTCTTTGATGCAATAAAGCAACATATGAATTAATAATCTCAGGCTTTTTTTTTGTTACTTTCCATTGATGTACATATATTTGTTTATGGCAGCCTAAGGTTCCTGGTGTGAAATCTGTCATTTTAAAGGCAAGCAAATCAAGCGCTGATCTTCTCATTGGGTCATTGAAGCTTGTGATAAAATAAACTCACAATTAAAAAAATTATTGAAGTCTAGTCCAGTCCAGTCCAGTCCAGTGCAGTGCTGTACCAAACAACTGATAAGACTCAAACCCCAAGCCAGCCCAGCCCAGCCCAGTCCAATACTCACAGCCCAATCCATGCCGGAATAGACCTGTCCACCAAACATGCCCTAAGGGCTTTCACCAAATTACAAGGATCATAAAATATGACTCTCACAGCAACTCATTGTGTCGCCTCAATCCCAACATACCCAATCAGTAAGCATCAACATAAGCCTCCTCGATCTCTCACCCGGCAGATCTTATCAAGATCAAATAGAGTCTCAAATGTTAAAATTCCGCAGTCTACCTCTTTAACCCTCGAGCCAAGAAACGAGTAAGTGTCCTAGTCAAGTATTTTTACATGAACATATTGTCTCATGCAACTTACAGTATTAACTTGGAATTGTGCAGGTGTGAGTGCTTCAATCTGTACGGGCAGCAGGTTCCATATGGTCAGGCATGGGCTTGGCAGAAGAGCTTAGTTAACGAGAAAAAATTTTGATTGAGAGGAATGAGGATTGCCCGGACTCCCTGTTTGTTCTTCAGCATCGTCCTGTGTATACCTTGGGGACTGCTAGTTCAGAGCAGTTCCTTAATTTTGACGTCAAGGATTCACCTTTCGACATTTATCGAACCGAACGTGGCGGCGAGGTTACATATCATGGTCCTGGTCAGGTACTCTGTCAATGGATGAATTTATCATTTACACTTCCGATTATGTTTGCCCTTGGTGGTGAAGTAGGAATTATAGTTTGAACATATTACTTGATTGTTTAGAGGCTCAATTTCTCTAACATTGTGTGTGTGCGTGTGTGTTGCATTGTAGATAATTATGTACCCCATTTTGAATCTCCGAAATCACAAGATGGATCTTCATTGGTACCTCAGGTCACTTGAGGAGGTGATCATCCGTGCTCTTTGGAAGGCATTTTGTATCAAGGCATCACGGCTTGAGGGCCTCACTGGTGTTTGGCATGGTATGCTTCCTATATGAAAGGCATGAGTTTCGCCTTTCAACATAATAGCATAGCATACTGTCATTGCCATGCCATTTGGTTGCTCTCGTACCTTCCATTAAAAGCAGTATTGAAAATAAAACTGGGATGTTCCTTTGATATTGGTATCTAACTTTTCTTCAGGAAACCAGAAACTGGCAGCCATCGGAATACGAGTATCACAGTGGATAACGTATCATGGCTTAGCATTGAATGTCACCACTGACTTAACCCCATTTCATTCGATAGTGCCCTGTGGGTTACGAGACTCTCAGGTTGGAAGTGTTAGAGGCTTGCTGAAGGAATTTCAGTCATCCGCGGACTGTGAAAGAGCACATCTACCTGATCCTGATGATGGCCAGCTACTTGATATTACTTGTAAATCATTGATCAAAGAGTTTGCAGAAGTTTTCCAGGTTAGAATCAATTATGAAACCATCTCAAGGTTGGAGTTATTAGAAAGGAAACCTGTAAACCGTTTGGAAGTGGAAACTTATTAGTCGAGGGCTGGAGCCCTACATCTCTAAATCGTTGTTGATGTGAAACACATATTAGCCCTTGGATTAAGAAAACTATATTGGGCTTATTCATTAAATAAGCTGAAGTCTACGAGGTCCAAAAACGCGCTAATAATAACCAAAGATTATAAAGGGGGCTTGAGATTCAGGCCCCTAAAACCCACATCAAAACTCGGGATAATCCTTTGTTCTGGTGCTACTTACAACTATTCAATTAAGAATTCTCAGATGTATTAGCAAGTGCATCAAGGATGCAGTCATCGATTCCCATTTTCAAAAATAAAAGAACACTCAAAATATCTGCCACTGAATTCATAGAGACCCAAACCCAATTTTCACAAAGAAAAACCCAAACAAAGACTCCAAAAAGCCCAGCCCACTTTTACAAAAAAACAAACCCAAAATAAATAAAAACAAAACAACACACGCTACCCAAGGCACCCTGCCAGACTCTCTCTCCCTCGACGACCTCTCTCTCACCTCTGTAACCATCGATATACTCCATAACCACCAGAAAACCTACATGCATAACCACCAAAAAACCACAGCCTCAGTATTCAAGGTATACCCACTTTCTATATTTTTTATATTTTTATTTATTTATCTGTATGACTATATTATCTGAAGCTCAAAGGCCCAAAACCAGAGTGAGGAGTTAGTTACTTCCCTGCCTCCAAGGCCTTGAAGCCACTCTCTCAGACTGAGAGTTTGAGACTGCGAGACTGCTCCGTTAGATTAGACGATCCAAACAAAGCCACCATAACCACAAACAAAGCCACCATAAAACCAAAGAAAACAACCAACACAAAAGCAAAATCCAAACCACCAAAGCGAAGATAAAAAAGACTAGACGATCCAAACTAAGTTCAAATCAAAAGCAATATGCTCACTTTCCAGACCAAAATGATCAACATAAAAGACAGACTTAATGCAAACAAACAGGCCCTCAGACACCTAGCCAAGACACCATTTTGGAACCTAATCAGTGCTTACAGAGAGGGCTACCTAACAAACACAAATTGCAAAAAGTCTAACTATGACATTCTTAGACTAATCAATACCTACAACCCTGACACCAGAAAATTCAACTTTGGAGCTTGGCAATGAGTATGCAATTACAAGCCAAGATGTGGCTGACATCTTTGGGTTGCCGAACCGTGGCAAGCAGCTGCCAAACACAACAACATCAACTAGACCGAAACTGGATTTTGTGAACAAATACTTCATGGGAGTCGAAAAGATCACCAAGACCGAAGTTGATAGCTTTCTGGACGAAGCACTGGAGGATGAGACACCTCAGGAGCCAATGGATGTCACAAGGTTCATAATCCTAGAGTTATTCATCAGCAACTTATTCCGCAACTCAGGATGGCTAGCCATTAAGGTACTCATCATCCAATATATCAACATATATATATATATATATTATATTTATATACTATGGCCCTGCTAATTCACAATCGTAGCTACTGACTCCATTACAAAAACAGATCTGAAAATGAAGACGACAATGAAGATAAAGAGAGTGATACCGAGCATAATGATGGTGGAGGTGATGAAGATAACGAAGAGAATCAAGACCAATTGCTTAAACAACTGCAGAAAAGGTATAAACAAGCGGCTCAAGATCGAGAATCCGAATTAACGTACCTAGACTCCACAAATATTTAGATTTGATACATAGATTTGAGTTTTATAGCTGGATATATTACTGCTAATCTGAATAAGGTATCTTATTAACTAACTTGATTCTATTGTTAATTCTTGTACAGTGCAAGGGTCAAAAACAGAAGACTTGCAAAGGGGAAAATGATATTGCTCAGCAACAACTGTTTACAACTGGTGAAACTGTTGACCACAATTGACACCACTGTTAATGTCCAGCAAGAGAAGCATCAGCAACAACTTGAATCCCAACCCGACAGCCAAGAAAAGATGTATCAAAACATTTTTGAGGAGATGGTGGGGTCAAATACTAGAGCACTACAAGGAACGCATCCATGAGCTCAAAGAAGCAGTTGATTATTGGATAGACAAAGCAGATGATCTCAAGTATAAGATGCAGGTTGCAATTCAATCGTGCATGGAAAAAAATGCATTTATTGAAAAAATCTGTAGTGAAAAGGAAGCTGTTCAGAAAAAAACAAAGAAACTAAAGAAGAAGCTTGAACAACAAGAAGAACAAAACAAAAAGCTACAAGCACAGTTAGGGGAAGAGAAATTGAAGAGGAGGCAGCTGCAAAATGACTATGAACTGCTTGAAAGAGAGAAAATGTCTTGCATTGACCATGAAACAAAATGACTTTGATATTGCATCTTTGGCACTATGGGGTTTACAACATTCTTGATGCCATCTGCAAGCAAAGACTGGAAAGCATACTGGAGATTTTCACTTAATGGGTAAGAAATGTTTCTTATGTTGAAACTGAAACAACAAGACACACCAATAAACTGAAACAACACGGCACGCTAATTTGGACATTGGTACATATGAAAGATAACTGTTATTACATTGATACTATGACAAAGCTGTTATTACACTGACCATGTAATGTGACCACTGCTACTGCAGGAGTGCATTTTGGAATAGAAAAAGAGTCATAGGGTTGATAGGCGATACATCAATATCTAATAGATGCCTATGAAGAGCTACTTCAAGTTGAGGGGAAGACCAACCTTGTAAAACAACAAAATGCATAGGGTGATTTTAATGGAACATGCTAGTTACTCTCCTCTCGCTCTATTCATTTGTACCTAAGTTGACTGGAATCAATTCCACTTAAGAGCCGGAATGGAATTACTTGGAATTAGAAAAATAACTCCAAGATAGTGACGAAATGAAGTACATTCCTATTCCAACTGTTAGAATTCATAGTTTTTGTAATTAGATTTCTGAATATTTGGATTTTTGGATGAAGGAAGAATCGAGATGAGAGAACGTTGCTCTCAATGAATGAATAAAACTGGTAATACTTGCATTTCTGCTCCACTAGCCAATATAACCGTTAGAGGAGAGAGAAGTGAGATGCTTCTCTCTAACCGATTTACATCAAGATTAAATCCTAGCCTTTGCTTCTAGCACCCTATGAGATGCTTACACTGTCACAAGCTATTACTTAAATCCTAGGCTAGAGAGAGTCCACTTGGACTATGATCCAATGGCTCTCATTACAAACATAAAACAAAAAAGAAAACATATAAAATGAAATTCAAACTTTGACTTTGGCTCCAAGACTTTCAGCTCAAAGGGTTACACATCAACACTCCTTCTAACCCTTTAGCCGATTTCACACCAAGTTGTTCGCTTAGGTACACAAACGATCTTTAGCCAAGGCCTTAGTCGGTGTATGTCCTGCAATCGATCTTTTGTTTTGCGAGATAAGCTCAATCTCCTTAGCTTGAATAGCTTCTCTAATAAAGTGAAACTTTCGATTGATATGTCAGTTCTGCGATGCAGAATCGGATTCTTTGCCATTGCTATGGCAAAGGTGTTATCACATAGAATTGGTGTGCCTTCCACTTGCTCCTCTCCAAAATCTTCAAGTACAAACCTTAGCCATTTAGCTTGTGATGTTGCTTTAGCAAGACTTACATATTCTGCCAGTGGACAATGTGTGTTTTGTTTGATTGAGGCCCATGAGAACATACCAGATCCTAGTGAGAATGCATATCTGAAGTGCTTCTCATGTCATCCTCACTTCTCAACTGATCCATCACAATACCCTATTAAGGTAGCTTTGTCTTCCACTTTCACAAACTCAATTCCGAAATCAATTGTGCCTTGAATGTATCTCAAAACTCTCTTGGTTGTTCCCATATGCTTTTGGTAGGATTATGCATGAATCTAGCTAGCAGTGCTAGAGGCAAACATTATGTCCGGTCTAGTAGCTGTCCAAGTATAGCAAGCTACCTACAACTGTCTGTATTCACCCTCATCTCACGCCTCTCACCGCCATCCTCCTTACTCAATCTTTCATTTGTTACTAGTGGTGCTGCCACACACTTGAAATCCTTCACCCAAATTTCTCAATGATCTTCAATGCATATTTCTTTTGATGAAGAAAAATGTGTTCCTTTGTTTGTACAACTCCCATTCCAAGAAAGTGATGAAGTAGCCCCGGATCGGTCATTTCATAATCTTTGCATCATATCATTTACGAATTCTTCAAGCAACTTTGGACAGCTTCAGATAAAGACAATATCATCCACATAGAGTGAAACTATAAGAATACTTGAAGCCTCACCAAGTTTTAACATAGAATGTTGCTTCACTAGGACTCTTCTTAAATCTGCCTTGTTGAAATAAGAGTCTATCTCATCATACCAAGCTCTTGGAGCTTGTTTTAGTCCATACAGAGCCTTGTTTAGCTTATACACCTTTACTTCTTCATCTTCCTTCAAGAATCCTTGTGGCTGCTCAACATAAACCTCTTCCTTTAAAAATACCATTCAGAAAAGCAGATTTTACATCCAGCTGGTACAGATTCCACTCCTTCGTACGTAAGTGCAATCAAGGTTCTAATTGTGTCTAGTCTTGCTCTTTGGAGCAAATGTCTCATTGTAGTCAACACTAGGCTTTTGTGAATAGCCTTTAGCCACCAGTCAAGCCTTGTTTTTCTGCACAGTACCATCTAGATTCAGTTTTGTTTTATAAACCCATTTGACACCAATGATTGGTTTGCCAAGTGGTCTCACAATTAGTTGCCATGTATTATTTTCTCAATCATCTCCAAATTTCACCTTCATTGCACTTCTCCATGACTCATCTAGATTAGCTTCTTCAAAACTCTCAGGTTCCACAATACACATATTGCAATCGAGCTATGATCTCATTTAAACTTCTCCATCTCTTTTGGTGTATGGTCAATAGCTTGAGAGCCTTCAATTCTCTCTTCTTCTTGAGTTGCAATTTCTTCTTCTACCTCGAATTGAACTATCAAGGTCCCGATTTGGTTCAACCTCCTCGGTCGATCGTGTTCTCGCATCACAACCTGTCACTTGAGTCTCAATCGACATAGGAACTCTCCATTCTTCTTTATCAGTTCCAAATTCCATGAGGCATTTTCATCAAAGCACACATCCCTTTGAGAATGATTTTCTTAGATTTTGGATCAAACAACCTATACCCTTTTTCACACAATCCATACCCCACAAAGATACACTTGTGATTGTTCTCTTCCGGCCTTGTGTCTTAATCCGAGGGAATGAGTGCACGACATAAAGATCCAAAGACTTTCAAATGTGCAATACTGGTTTTACGCCGTGTAAGCTTCGAATGGTGTTACCTTCTTAAGTGACTTGGAAGGACACTTATTGAGTAGATAAACCGCAGTATTGGCTTTCTGCCCAAAACTCATAGGGAAGACCCTTTTCATGTAGCATAGACTTTGCCATTTCTATGATTATGTTCTTCCTCTCGGCAACTCCATTTTGGCCGAGGGGAATATGCCATGATTAGCTGTCTTTGGATTCCAAATTCTTCACAAAACTTGTTAAAGTCACTTGACAAAACTCTCCACCCTGTCACTCCTCAACCCTTTTATCTTGTAACCACATTGCAGCTCGCCATAGCCTTGAATTTTCTAAAACATTCCAATGCACTTGACTTGTTTATGATGAAATACACCCATGACATTCTTGTGCAATCATCACAGTAAATAAGCAGGAAATACCGTTTCCGGAGATAGATTCTGTCTTCATTGGTCCACGTGTCTGTGTGAACTAATTCCAAAGGACTTCTGTAGCTCTCCAAGTAGACTCCAAAGGGAAAGAATCTCTGTCTTCTTTCCTAGCAGCCCTTCACATACTACACAGTCTGCTCCAAATGAGGTAAGCCATGAACCATGTCTTGATTCTCAAGCAATTTTATGCTTCTTTCGCTTTAAGTGCCCCAATCTCTTATGCCATGTCCGCATGCAGTGTGTAACACTTGTTTTTAAAACCAAAATCACTTGCGGGCATCATTGTAAGTGGAAAACATCCGTTGTTTGTCATTTGCACTCTCACAATCAGATTTTTCGGTGTGATCATCATAGACATTCACCATATTCTCTCCAAATACAAGATGATACCTGGCTCCATCATTTGCCCAACACTAAGTAAATTTTCTTCAAGACCAGGTACAAGCATCACTTCTTGAATGTGTTTTTTCCCCAACTTGGTTTTTATTACAAGAGTCCCTTTCCTCGCAATCGGAACTACTTCTCCGGTCCCCATCTTTACCTTAGAGGTCAAATCCCTTTGAATATTGACTAAAAAGCCTCTCATCTCCTGTCATGTGGTTACTACACCATCAAGTTAATATACCATGAGTGATTCATCTTCACATCATTATGACATTGCACACATAGAACAGAGTTCCAATTTCTTCAACTTGATTTGCATAATTCACCTTCTCGCACTTGTTTATTTCCATTACATTCTCTAAGCATATGTCCAAATTTCCCACAACCATGGCATCTAGGTTTTCCTTCATGCCAACACTTGCCATAATGTAGTTTGTCATAATGCTTACATGCTGATTTATTTCCATCATTCGATCCATTTGTTTGAAACGAGGGATTAGGCTTATTATCCCATTTGTTATCCCACTTGTTTCCATTTGTTTTCCAAGGTTTCTCGAGCATTTTGATTTCCAACCGAATCACCTCCCTTAGAATATTTCTTCTCAATGCCTCGACTAGCAAAAAGCTCTCTCTGTTAAATCCTCAAGATGTCTATCCAATCTGAGCTCAAAGCTCTTTAGGAAGCAATCACCTCTTGAATCTCAGGAGTCTCGAGATCCTTAGAGTGTTCAATCACAGAGCAAATAGAGTCATATGATTTTGGCAAACTAAACAATAACTTCTGCACAACCCTTTCTCTAGATAATTCCTCACCATAACTCTTCATTTGATTCATTATGTCAAACAATCGAGCCAAATATACGAGATAAGGATTCACTATCTTTCATGCGAGTGTATTCAAATTCTCTACGCAAACCTTGCGGTTTTACATTTCGTAACTGTTTATCTCCTCACGAATTCCAACTTTAGAATATCCCAAGCACTCCTTTGAGGTCTCTTCGTTCACAATTGGGAAATAGTCGATCCGATAAGACTCTGGATCAACCCTAGTGCACGAGCATCCTTCATGAGAATCTCAACCATCTTGGACTTTTCAAAGAAATTTCCTCAATCTTTTATCTCCTTCTCCTTCTTTGGATACGAAGCATCGAAACCCATTTCAACCGGGATCCCACACCCGTGAGATTTCAGAATGGTTTTCATCCTAATACTCCAGAACTCATAGTTTTCTCCATTGAAAACTGGTGCGAAGCTTCGAGAAGCGCTCGATCCTGCCATATTAGACATCGGATTCAAGAAATCGCCCTTGACAATCGTAGGATCGAGAGCTCAAACTCAGCTCAAATTGACTCCGCCTCTTTGTTCTGATTCACGCCCATTTCAAGCAACCCAACCTGTCTCGAGGCCATGTTAGAATTCATAGTTTTTGTAATTAGATTTCTGAATATTTGGATTTTTGGATGAAGGAAGAACTGAGATGAGAGAACGCGTTGCTCTCAATGAATGAATAAAACTGGTAATACTTGCATTTTTGCTCCACTAGCCAATATAACCGTTAGAGGAGAGAGAAGTGAGATGCTTCTCTAACCGATTTACATCAAGATTAAATCCTAGCCTTTGCTTCTATCACCCTATGAGATGCTTACACTTGTCACAAACTATTACTTAAATCCTAGGCTAGAGAGAGTCCACTTGGACTATGATCCAATGGCTCTCATTACAAACATAAAACAAAAAAGAAAACATATAAAATGAAATTCAAACTTTGACTTTGGCTCCAAGACTTTCAGCCAAAGGGTTACACATCAACACCAACTGTATTATTCCGGTCAAACAAACGGGGCCTAAGTTTCAAGTGGTTGATAGTGAATATAGGACTAATGTGACAGGTTTACTAAAGCAATGTCATTAAAAAAAAATAAAAAAATTTGTTGAAGTTTGATAATGTTCTTGCTTATATACCTCATTTTGTATTGGAATCAAAAGTATTACAATGTCTAATAACTAGTGTGTCCCTTACTGTCTTTCTCTCATTCCTACTCATCAACAAAGAGAAAATTGAAGGGGACTAATTACGAAGTAAATTACTTGGTTCACCTAGAACCACCGTTTTTTCTTCTTCCAAACGGAACCTTCAGTTTTTGTCATTCTAGTAACAAAAAGCGGAGGTTGGGTTAGGGATTAGATTAGAAAGGGTTCGAAAATGAGTTAAGATTATGTTAGATCAAAGTTCAACTATTTTCGTCAAGCGGGATTACTACAGTGGTTGTGGCCCTCCACGTTCCCCCTGCTTGGCACCAAGATTGAAACCCCAAGATTTCTTTCCTCCTAATGTAACCAAAAAAGTTCAAACCATTGTAAAGATAAAAAAAACTTGAAGAGTTTTGAAAATTTTAGTCTTGGAGATCTAGCACTATATATTCAATTCTGTCAAAACATTTGATACATATTTATCAGTTGACAGTATTAAAGTCAAAGTTCAAGTGATCTCTTACTCCCTTTCTGTATTGTTTGTGTGTGTATATATATATTATATAGATATATCTAAAGTCAAAGTCTTTGATAAATACAGGAAGTACATGCCCTTAGTTGCTTAATCATGCTAGCATAAACTATACTTCCACCATATTTATTAAAATTTGACATTGAATTTTTTAAACTTAATTTAGCATACTATTATTTAGAGTCAAGAAAACTTACTGGGATCCAATATTGTGCACTCGATCCTAGGCTCACATTCCAAATTTTCCACATAATTGTTTATAATATGTATTTGAATCCATGTTGAACCTTATTCTCAGATATTTTTTGTCAACGTTAGAAAAGAAATGGGAGTTTTCTCATACACATTACTGAGACTCTATTTGGATTCAAACTTTAGACTACTTGCTTGTAAGTGAATATCATTTTTTCACTTGACTAGACTTTGTTAGGACTGTTGATTTTTTTATTTATTTAATTATAACAATTATGTAAATCACAATCAAACATCATGGGAAGCTCAATAAATTAACTAAAATGTTAGAATATTTAGCCCAAGCTTACATTAATTTTCTACTGCAATTTTACAAGTTGTGGTCTACCCGTGGCCAAGCCTGACCCACGTGTCCATTTTATTAATAAGTCAACTGCAGCTACCAATTAATTAAATAAACTGGTTATTCCATGATTAATAATTGTTAAGAAAATTAGTTATAAATATATAGAATGTCAAGATGATAAATTATTGCAAGATAATAATGAAATATAATTTTTAATAGGAGAATGGATCAAAACTCCAAAATAACAACTGGCTTTGTCTGATCAAATTTTGACTTGAAACCATGGGAGCCAAGACTTCCTTGAATTAATGCCACTTGTATTTTTGTACGATCATCATGGGGTTGTGCAAAAAAAGAGTTTAGTTTAATGTTTTATTCTACGCATGTACATATTACGTACGTGCATGTGTACTTCGAATAAAATGCAACCACGTGTCTACAGTGGCATGCATGGGTCTGCCCGCGAATTAAAGTTTATAGGTCAAAACATGTATAAACTATTTGATTGATTGATTATATAAATATTTAACAATAAATTATTAGAGTTGACAGTTGATGCTCTGTTTACCATTCTGATGAATGAATTTAATTATGTTAATCAACATAAAATACTTAGTTTAATTGAAGTGTGACAAAGAACACTTTGAAAACAGCTAGCCGCACCTTATTTGTAAAGCAGAAAATGACTTGTAGAAAACATTTTTGCTCACAATTTTAATTTAAAATGCATCTTAACAATCATCATCAATACTTGACACGTATTCATAAGTATAACTATGATTCCATAAATACAAAGCAAAAGTTAACTATGGTTATGCATATATAAACACGTGTCAAGTGTTGAGTATGGTAGTGAGAGTACATATTGTGTTAAAGTTGTGAACAAAAATACTCATGTGCAGAAAGCGATTATGTGAATTTATATTATTATAATATGCATATTTGCCAAAAACGTTTCTTAGACTAAAATCGGCTTTGTAAGCCTCCAGCTGTTCGACCATCCATTTCCTTTTACTTTTAATTTTTAGATTATGTACTCTATTCTCTAAGGTGCTTTTTTTGTATGGAAAATTACTCTAGGGTGTAGAATAGAATTTAGGGCAACAACTGAAACCCTATAGCTAAAATATTAAAATTAAAGTCCTAAACATTACAAGAGATTGCATAAACGAGTTAGGCTAGTTGGGTAGGACAATGTGTCTGCCCCAAGTTCAAATGCCTCTCACATAATTTAGACTATTTTAGAATATCGCTATATAAATAAATAAAAGGTTTATTTGTTCAAATACACCCTGTGGTTTACAAATTGTCTCAGATTGCCCCTTGACTTTTATAATGGCTCAATTTACCTCATGAACTTCCATTCCGTTACTAAGGTTGCCCCATTTCGTTAGTTTTAAGATAAAAACCGTTAAATCAGCTGAAGTGGCATGGGTATTTTAGTAAATTTAACTATTTAAAATAAAAAAATTCAATTCAACTATAAAATCATCCACCTCTCTCTCTCTTTTCTCCCCAGCCCCACTGGCAAATCACCCACCTATAACACAACCCACCACACCAGCCATAAGACCCCACCGCCCGCAAGCCACATCCACCTTGGCCATCATCATCATCATCTAGCAGCGATTACGGCAGTCCGACGGAATCGTCATCATCATTGTCTCTTGCTCTCTTTCCCCTCAGCCCACGCAACACCGCCAATTGTAACATCCACACCCAACCATTCCTCAGCCCACACAAAGTCATCTCCATAACCCAACATCAGCTTCACTACACCCTTCACCCCACATATTCGATTCAAAAATCTCCACATCTTTTCTCAATTCAAAGCTTCTTCTTCCTTCTCCAACATTTCAAAGCAAACTTCTTTTCCTTTTCTTAATATGAAAATCCAAACCCTAGATGTTTGCATCTTTCTCCTTCTCATTCTATACAGAGTGATAAACAAAAATTGGCAGCAACAACATTGAAAATCAGGGTTCAAATATGGATTTCAAGTTCAAACCCACCAAAATCAGCATCTCTAGCAGCTATTATTAACAAATCTGGGTTTCGACCAAATTTGAGTTTCAACCCATCATCATCTTCATCATCGAAGCCCATGGTGGCTGGAGACAGTTGTGGGTGGGGAGGAGAGAGGGCTAGAGACGACGATGATAACAATTTTGCCGGACCGTCACAATATCTGCCAAATGATGATGATGGCCAAGGTGGATGTAGCTTATGGGCGTTGGGGTCTTGTAGTCGGTGTGGTGGGTTGTGCTAGAGGTGGGTGTTTTTCCAAGGGGGCTGGGAGAAGAGAGAGAGAGAGAGAGAGAGAGAGAGAGAGAGAGAGAGAGAGAGAGAGATGTGGGTGATTTTATAGTTGAATTGAATTTTTTTAATTTTAAATTGTTAAATTTACCAAAATACACATGTCACTTTAGCTAATTTAACGGGTTTTATATGAAAATTAATGGAATGAGGCAACCTTAGTAACAGAATGGAAGTTCAGGGGGGAAATTGAGCCATTATAAAAGTCAAGGGTAATCTGAGACAATTTGTAAACCATATGAAGTATTTGAACAAATAAGCCTAAATAAAATAATAAAGAATTGCTAGCGTTTAAATGACTCTACATGGTGCTAGAACATCACTTGATCCAAATGGGCATATGAGATTTCGTGCAAAGGGGACTATGCACAATTAGCTTCCAATGATCATCTTATATTTGGCTTGCAAGCCAATGATCAAAATCATCTACTTTAAAAGTTTTCCTTAAAGTATCATTCAAATCATAGCTTAATTTTTTATCTTCTAGATTGTATGTATTTGTACCCTTTAGATCACCTAACAATTTTATATGCCTTCTGTTTTTTCATTTCTTTTTTCTAGTGATGATCTTTTTGCTAAAATATCAGAAACTATGAGAGAATATTGTTTGTGTAATTTTCTATGTAGTCTTCTCCTTGTAGGAGGGTATATTTATAGTACAATAAATTCTTGTTGGTCAAGGAAAGAAATAATAATTAAAATAAATCAATCACATTTAATATAGGAATCATTGACATGTAAGGAAAGTAAACGCGAGTCCACAAGTCATACCAACAGTCCCCCTCAAGTTAGTGCATAGATATCGCCAATGGCCAACTGGTCCAATGAATTGTGGAACACCCTACTGGAAATTGCCTTTGTCAAGATATATGCCAATTGATCCTCAAACTTCACGAAAGGAAACTGAATCACTTTAGCCTCAAGCTTCTAGTTGATGAGGTGTCGATCCACCTCAACATGTTTGATGCGATCATGTTGAACCAGATTATGTGCAATAGCTATAGCAGCCTTGTTGTAACAAAAGAGATTCTTTACGGATGTAGGCCCATATCCAAGTTTAGTAAGCAACCTACGTAGCCAAAGGAGTTTGCAAATTCCTTCGGTCATACCTCTGAACTCTACTTCTACACTAGATAGCGCTACTATCTTCTATTTCTTGCTCCTCCATGTCACTAAATTACCTCCCTCAAATGTGAAGTAACCAGATGTGGATCTTCTATCATTTACACTACCTGCCCAATCTGCATCTATATAACCATCAATATTAAAATGACCATGTTTTGAGAACATAAGTCATTTTCTAGGTGCAGACTTCAAATATCTAAGTATTCAAAGAACTGCATTCATGTGGTCTTCACTTGGAGAATGCATAAATTGACTTACTACGCTCACCGCATAAGCGATATCTGGTTGAGTATGTGACAAATAGATCAATCTTCATACTAACCTTTGGTATCTTTCTTTGTTAGTTAGAACTTGATTCGGGAATTCTCCAAGATGGTGATTTTGAACAATAGGGGTATCTACAGGTTTGCAATCTAGCATTCTTGTGTCTGTCAACAAGTCCAAGACATATTTCCTTTGAGAGAGAAATATGTCTTACTTTGATCGGGCAACCTTAATACCCAAGAAGTACTTGAGCCCACCAAGGTTCTTGTCAAGCCCCAAAATCGAGACACATGACAACAACACGTACCTTGAGGATCCCAAAAATATAACACCTAGATCCAGGAGTTATAGTCCCAAGATTCCCAAAATACGATAAGCCTTTTTAATTAAATAAAATGGGTTGGATCAGAGTTGTAAATAACAGCGAAAAACTGAATAAAACATTATACAAACATTATTGTCAAAATACCAACTCCAGAGGTCAAGGAAGAGTACCTATAACCTCATAAGTTATTTCACAAAACATAAAGATTAAATACACACCAACCATCCATAATTTATACAAAGGAAGGAAATGAACAAGAAGTATCCTCAAACTCTTAGGAAAGGAAATCACGGCCTGTTAGAGATGATGAAGTATAAGGACCATATGTGTTGACAGATACAGAAACAACACCAAGTAAACCTCAAGGATTGTGATCTACATGAAAAAGTAGGGGTGAGCATCACATACGTTCATTTGCCCCGTAGGTGGCTCCCGACCAGGTTTGAAAATAGATAGCAAAATAACATAGTAGTATTCATGAAAAATAGTGAAAAGAATATCACAACACAAACCATGTCCATATAAATATAGGATCAAAACAGTTGGCATGCTCACACAACTTTCTCAAACGTTTCTCGTGTACCCATAATATACTTGTCTGACTACCAATCCCTACAGGCAACTACCGTACTAGAAATAAAAATAACCAACTTACCTAGTACGGTAGCGAGAGTGTCCATTTACCAGCTACACCTCATCGACTAAACCTCACACAAGGGTATTGGTAAAGTCTGTCCGCATAACCCCTCCGGAGGTTTAGGGAATTGAAACACAAGGAAGTCGCTATGCCCCTTTCACCCTTAGGTCTTCGAGGATAATGCCCGCATGCGTATACCCACAAAACTTTGGAGAACCAAAGCCAAGCATTCATAAAACCAAACAATATGGCATCCAAAAACAGTGCATCTTTCGCACACAACAATATTTACTATATCATACATACACAAAATACAAGTCCAAGAGTGAGTCTCCCTACCTGGAATCCAAAGCTTAAGCCTGACTTGCCCTTTGCACCTTCGAACTCAAACTGGCAACTGTTGAGCAACTGAATCATAATCCAACATTAAAAAATATTACGAAATTACAACTTAATCCTTATAAGTCCTAAGTTCCATCTCTGGTCTGAAAACGGTAAAATCACGGTATGGTAAAATTAAAGTCTAAATAGTACTTTGTTGTTCATACAAATGGACCAGAGGAATATGTATAATTTAGTTCAAAAATTTTAAGGAAGGAAAATGACAAAAAGATTATCCAATTTGATTAGATTTCAAATGGACAGAGTAATGGCATATGATGTATATTTTAGGAATAACTTGGAAATTACCCAATTAGAAAGTAATACAAATTGAGTATTTGATAAATTTAAATTGGGCAGAGTAACAGCTAGGAAATGGAACTACAGAATAAGAGATGAGGTAAGGGAGATAAATTACCTCGGTAAAATACTATGATGAATAGTACCACAGTTGAATAGTACTCTCGAGCGAAGGTGACTCGAAACGATGAATGGTAGACACCATGAGCGGTTTCGGTATGAATAGTTATTTTAGATGAATAGTACTATGAATAGTAATTTCGAAAAATATTGGAATAATGGCTTTGATGGTGGAGGAGGAGAGGAAGAGAGGGACGATGATTTTTGGAGAGTTTTGGTGTGAAGAAAATGAGAGATTTGGGGGTATTTATAGATTCAAATATTTAATTTAGTGGCCCAGATTAAAAGATGAGTTTTGGATCATGTGTAGGAAGACACAAGATAGCTTCAAGATTGATGGTCCAGATGCACTCCCAACAACCAAACTAAAGGCCAAGTCTTCCAACCAATCATATGTTGACATGTGGCATGGTGATAGGTTCCAACCAATCACAAAATGCCATTTGGAAATTCACATTTTAATTTCCTATTTTCCAACTTCAAAAATTCACTAAAAATACTTATGAGTTTCGAAAAATACCACAAGCTCGTAATGACGTCTACTATTTTTCTATGAAGTCAAAACACCAAAATTCTAATTCACAATTTCAGCAATATGTTAATCTTAAACATAATGGCAATATTTACTTGAAAAAATGCCACTTACCTCAAAATGGACCGTGCAATTTTTTGTGTGTGAAAAATATTCTGAAATTTTTTAGGGCGTCATAGTTCTTCATCTCAAACTCCATTGCCAAGTAGTCTTGCAGCTGAGATATCTTATGTTCATTATTCCTAGTAATAATCATATTATCGACATAGATTATTAGAGTTGTTACCTTTCCATCCCGATGTTTCAAGAATAGAATGTGATGTGAATTTGTGAGCCCCTGAAAATATTTGTATTTTTGGTAAGAGCCATATGCATAAAAAAATATTTTAGGACTCAAATTGGTGAAGTTTGGAATTTCTGGAAATTTAATTTGAATTTTTGGAGTGTATTTGAATTTATATTAAGAGTTGAAAATTTTTCTAGAAAATCTTTTGAAGGATTTTGGAGAAGATAAAGCTACAAAAAAGTAGAACAAGTTGAGATGAGTTTGTAGGAATTTTCGGGGAATTTTGGAGCTCGGAGATATTTTTGGTGGATTTTAAAAGTTTTGGAAAATAAGAAAAATTGAAAAAAGAAAATTAAATTTGGAGTGACACGTGGCACGATCTTGGCCATCCAAGCGAAGCTGACGGCGGAGAAGCGCTGACAATGAGCTGAGGAGTGACATGGCGGAGCGCGATTGGTCTAAGTAATGCTGACGCGGCGCTACGTAGGCACGAAGCGACGTCATTTTGGTGTTCTCTCCTGCGACTTACACATGGCTATATCTGGGGCGTAGATGAGCTGATCGGTATGCGAGATCTACGGACGAGATTGAATTCGTCAACTCCGGGTCGCGAAAAGCCACCCTGGATCCGCGTATTTTCTATTCGGGTTACGTATGAGTCGGTTTCTTCTCAATCGTAGATCTGACGTCATGAAATGATTTGGACCATTGCCTCGATGCTACATGTCGTTTTTGGTCATTTTTGGAGCAATCTAGACCCTCCAATCGGATTTTTGGCCACGATCCAACGGCCACAATCTCACCGCCCATAAGATTTGATCTCAGCCTTCAATTCTTATCCAAAATTTTTATTTCTTTCAATCCTAGCCCTTCATTTGCCTATAAAATACCCAACCTTCAGCTCATTTTCTCTTGAGGCAAATTGAGAGCTTCTATTCCCTCTCATTTTTGGTAAGTTCTCTCCTCTCTCTAGTTTTCATTTAATTTTGTTTAATTAGTTTAAGTTATTTTAATTAGTTTTAATTAGTTTAGTTAGTCTTAATTATTGTTTTAGCTTAATTAAGTAGTTTTATTTATTCCAAATTTTAGTTAATTAATTTTTAAAATTCCTAATTAAGTTTAATTTAGTAATTAATTATTAATTTATGCTTGTTTAATTACTTTAATTATTCAAAAATTATTTTGGACATTCAAAAAATACTTTCAAGTCCTAAACCAAACCCTAAAGCTTTAGACCACCTCTAAACTTATTCCTAACCTTATTTGAAGCATTCAAATTTATTTCCAAGCCTCTTAAATTACCTAAAATGCGATTAAGGTTTACAACATAACCCGACCTAGGGTTTTAATCTAGGGTTTTCACGTTAGGTTTCCGACTACGACTTAGAGTTTCGAACTAGGGTTCGTACTTCGACCTAGGGTTAGTAAGATGAGACCCGACCTAACCCTAGCCGAACGTGTATGTGACGTGGTGTGAGCCGGACTTGACAAGTGGAATGTGTGGGACCAAGCACTAACATTGGACTCCTCGTAAGGGGACCACTAAACCCATACCTTTATTTTATTGTATGTATGAAGTAATAAATATGTTTTCATGAGAACTCTACATTGCTTTTGGTTGGCATATCTATTGTATGGATTTATTGATGGTGTTCTTAGATGACGTGAGAGTGAAGGGGGCAGAGTGACCACCTTGGGATTCGATACCCTAAACTTGGCCGGGGGTTATACGGACCGACTAGTCCTGCAGTCCCTGTGGCTGTTAGGATAGTTCTATGAGGTATAGCCATGGAATGGACACTCTCTCTACCGTGCCACCAAGTTGGATAAGTTTGTGGTATAGGTAGTTGGCCTAAAGTGATCGGCCATTGAAAGACTACTATTGGATATTTGAAAAACTTATTGCAAAGTTTGTATGAGCATCCATGTTTTAAATTGACATCCCAATTTAATGGGAAGTAAGTGAAATATTTCTTTTATTTTGTGGTGCATTATGATTTTAGTTTTTAAGAAGAAATTGGATCCAACTATACTTAATCTCTATTTCCGCTATTTACTTTTAAACCTGGATGGGGTCCCCTACTAGGGGCAGATGAGCGTAAGTGATGCTCACCCCTACATTAGATCTTGCATGTACTATGTACACAACTCGTGAGGTTCTTGGACGACGGTCTTGCGGTAAATTGCTGCTTGTCAACTCCGATCTTGTTTCCAAGTTGTTTTCCATAGTGGGCAAGTCGTTCATTCTTGTGCTACTGAGAATATGTGTTGTCGCTTCATTGTGAACTTTGAGATTTCCTTTGTAAATTGTTGGGGTTGTGATTTAAATTAATTGTTTTAAAAATATATTTCTAGGTTACTACCAAACTTATTTGTAACCTTGTGGATTGGTTTCTTTTATAAAATGGTTTAAATTTCCATTTTTATTTTTATTTTTATTTTTCCGCTGCCAATAAAACTTTAATCCAACCCATTTTAACTACACAAAATGGCTTAACGTGTCTCGGGAATACTTGGGAGTATGATGCTCTGGCGATTGGGTGTTGTATTCTAGGGTTTTCTCGAGGTATGTGCCGCTGTCATGTGACCGGGTATTTCGGGGCGTGACAGAATTGCTATAGTTGAACCCATAATTCCTCATTGCCAAAGTGAATTTTCCGAACCATGCACGTGGTGACTGTTTCAAACCATATAGTGCTTTCTGTAACTTGCACACCATACTAGTCTAAGTAGTTGTTGTATATCCTGGTGGAACGTCCATGTGCACTTCTTTTGTGTGTTCACCATGTAAGAAGGCATTCTTTAAATCAAACTGGTGGAGTGGCCAATCCAGGTTAGCAGCAAGAGATAGTAGTTCCTTGACGGTGTTAAGCTTTGCTACGGGGGCAAAGGTTTCTTCATAATCGATGTTGTAGGTTTGTGTGTACTCCTTTGCCACAAGTCTAGCCTTGTATCGTTCAATGGAACCATCAGCATTGTGTTTGACAATAAAGACGCATCTGCATCCAACTATTCTTTTTCTTGGTGGTAATGTCTCGAGTGTCCAAGTTTGATTTTTCTCAAGAGCCTTCATTTCTTCATTCATTGCTTAAGTCCATTTTGGATATTTCAATGCTTCAGTCACCTTAGTGGGAATGTTAATAGCAAATAACTAATGCCAAATGCCTTAGTGGTTCAAACAATCTTTGAGTGGATACATGGTTGGCAATTGGATACTTCAAAGATTTCCCAATATCAGGGGAATACTAGTTTGATGGATTTCCATGGTTTTGCCTGAAAGGTAATTGGTATCCAACAGAATCATCAACTAAATTCATAGGAGGTTTAAGGGTATTTACCTGAAGGATATTCTCAGAAGATTGGTCATCTAGTAATGTAGAAATGAGAGGGGGTTCTTCATTGTATTCCGATTCGTCTTCCTTCTTGGTAGAACCATAAATAGTCAAATTGGGAGACGTTTTAAACACAGGCGACCGGTCACATTCTTTAGGGGATCGATCATTTTAGTCCGAGGCCAACTATCATGTTCTGCTGTTTGAGGCAATCGGCTGTCAAGTTTAGGGTGACTGGTCGTTTTGTCTAGGGAGCTCACTGTTCGAAGCGACCGATCGTTATGGTCAGAATGGCCGATCATTTCCATACTAACTTCGATTTTTTCATCTTCCAAAGTGCTCCTAGGGTGATAACATCGATAGCCTTTCTGATGAGTGGCATTGTTAGTAGTATGTCCTTAAAGCCAACTAATTATATGATAATTAATGTTAAGGACATCTTTTGTAAAGACTTATTAAGTTATTCATGGACAAGACCAGTTGTTTTCAACCATGATATTTGGTCTATAATCATAACAGTAAAACAACTATAGTCTTAGGAATATCAATTGGGCGTTGATATTCTGCAAAGACCGGTACACACAATATCATCTATACAAGTACACATGTCATTGAGTGTGGCAACACATAGATATGTGTGTAGGTGCTTGTAGGGGAACAAGTACACTGAACGCAATTCAATGCGTGAGTTCTAGTATGGAAGTCTTCACTCACATGTCAAACTAGAACTCGTAAATTGCAATGGTGCAAACTAATCCTTAGACCTGAGACATCATAGATGTCTTGTGACTATGTTGTTAATTTTTGAGGGCACTATACAGTTGTGTTGAAGTAGACATGACTTAAAGGTGTTTATTAGGACTCTCAATAGAGTCATGGAGGCAAATGAATGTACAACAATGGGTCTCTACTCTCAGTAAGGAGAGAGAATACTCCAGTTTGTATGAGATGTAAAATGTTTCCTTTAGGCATATCCCACAAAAACACAACGAAGAGCACATGGATCAAGTTTGCTGCACTAATTTTTGTGGAGATGAACAAAGGCTACACATCCAAATATTCGGGGTGTGGGTACCAAAACATAGGTCAGGGGCTCATGTTGTGTGAGCACTTGTAAGAGAGTTTTAAAGTTCAAAACACTAGAAGACGTGCGGTTAATTAGGTGAATTGCGGTGACGATAGCAGCATCTCAGTGATGGTGAGGAACATGAGCACCAATCAAAAGTGCTCATGCTATTTCAAGAAGATGTCGATTTTTTCGTTCAGCAACACCATTTTGTTGTGGTATCTGAGAATAGATCATGTCATGGATAATTCCATGTTGTTGGAGTACATAACAAGAACCACTCTTGCAGCTTCACGTCGTCTTCGATCTTGGAGTTCATCCCACCAATTGGAGTAGCCATTCAATTTGAAACGAGTCTCGTGAGTGTCTGGAGCTCTATTATGGAAGTCGTAATATGTGAAGTGGAAAATTCATATGGTATAGTCTGGGTCAGGATCTGGGTCTGAGTCTGATTCTAGGTCAGGGTCGGGATTTGAGTCTTGGTTAGTATATGGGTCTGAATCAGAGTCGGAGTTTGGGTCTGGGTCTAGTTTGAGGTATTTTTCAGTAAATGGGTCATTCTTGACATCAATTCTTCTAAGATCGGGGTCGAGGCCTGGTTTTGTATCTTTAAAAACTAGGTCATCTGGGTCGTCAATTCTTCAAGGTTCTTAGTCAGGGTTTGATTCTGGATCTTCAAAAATTGGGTCATCTAGGTCTTCAATTCATCTAGTTTTTGGGTCTGCGTGGCAGAGGAATCAATGGTGCTACATATCCCTTATAGGTAGATTTTTCGTGAGTTTGTATAGGAGTTTGTAGGATCTTCAAACGATCGGGCACCAATTAAAAATGAATCCTAAAATTTGAGTTATTTTATGCAATTAGCCATATAATTTATATTTTGTATTTGACATCATAAAAAGGTGGTTTTAATTAGGAGTGGTTTCCACCCCCTAAAGGTACAAAATATCAAATGAAACATGTATGGGAAGAAGAATAAGTCGTATTGTTTTTGTCTCTCATCCTATCCCATCCCATACTCTTCTGTCCCATTCAAGAATAAACAAATATGCACCAAACAGGAGAGATACATCATAAATATTAATTGAGTTTGAATCTAGGAATGAATAATAATATAGCAAAATTGACTTGTTTTGAGCAAGGGGGGATTATGATACTATAGAGTTGATGACCGATGACCCCATCCCACCCCTAAAAAAGTTGAACTTATCTGAATCCAAAACAAAAAAAACAAAAAAATTATTCAAAGTCCATGCAAATTGCAACGAAGCTGCCCTTCTAGGTGGTTTTCTCACAAACTAGGAGTCCTCTGGTTTTGATTTTGGGCCCATAGAATTACGACTCTTGACATACAAACATACATACACACATGCATGCGTATACATACATGATACATATACGTACAAAGGTACACCTTTGAGACACGTCATGCGTTGACATGCATTTATGATAGATCATGGCTTTGGTTCTTAAATCTGCAACATTTTCCTAGTCTTGATATATATGGAAATATTGTACATGTTCTCTGAGATACATGGAATTTTCACATTCACGTTACATGTATATAAATATAGAAAGCACAAGATACAAAATCAGTCAAAAAATCAATATTATTTTATTTTATTTTTTAACTTGTGGTCTCCTTGCTCTTTCCTAGGTTCAATTGAAAAGGAAAGGTTCATTTTTCACAAAGATAACCATGACCACAATGTTCAAGATCAACTTGAAATTGGGGTAATGACCGCACTCCAGGTTGGGGACACAATGAGTGGATGATTGTTAATGAAGTAATTAAAAGTCTCTTTCTGTTAAATTGTAAATTAGTTGAGTAAGGGAAAGGTTCATTTAAGACGCTTCTACAATTGTCAGTTGGTTTTGAGTAGGTTAATGTTCGGATATTTAAAAGTAGTTACCAACAAGAGAAATTCTTAAGATATAATTATATGATTGTATACCATCCGATGATAAGAAAGTTTTTCTCAATAGCACAAAATGGTTCATTCTAGTCAAATTGCTTACGAACACTTATAACTAGATTGGCATCTGGTCAATACGCATATTCTAGTCAATGATAATAGTGGTCGGAATTGATCCTCTATATAACTTTTTCCGAAGCCAAAGATCTTTTTGGTATGATGATCTGATCTGGTTATAATCGTTTTGTTGATTTTTTGTTGGTCACACAACAAAGTAGAAGGATATGATGGTCATTGATGAGTCGTGCAATTTGGTTGAGGGGTTGTGGGGTTCACTTGCCCATATGTACGGTTGCAAGGCTGCTAGCTAGCAAGTGAATTCGTTTTTTGGTCCAGATGATTGAGTGATTTAGTTTGACAGAAAAAGGCAAAGCTGATGTCAATCTTTTCAACAAGATTTGAGACCTTTCTGGTATGTGGTGGATCGCAAAGTCGTCTTTCAAGGGAATGAGAGAGAGAGAGAGGAGAATCTTGTCATTATACACTTCCCAATTTGTACAAAGCACAGATATCTTGCATGTAACATATAATAATATGGAAGTGTCTCGTCCTCAAATCAAGAGTAAAATCCGACAATTTTATTTTTATTTTTTGAACTTAGAGGAGTGGAGCTAGATATACACTATCAATTATCAACGGCGAATGTCCACTTCAAGTGTCACATTAGTCGACCTAGTGGGCTCTATCTCTCTCTCTTCTCTCTCTCATATAAAAAATAATAAGAATGATAGCTGGAACCAGGCACTCTCAACAAAAAGGAAAAGAGCCAAATAATTCCAATTAAGATGATCCAAAATTGACTTCCCTCTTCCAACTTAAGTTTATTTTAAAACTTTAAGCCTTCAAAAGTGATGTGGTATACCCCAATTACGGATCTTCTCAAATAGGTTAAGTACAGTGTTAGTCCATGACTAGGTTAGAAAATAAAAACTATATGCTGGCAATTAATAATAAAGAAGTTATATCACCCTTTAACCATAAAAAAATGAGAGTTAAATAGAACGATCGCTTTTTTCTTTTTATGTGATAACCACAATATTTAGTTTACAGCTGCCTAGGTTTGATTCATCTTCCTTAGCAGGTCACTGTCATGATCTGATTGTGTCTAAACCATGTTGTCCCTTAATTAATGCGTCTAGCTTACTTTTTAGCATTCTTTTGATTAGGTAAAAACTTTCGTGCTACTGGGAAATTAATAGTGTTATTACAAAAGTGCTTTTAGCAAAGAGTGTTTATAAGCATAAATGCTTCTTACACAAAAAAAAAGAGTTTCAAATTAGCTATAAGTTTATTCATTATTTAACAATATAATTATGGAGCTTTATCATATAAGGACAAAAAGGAGGGTACGAAGACAAAATGGTTCAGCGTCTCCAAAATTGAACAAGCCCGTTCAGTTACTTTCCGACAGTGACATTGACTCTCATGTCATAAATCTCATATCACTCATTGAGAGTGACATTCAACAAGCCGGTCCAGTTACTCTAAGACAGTGACATTGACACTCATATCAGTCTTATGTCACTCACTGAGAGTGACATGAATAAATTTTGTCATTAGACTGGAAGAAGCAATTTAAAACGTCTTGAACTTATTTAACATTGCAAATTGTGTAAAGGACTTTTAATCATTTTCTCTATAATTATCTGACTACTTATTTTGAATTATTTTCGAGTGACAGAAATGCATTTTCATAGTCAAACTAATATATATATATATATATATATATATATATATATATATATATATATATTAAACTACAATAGCCAAAACTACTTGAAGTTTTTAGAACAAAACCAAAGCCCTAATTCCTTTAAGTGTCCCTTGTAGGTGAAAAAGATTTGTTTTTGTATTGAGAAGAAACTAATAAACTACCGTCTCAATTTGACCATCTTCTATATAATATCTTTAATAGAAATTGGTTGAGATGTGACAAATAATAAGATATTCATAAGTAAATTGCTCTATTTTCATTTTATGTGATGAAGCATTTTCATTGTATTTATTCAAGGGCATAGTAGTGAAAATAAATATGCAATTGCCACCTTGGAAATGGGGGCATCGACCGTTGGTTTAAGGTGGCAACGCGTTAGTGTATCGACCGTTGGTTTAAGGTGGCAATGCGTTAGTGTTCGTTTGGTAATCTTTTCATGATTGAGTTTTAGTTTTTATGTTTTTGGCAGAGATACAGAGGAAATAAATGGAGAGAAAAAGAGAACTAAAAGGGTGGTGGGAGAGATGAGTAAGAGATGAAGGAGAATGAATAAAGCAAAAACTTGAACATGAAAACAACTAAAAATTGATTTGTGTTTAGTTTTTAGTTTTTATTTAATGTAACATCATATGTGTGAGAATGTGCAGGTGAAAAAGTCATACATTGGAAAGTTAAGAAACCTAGCATGAGCTTATAAGGAGTTGGACTACTTCCCCCCATTGCCAATTGGTTTTGCGGTAGAACCTCAATTTCCTTCATGGTATTAGAGTGGGTTGGCCACGTGTGAGAGCCCAACGGCCACACATGCTCCACATCACCCAATATGTATTGTCCACGTGTTAGGCTTGAAAATTCGTCATACGCGCGGGGACGTGTGAGAATGTGAAAATTTCCCAGAGTGAAAAGTTGAGAAACCTAGCAAAAGCTTATAAGATATTGGGGTTACTCCTTCTATTGCCAATTGATTTTGGGGTGGAACCTCAACTTCCTTCACCATGTACATCTCCACCTCCTCCCTTCACCTAGAGGTGTCAAACGGGCCGTGCCGGGCCGGCCCGTCCCATTTAAATTCGTGCTTTTAACATTTTCGTGCCGTGCCGGGCCGGCCCATTTAATTTATCGGGCCGTGCCGTGCCGGCCCATTTAGTAAAATCATTGATCCCGGCCCGGCCCAAAGCCCATGTCCATATTGAAACGGGCCGGGCCGGGCCCGTGCCGTGCCCGTGCTCGTGCCATAATCGGGCCCAAGAACCAACCCATTTAATTTGAATTTTTTTCACTTGATTTTTTTTCCCACTAGATAATTCAAATTATAAACATTAAAAATATAATTAGAGGCAAGAAATGATGAACTATTTGAAAACATTAATCAATCAAAGATCCAAACAATATGAAATGGCGGAGGGCAAAAAGTGTCCAACTCCACAAAGTCCAGTTCAACTTTTTTATCTTTAAACAACTTATTCTTTTATATGTGAAGAAATGTCTTGCTTTGATTATAAGAGAAGCGTATATGTCATATGTACTAATTAGATATCAACTCTAATATTGTTTAATTAATTTGTAGTTGATATGTTTAATTAATTAAGGACCCAAGTAATTTCCTAAAATGAAAGACATCAAATATATGTTTATGATTATAAAAATAAAATAAAAACCATATAAACAATGACATTAGATGTCAAATTTTTGCATTTTGACTTTTGAGAAAGAAAAAAGTTAAGTGGGCCGTGCTTGGGCCGTGCTTAAAGCGGACTTGGGCTCGTGCCGTGCTTGAAGCGGGCTCGTGCCAAGCCCGGCCCATGTCGTGCCATGGGCGGCCCGGTCCATTGGACCTCATTTTTGATCCCGGCCCGGCCCATGCTTTCGTGCCGTGCGGCCCGGCCCATTTAATATTCGTGCTCGTGCCGTGCCGTGCCTAATTTAAACGGGCTGGGCTCGTGCCGTCCGGGCCGGCCCGTCCCGCTTGACACCTCTACCTTCACCCAACATTGCACATATCGTGGTCATTCTTCTACTTTTCCCTTCATTAATGTACAAAGTTGGCATCACCTTGACTTGTCTCTTCCAATTCTTCTTTCCTTAGCTCACAAATTTATGTACATTAATTTGTGCTACATTTATGGGTCATCGATATGGATGCAATGGACACCTGGCCACTTCTCTTCCCTATCGTCTAAGACTTTAATTTGCAGTGTCACATATCATTTATGTGCAACTAACTGAGCGTTGCCATATATGCATGCAAGCCCTCGTTTTAATGTTCTTGAGTGAAATCACAAACAGATAGAAAGATCATAACTCAACTTGGGGGCATTAAAAGCCCCCTAGTCTTGGTATGATGTCAAAAGGAGGCAATTTTTAGCTTGATGAAAGGCTGATTGATATAACCAACTAATTCATTATTATGAATTGTTTATATATGTGTGCAGGTTCCCGATTCTCCGAACTTGGCATTTGACTTCGATGCAGCAAGAAACAGAAACCTAGCATTCAGTTTAAAATTGATTATCAGTTGTGTTGATGTGATGTGAGTGATTTCGGCCGGTCGGCCTATGCTATTGTTTGCCCAAATGGAAGTGATGTAAGTATCATACAAGAATCAATGTACAATATAAGATATTAACATGAGAAGTAGCCATCCTAAATCAACTATATTACGTAGTAGTAGTATGAAATTCATCATAATAGCACTTGGTATGATCGGACGGTCGGATCGCTCACGATCCTACAATCGGACGGTTACGGTTTAATTCAAACTTAAAGTCATTGATCCGGAGCATCCGGGGCTCCAAATCACGATCCGTCAACTCCTACACGATCCTAAAAATACGGGGAACAACTCACTAAGAATTGGGACCGATCCGACTGTCCGAACACATCGAACCCAGATAATGCGCAATAGGCGTACATTGGTTCGATAGTCAAACGACGTCCAAATCGGAATCCGCGCACACGTACGCATTCACAACGACACGAGGGTCGCAACGGAACCAAGAACTGCCTCCACACCCTGGCCCACGAGCCGCCGTGGGTTGGGTGCCTTGATCAAATTCTGACAATCGTTTTTTTCATCGATTCAAGCTAAGATACCTATACCAAAATGATCACCACCACTCCAAGAGCCTAGAACCACCACGAACCGGCCAAGAACATGCCGTGAACAGGCCGGAATTTCGAATTGAAAATCCGACCAAACCCTAGGTTCTAGATCCGATCTCCAAATGATATAATCGATCAAAACCCACCCCAAAAACAGATAGAGGAGGAGGAATAGGTGTGAATCCATACCTTGCGCAAAGACAGAGGTGGCCGGAGATGGCGGCCCAACGCTGGGAACGATCGGAGAAAAACCAGTCGATCTCGCCGGCGAAATCCGAGCTTTCCGGCAGAGATCTTCGGTGCGGCGTGACCGGCTCGCTGAGCTGGTTCGAACGTGACTAGTCTCGAGCCTTGCTGTTGTCGGAGGTGAGAGATCAGAGAGAGAGAATAGAGGCGGTCGAGGGTGAGGAGAGAGAAAGTCGATTGGAGGAGAGAGAAGGTGCGGCTTCGTGCAATCTGATTGGTCCACTGGGTATTTTATAATATTTTATTTAATTTCAGAAATTACCATTATGCCCTTTGAGTTCTAAGACTCGTATTGAGACGTGCCACCCGTCAACGGACTCTTTTCGACGAGCCGGACATAATGGTGCAACTCGTTTCGCTAAATTCTTGTCCGAAAATACCAAATTGCCCCTTTTATTATTAATTTCTTATTTAATTCCAATTTTATTTATTTAAATCCTTTTCTTATAATTTCATTTTAATTATCTAATTTAATTACTCAATTAATTAGTTCATTTTCTTTATAACAGTGGGTCCGGGACGTCACAACTTACCCAACTTATAAGAATTTCGCCCTCGAAATTCCACGACTACTTCGGTACACCAACTCCGTACCCTTCAATTCCAACACCAAGGTAACATCCCCAAACCAACCACACTTCCACCATTACGATAACCAACTTCCAAGGTTAACAAGGTTAATTCTTAATTTTTAATATGAAAACCTCAACAAAATTTTCAAATCTTTTAATTTTCTTTAATATTATGTGCTCAACCATCACAAGTTTGTGCACGCCACTAAGTGTTCTAAACAAGTGTGACTCTGAAATCTAACAAGACACGTGTAAGACAACAAAGAAACAAAGAGAGGTAACATACTATAGACGACATCGGGTGTGGTTGGTGCCTCATGCTGAGTCATAGGAAACACCCGCGCCTGAGTCGTCGAACGCCCTGGTAGACCCCTCTGATCCCTTTTGCCTCAACCGTGGAAAGTCGACTGAACATCAACGCTAGTAGAAGTACCAGAACTAGAACTTCCCCTCTTTGATGGACCTCAACTAGATCCACCAAAGTCAGTCGTATCTCTACGATATGACTTCCAACACTAGCACCAATACTAAACCTTTGTGCCACTTTATTAGCAGCTTCAGCCAAAACTCTCACGGTCGGATAGATAATGCAACGACCACACCTTGAATATCCAGCCACAGACATTCATCCTTCAACCTTGCCGTACGAATAGTTCCACATTACTTCAGTTTAATTAAAGGCACCAATGGCACTTCCGCCAACTGCCCAACTCTCAAGACTAAATCGAGATGCTCAACCATCTTACACCTTCCAAACTAAACGCGCGTACCACAACAAACACACTCAGTCGCAAAGAAACTTGTTTCGACAGCAATTGTTTCGTCAGGCTTACCCCGACCATCTGAACATTCCCCGAAAGTCAACCACAGAAGCACTTACCAGTTACCTCAGGGTTCAACTCATTAGGCTTCGATCCTAATCATTCCACTACCACCAAGTTGCCTCAGGGTCACCATATCACCGTAAACAAGAAACCTTTAGCCACCCAGCTACTTTGACTATTCAGCTTTCTTCACCAGCCTTAGCCAACTCCAAGGCTGCCTGGGCTCTCGGACTTGAGATACCCATGACCAATTTATTTCCATGGATGCCACACAAGTGTAACATCCCATCTTAGTGAAATTTCGCTAACGGATCAAACTCCATTTCCTCTTCAAAACAAAAGCAACCAAACGAACTTTGTCACCGTCAGGGCACCTCATGACATCGAACACCAATCCAAATCAGTGAGCCATCTCCCAGCCTCAGCCGGGTCAGCACTGCCCAAATAGTCATGAGCCCCAAATTATCTAATTCTCTTAACGTCAGTAGCTTCCGGGTTACGTCTCCCACGTAACGTCGTAACCACGGTTCGAGTGAACTGGTCAAGCACTTGGCATAGATCCAGCTCATTCTCGCCCGCATGTTCATTGATAGGTTGGAAGGGGAGGTGGAACAGACTCTCCAACCTCGGGAAAAAGAATTCTCCACCAACGACATCTCAAAGGCACGAAGCTTAAAGAAGAAAAACAAGAAAACACGGAAACCATTCACAACAAAAGTGCACAATGGAAGCGAAGTCCGAAGGAAATTGAACCTAATGCTCTGATACCAAGTTGACAGGACCCGACCCGAATTCCACCTCGGAACCCGTGTCGGACCCTGTGGTTATGCCGACATCAACCCATGTTGGGCAAACCAGCAAGGTCCGGCTCGGGTTCCGGGGCGGAATTCGGGTCGAGTCCTGTCAATTACAGTGCAAAGCAACCTGTATTACTTAAGAAGGTCGCGATATACCGTCCTACTTTGCTGAGCTCAAGAGCGTTTAGTTGGAACTTGACCGTCGAGTCCAATCAACACGAAGTGCCCTGATGATGTGAAGATTCGACATGCTGAGTGTAATATCTCAAACCAATTAATTATTATTTAATTGTTAATTATGAAATTACAATTTTACCATTGGGGTAAGGGTTTTTGGCCACTTTTTGTTCGGAAAAGAATTTGGGGAATTGAGTTGCACCGTTGGTAGAGCTTATCGATATGAGTTCGTAGACAGACGACAAGATTAATTCCGAGTTTTAATGATGGAGAAAAGGTTTGAAAAGAAAAAAGGCATTTTGGACATTTATTTTTAAAAAAGGTGAAAACTCGATATTGCCCCTCTCCCTCATACACGTGACGCACGCACCCTCTCTCTCTCTCTCTCTCCTCCCCTTCACGTCTGTAACGAGCCGACCAGCTCAGGCCACAAGACCAGACCCAAAAGAACCGGGCTGGCCTCCTCTTCCCATACCCCACCTGTTCCGACGAACCCTGCCCCTCCAGCGCTGGAGAGAGCCCGAAAAAGGCCCGACAGTTCTTGGTTTTTCCGGCGCTATTTTCGGCAGCTCCAACGATAATTTTTGTCGATCCAGGTATGAAATCGCATCCTCTCCTCGGGTTCTTGCTGTTTATGTAGGTTATTAGGATCGATTTTGGGGTTCTGAAACTCAACCTAAAACCTATAATTTTTTTATTTTTGAGTTGATTTTTCGGCTAACTCCGACCACTTTTTGGGGTCCCAGATCAAAAGTGACTCCATTGGTGGTGCTTAATCTATTGGTTTAGGTGTTGGCCGGCGATTTGAAGTTTTTTCGATCGCTGAAAATTTATCTACACACCCACCACTGCTGGTCGTGGGTGGCGACGCGTGGGCCACTTCGTGGCGGCTCATTGAGTCCCAAAATACTCCTCATGTCGTCTCGAGCACGACGGTATGCTCGGATTAAGAATTGGATACCGTTTGACTATCGATCGGATATTACGCATATTAGGCGATATTCGGGTTCGATAGGTTCGGACCGTTCGATTAGTCTCATTTTCAAATATGTCATTCCTCGTGTCTCTAGGATCGTGTAGGAACTAGTTGATTGAGGATCGGAGTCCCGGATACTCCGAATCAATGAGTTTAGGGTTAGGTAAACACGTTACCGTCCGATTGTGCGATCGAGAGTGATCCGACAGTTCGATCGAGACCAAACTCTCGGGACTTGTTATGTAGACATTGTTGGACCTTTAGGAACGGTTGGATTGGAAATCTGAGGTCGTGGGCCCTGTGGGCCAGGTTGACCAAAAATGGAAAGTTTGACCAAACTGTTGACCACAGGTCTTTTGAGATCGTCTCGTCTTTTGGACAAGTACTAGAATGTCGTTAAGTTTTTGGGAACTAAGGTTTGAATTTAAATTCGCGGTTGAGGTCGATTATTGAGTTTTGTTGATGACTGGGAATTGTTTTAAATGAGCATGGTTTTCTAAATGTTGAAATGTATGTGTAATTGTGTTTTGTTTGGGAATTGAGTTATTTTGGGTTGTTGGGCTTATAAATTGTCATACCGGTTATTCTTGGTTTTATAAGAGGGTATGGGGTTTTTTCTGAAAACATGGTTTAACTCAGGTTATGGAAATTGGAGACTTTTATGCATGGTTTGAATGCAAATAAGATTGTGGGAAATTGAATTGTTAGGAACTAGTATTTTGGCTAAGGACGTTATGAAAATGGGTTATCGGATTGGTTTCGGGTTGTACCATGTGACACGAAATTTTCAATGTATATATTGTTATTATTATTATTATTATTATTATTATTATTATTATTATTATTATTATTATTATTATTATTGTTGTTGTTGTTGTTGTTGTTTTATTATTGTGATTGTTATTATTATTATTATTCAATTATGGCTTGATAGAAGGGTTTGGAGTCAGTAAGGATTTAATTAAATGTTGATTATAAGTTATATTCAAATACATGCTCAATGGTTTGGAATTATTGAAGTATGAATACTAGTTTCTGAATAGTGTATTATACATATTCGAATTTAGTTGAGAACAGTTTTGAAAGGTATTATGAGTTCATAAACGGTTTGAGTAGCCTAGTTTTGTTTGAGTCAGGATTGATGGGATTTGGGGTTGTTAATGTGAGTTAAAGTTGTGGGAAAGTTGAGAAAGGATTTTGGGGGATATGGTTGGCTTTGGTCGAGTATGTGCTTATGACTAGCATTGCCTGTACCTACAGTTGTAGGTGTCTGGCCAGTTGATATTGCTTGTACCTATGGGGGTAGGTGTTCGGCTAGTGGGAATTGCTTGTACGTATGGGGGTAGGTATCCGGCCAGTGGATATTGCCTGTACCTACTTATGTGGGTGTCCGGCCAGTGGATATTGCATGTACCTACTTATGTGGGTGTCCGGCTAGAAGATATTGCCTGTAACTACTTACGTGGGTGCCTGGCCAGTGGATATTGCCTGTACCTACATGGAGATTACTCTGGCCAGTGGATAGCGATCGATTACGAACTCAAGGTTGTTTCAATGTTAAATTATATGAATTATGATTTTCGTTGGAAGAACTACGTGTGGCTTGATCCCTCAGTAAGGGTACGCAGGCAACTTTGGTTAACCTAGGTGTAGCCGCGGAATAAACTGTTTGAGTTTTGTGTTGATTTGGTTTAGTAAGTTCTAGTAAATGGTTGAATTTGAGGCCAGAGGCCTATTATGTAAAATGTGTGCTTTACATTGTGCGTACTGATTTGTGGGTAGTTTTAATTGTGTTTTGGGCAGGTGAAAATTTGGTAAATGTCCGTTTTTCAGGGGATACTCTGTAATGGGGAGAGGGTAAAGTAGTAGGTGGGTCCGGCATTGTTTGGATGCCGGACAGGTATTTGATTCCATTTCTATTTAGTGGAGTAAAAATTTCTGATTTTCAGTGTGAAACTTGTATTCTTGCAAATAGTTACCAAACTATTTATCCACTTGGTTTGAATTAAAGCACAGCTCCTTTTGATTTAATCCATTCAGATATTTGGGGTCCATCTCTGATTACTACTATCTTTGGTGTTTAGTGGTTTGTGAGCTTGATTGATGATTGTACTCAGTTAACTTGGCTTTATGTTAAGAAGCATAAAGGTGAAGTTGGTTCTTTATTCAAGAATTTCTACCAAATGATTCAAACTCAATATTCTTGTTTGATTAAAGTTGTTTGCTCAAATAATAGAGGGGAATTTGTAACTACACACTTGCAGACTTCTTCACTGAAAAAGGCATTCTCCATGAAACTACGTGTCTGCAGACTCTAGAACATAATGGTGTGGCTGAACGCAAAAATCACCATATTCTTGAGATTGCCCGAACTTTCCTTATTGGGGGACGTGTTCCTCAAACCCTTTGGACTAAAGCTATTCAGTATGCTATCCACCTTCTTAATTGTATGCCTTCACGTATTTTTGGCTCCTCATGTTTTGGGTTTTAAACTCCAGACATTGGCTGCTCATGTTCCATTTTGTTCCCATCTTAATATCACTCCGCGCATTTTTGGTTATGTGGCGTATGTCCATCTCAATAAATTTCACAGGACCAAGTTGGATCCGTGTGCACTCCGCTATGCCTTTTTGGATTTTGCACCTCACAAAAGGCTTACTGGTGTTACCATCCCTCCAGTCACTGATTTTATGTTACCATGGATGTTACATTTATGGAGAACGAGATGTTTTTCCTGTTAGACATGCCCAATCATGTCCTTCAGGGGGAGAATACAACAAAAAAAGCACATAATTGGTTTGAGGTGGAAATACGGGGGAAAAAAGAACAAAATAGTGCACTGGAACAAGGACCAGTTGAGTCGCTCAGCTCAGCTGAGCGAAGCAGCCACTAGACCAAATAGCAAGATGCCAACTAGTCTAGCTGAGTCGAACAGCCTAGCCGAATTGGACAGGAGCGATCCCGACCCCTATCTTGAACACACCTGCTCATGCTCCACTGAACATTCTTGGGGTAGGTCATTTGGATCCTAGTGCTTCTCAAAATATTGTTGAAGTTGTTAAAAAATTATCTGCACAATCAAACAGGGGAATGCCACTAGATTGATTCTCACCATAAGGCAAGATGAAATATGCCATTGGTGATTATGTCACTACACACAGATTGTCTCCTCAAGTTAAAACATTCGTTAGTAAGATGGAAGGAATTAAAATTCCTAATAAATTGGAAGAAGCTTTGCAAGACCAAAAATGGGTGAAAGCAATGAATGTGGAGATGGGGGCCTTGTAGAAGAATGGAACATGGGAAATAGTTCAGCAACCTGAAGGAAAGAAACATGTTCGATGTCGATGGGTGTACACAGTTAAGCATAGAGTTGATGGCACGATAGACAGATATAAAGCAAGACTTGTGGCCAAAGGGTATACGCAGACGTATGAAGTTAATTGTAAGGATACGTTTGCTCCACTGGAAAAAATGAATATGGTGCGAGTTCTATTGTCCTTAGCAGCTAATTTCGATTGGCCGCTCAAGCAATTTGATGTGAAGAATGCCTTTCTACATGGGAATCTAGAAGAAGAAGTGTATATGGACATGCCACCTGGTTATGGGATGTCTAATAACAATGGGAATGTGTGTAGACTCGAAAGGCTCTTTATGGATTGAAACAGTCTCCGCGAGCATGGTTTGGGAAGTTTATTGAAGCAATGAAGAAGTATGGATATCACCAAGGTAACTCAAATCATATCCTATTTATCAAACGTAGGGGCGGTAAAGTTACTTTGCTGATAATCTATGTGGATGATATGGTTGTTATTGGTGATGATGTTGAGGAAATTGGTAAATTACAAAAGAACTTAGCCTCAGAGTTTGAGATGAAGGACTTGAGGGCTTTGAACTATTTTTTAGGAATCGAAGTGACTCGCTCTGCTACTAGTATTTGTGGTTATGAAAGGAAGTATGTTCTAAACCTGTTGAAAGAGACTGGTATGTTACGGTGTGCACTAGCCGAAACCCCTATTGTGCAAAATCATCACCTAGAAATCTATGCAGTTAGTGTTGTTAGTCAGTTCATGCATTCTCCTAGTAAGGATCACTTAGTAGCAGTTATAAGGATTTTGAGTTATTTGAAGAAAGCTCCAGGTAGAGGCTTGATATTTAGAAAATTGGGACATTTGGATGTAAAGGGTTATACATATGCAGATTGGGCATGCCTTATAACAGATAGACGTTCTACATCAGGTTACTTCACTTTTGTTAAGGGTAATCTGCTTGCATGGCACTGTAAGAAGCAGAATATAGTAACTTGATTTGCAGCTAAGGTAGAATACAGGGGTGTGGCACAAGGAGTTTGTGAGCTTCTTTGGCTAAGGATGCTCATGTCTGAAATTGGGTTTCCACCCAAGAAAGTCATGGAGCTTTACTGTGACAATCAAGTTGCTAGGGAAATAACAAATAATCTAGTTCAACATGATAGAACTAAGCATGTTGAATTGGATAGGAATTTTATCAAGGAGAAGCTGGTAGACGAGCTGATTGATATACCATTTGTAAAGTCAAAAGAACAGCTGTCAGATGTCTTAACACATGCAGTGTTGACATAGGATTTTCATGACTCACTTGACAAGTTGGGCATAATTCACGGATCCCATGATCCCTAATTTCCTGGTGTAATTCACATTACCTAATTAGAATAGATACCTAGTTAGGATTCCATGTAATTAGCTAATTACTTTTACTTGTAGGACAAGTCAACTTGTACTTGTATATATATATCCTTCTCTTAGAGAAAAATAATATCAATCACAATTATTCAATCCTATGTTTAGTTTGAGTACTAAGACTTAGGACCCACTTACTATGTAGTAACTAGCTCACGATTACCTCTCTCATTAATATGTCATGGGTTTACCTATGGGTTACACATCAGACTCATATGCTATTTTCTCTTTCTTTGAATAATGAGATTGAACCCCTCCCACAACCCCCTCAATTAAGCATTACCGCTAAGAAAAAATTATTGGTAAGGGAATAAGGTTTCAGTGCGATACCGTCCTAAGAACCTTAACTGAGCTAAGTATACTAATTTGACATAGTAATGATAAGATGGGTACTTTGGGGCACACCTATTTATATTGAGGCGGGATGAATCTGTGGCATGACTTGTGGACCCGTTGATTACCCTTGCACGCCCATGGTTCTTGTATTAATTGTAATTGATTTTCCTTTATCACTGATTTCCTATTGTAAATAGAATTAGGAATTATTACTTTACTTGGTCTCTAAGGCTTTATTGTATTATAAATATGGCCTCATACAAGGAGAGGAATATACAAAAAAATCCCCACAAATTAGTCTCTCATAATTTTAGCATAGTATCAAAGCAGCGATCTGGGATTGATGCTAACCCTAGCCCTAAACACTAGCCACCGCAGCCATGGGGGACCAAGATTTGTCACCCCTCATGGAGGTAGCACCCCAATTTCTCACCCGAACCTAGAAGAATTGGCAACTCAGATGACCTAGTTTTTGAAGATGTCGAACAAGACCTCGACCTAGACTTATATCCCGATATAGACTCATAACCCCACCTCGATTGTCACCTATGAATCTTCCATTGTATAGATCAGCATCAAGTTGGATGACACCAAGTATTCCTTATGGTCCCAAGTTGTTGAGATGTATATCTCGGGCAAAGAAAAGTTGGGATATATCAATCATGAACTTTCACCACCTCATGGGACAGTCCCGATGTTCACCTAATGGGAAATGGAGAATTCGATTGTGAAAAGATTAATAATCAAATCTATGGAGTCCATATTGATTAGCAATTTTATTCAATTTTCGAAAGAAAAAGCAGCGTGGGATGCGATTGCCGCAACTTACTTTGATGGAACTGACACCTCTCAGGTGTATTACCTTAAACAACGAGTTTCCCGAATGTGAGTAGACAGCTCTACTAAAACCTACTAAATTGACCTCCAAGGCTTGTGGAGAGAGATTGATTTTCGTCGTCTGAATATGATAGAGTATGAATCTAATATCAAGAGGTACAACAACATTATTCATGAAGATCGAGTTTACACCTTTTTGGATAGATTGGATGATCGACTTGACAAGGCTCAAAGCAAAGTACTCCAAATGAATTAGTCCGCTAGTGGACCATGCGTATACTTATGTTATGAGGGAGGACATTCGACAGGCTGTGATGATGTTAGCAGCAAAAAGTACACACCGACCGAACAGCCCGTCAGACACCAAACCCCACTACTGCTGTACCACTTCCTATGCAGTCCTATCCCATGGCTGCTAGCTCACCTGCATATCCCAAGACCATTCCGCCATCTTGATAAAAGGCTCTGACAGATGAAGGTGGTTGCACTCACTATGGAAACCAAAAGCACACTTGTGAAACTTATTTGAAGTTGAAGGTGGTTCAGGTCATGCCGCTTTTGTTGCTACTAAACCTTAGTTATCTTTTGTTTCTCAAGTAGGATGTACCAGTACTCGACCCTTGATGATGGTTCCACGACCCTCAGTGACTCAGGTAACTGTGGTTATGTATTTCATATTTTTGATACGAGTGACTCCACTAGATGGATCATTGATTCAGGCGCGATTGGCCGTATCATGTTTGATCAAAATGATTTTTTGAATACCAGTCAACCAAAACGAACTAGTATTGCAAATGCGAATGGCGTTACTTATTCTTTGCCAGAGGCGAGCCTCGTTGTGATTTCACCTTCTCTCTCACTATCTAATACTTTTCTTGTGACGTCTCTTTCAAATAAATTGATGTCTTTTGGCCAGGCTACTGAGCAACTCAATTTTTGTGCACTAATTTGCTCCAATTTTTGTTTTCTTCAAGATATTCTCAAAAAGGAGATAATTGGCCATGGTACTAAAAGTCGGGGCAAAGTGTTGTACCACTTCCTATGCGGTGGAGCGACTAAATGACGGATATCCCAATTATCTCCTACTGCTGTACCACTTCTTCAAGATATTCTTCAAGATATTATGTGGAAAAATTCAGTTTGGGAAAGGCAAACAGTGTTAAGCATCCATATGATGACAATCATAAACATATTTGGCTATGGCATCGACATTTGGGACATCCGTCATTTAGTTATATGAGACATTTGTTACCCGATTTGTTTTCCTATTTTAGTCATTCTAATTTTAAGTGTGACACTTGCACCTAAGACAAGAGTCATTGTGTGTCTTACCCTCTGACTTTGAATAAAAGTACTATTCCATTTGCTTTAATTCATTCTGATGTCTGGGGTGCATCACCTATCTCTACTTCTTCTGGCTTTAGATGGTTTGCGACATTTGTGAATGATTGTACACGTATGACATGGCTTTACTTGATGAAGAATAAAAATGAAGTGTTTACTCTATTCCAGTCCTTCAATATACATATTCAAACTAAGTTCTCTACTAAGATCCTGATTCTCCGCTCCGACATTGGTGGAGAATATTTCAACCATGAATTTCAAAGTTACTTCTAGACATGGAATTATTCATGAGACGACATGTGTCACGCCCCAAAATCGAGACACGTGACAGCGGCACGTACCTTGAGGATCCCGAAAATATCACACCTAAGTATGAGGGAAGCCTTTATAAATAAATTAAAACGGGTTGGATTAGAGTATTTAACAACAGCGGAAAAATAATTTATAATATTATACAAAATTTATTTGAGAGTTAAACCAACCCCAGAGGTCATGGAATAATATCAACAACCTCAGAAAATATATATATATGTAGTGAAACATGATCAGCTGTGATGAATAGGGTTCACACCCTGACAAAAGTGTGAGACACGAGCCAAATGGTGACAAGTGAGGAGGGTGAGCATCACATACGTTCAATTGCCCCGTAGGAGGCTCCTAGCCAGGTTTCAAAGTAAATAATGAATATAATAATGGCCAGAGATTTATTTCAAAATCAGTGAAAGAATATGCACAAAAATAAACCATTTTCCATATAAATATAATATCAAAATAGGTGACATGCTCACACAAATTCTGCAAACATTTTCTAGGCTCCCCAAATATACTTGTCTGACGACCGATCCCTATAGGCCAACTACCCCTACCATAAATAAAATTATAATCAACTTACCAGGTACGATAGCGAGAGTGTCCATTTACCAGCTACACTACTTCAACTAGACCTCACGCGTAGGGTATTGGAAAAGGCAGTCTGTGTATCCCCTCCGGAGGTTTAGGGGATCCAAACCCAGGGAAGTCGCTATGCCTCCTTCACCCTCAGGTCGTCAAGGATAATGCCTGCATGTGTATATCCTCCAAAACTTTGGAAATCCAAAGCCAAGCATCCATAAAACCAAATAATATGACATCCAAAAACATAGCATCTTTTGCACACAACAATATTTACTATGTCATACATACACACAAAATACAAGTCCGAGAGTGAGTCCCCCTACCTTGTATCCAAAGCTCAAGTCTGACTTGCCCTCTGCGCCTTTGAGCTCACCCTGCCTTGCTCGGGAAACTGAGTCCTACTCCAACATTTAAAAATGCTACTGAAAATTCCTTGTTTATACTTAAGTCCTTATACTTGTGTTTATTTTTACTTTGGTCCTTATATTTATTATAATTTCACTTGGTCCTTTAACTTTGTCCAAATTTTCATTCGGTCCTCATATTATTAAATAATCATCCATAGGTCCTTAAAGTCTCAGGTAATGGTAATATAGTCCAAAATGTCCAAAAGTCCTTTAAGTTCCATCCCATATCCAAAAACGGTCAGTTCATGGTGCGGTGAAGTTAAAATCCAAATAGTCTAATATTGTTCATACATCTGGACCAAAGGGAAATAGGTATAATAAATTCCGGTAATAATAGTCCAAGGAATATAGGTCCAATAGAATATTTTGATCAGAATTCAAACGGGCAGAGTAACAGCATATGAGTCCAATTTTAGGAATAATTTGGAAAATTACCCAATTTAAGAAAATAGAATTAATATCATTTAACAATGTTAAATTGGGCAGAATAATACTTTAGAAAGGGAGTATGGAATGAAAAGAAATGGATGAAGAGGTAAGGTTTAGAAATTACCTCGGTAAAATAGTGAGATGAATGAATAGTGACCTTGAGTGAATAGTACTCTTGGGTGAAGATGACACGAAATGATGAATAGTGGACACCACGAGTGGTTTCGATATAAATAGTAATTTTGGATGAATAGTAATTCGAATACTCGAATGGTGGAGGAGGAGAGGAAGAGAGGGAGGAAGGTTTTGGAGAGTTTTGGTGTGAAGAAAATGGGAGGAGATGAAGGGTATTTATAGAATACTCGAACGGTTCGGATGAATTTGAATATTTAATTCGAAGGTTTAGATTGAAAGTTGAGTTTCGATAAAATATGGGAAGGAGCATGATAGTTCATAGATAAATGGTCCAGATGTATTCCCAACTACCTATCTAATGGCCCAGATCAAATCAGAACTCTTTGATTTGATCCTACGGTCTCAATCTAATCCTATAATAGATCAACGGCCTAGATTAAATGAGCTCACGGAATAGTATCATAAAACCTAGTTGCAACTAAACAATATCTAAACTCAATCATTGATGGACTGGCCAATCATAAGCTGTCAAGTGGTCCAATCACAAGCTGCCATGTGGCGGTTACTATTTCAATTTTCTTAATCTCTAGTTTCGAAAATTCATTAAAAATACGTCCGAGCTCTGAAAAAGTATCCGAAAAATACTACAAGCTCGTATCGACGTCTACTATTTTTCTATGAAATCAAAACACCAAAATTCTGACTCAAATTTGCCAAAAAGAATTTATTCTTCAAATAGGACCGTGTAATCAAAATTGTGAGCATAATAATATTCTAGAATTTTTCAGGGAGTCACATTCTACCATTCTTAGAAAAAATCTCATCCTCGAGATTTACTCAAGATATCCACACCACTTAAACACGTGTTTCCATGTTAGACTACAATTCCCAAATTTTTTTATTTGGCTCTACAATGTTACCACCAAGCGGCACAATTTCATTTCTGAGTCGTTTCATCCATAAACTAAAATTGAAATTAGTCCTTCCACATAGGACATATCCTTCTGCAGAGATAAGTTATTCCAGGCATCACTGTACTGTATAAAATATATTCTTTTCCATATGGGAAATATTCAAAACATTGTGTATGTATGACATCTGTGGCGGAAACTCCAAGTTATTCTTAACAATTTTGACATGTTCCCCTGCTTTGAACGGTCCAACACATTTGAGTGCCAACTTGCCACGTTCACCAAAACATTGGTATCCTTTTCTTGAGGATTTTATCTTCAGAATTACAAAATTTCCAACATTAAACTTAAGAGGTTTCTTCCTCTTATTAGCATAGGACCTCTGTCCACTTAAAACAATCTTCAAAAGCACTCTCATAATTTTAGCCTCCCATAAGGAGAGGCATATATAGAAAATTCCCACAAATTAGTCTCGCATAATTTTAGTGAAATCTCTCTAAAGACATGCTGTGGTGTCAAGGGCGGAGTCAAGAACTTTCATAGAGTTGTGTTATTTATTTAAAGAGCTACTAGGGTAAAATTAGGGCTGATATTTGGCAGGATCGGATTGGATTCAAGGAATTCCAATTCCAATCGAAAATTCTATTCCAATTCCATTTCAAAACAATTTAGAATTTCAATACCCATTCCAATTCGGAAAACTCATAATTTTTGGAAATTTTCGGAACTTTCATATTTCAGAATTTTGTTGGAAAATTTCGGAAACTAGTTAAAAATTCTAAACATGCCCAATCATTTGAAGGATTAAAATTGACTCAAAATTAAAAACTCATACCGTAAGCGTGGAAAACTATTATATGCAAGTACTTAGATGTTGTTATTCTTTATGAAATAACTTGTCTGTGTCTATTTGGTTATCAAATTATATTTAGTTCAACATGAAATCGAATTTTCCAATCCAACTTGCACTCCTAGGTAAAATAATTTTTTATGGAATGGGAATAGGATGAATATCTTACAATTTAGAACTAAATTTATATATTTTTAAACTTTGCACTAGACTGGAGCCCACTCTAACTTGGCTTCACCCTTGGTGGGTGGGGACGACACGTGCCCACAAACATATGGGTCCAAAGTTGGGATGAAGGACGTCCACATTGGTGAAGTGAAGAACCTTTGGTTGCTAGCCATGCAAGCATGCTTGTACAGGCAATGTGTTGTTTGGGCATCCTTAGAATATGTTATGCATCTCAATCACAAAATAGACTTCTTCAACTATGCAATAAAGCTCTTTTGCAATGTGCACTATGTGAAATTTTACCTTTAGATTTGTTGCGAAAGCACCCCTCCTACCGAGGTATTGGGAATCGATGCCTATTATACAGTCATACGCATAAGATATTATCCGTTGCTATTTCCATTTATGGCATCATTATTTTCATATTCTCCGATGCTTAAGTTGTTACCATATGCCAAAAAAGTGTTGACTCCGGATGCCTAAACCTTTAATAGCATTAGGGATTACATTAGCACTAATGCTAAGTACTCATCACAGCATCCATGGTTTTGATTATACTAATGCGTGTTATGACTTACCACATCAGAGAAGATGCTAGTGTTGTTGCAAATTATGTTCTACGCCTTCGTTGCCTCCAAATGGTTTGACTTTCTACAAATATTATTGACCCTTATGATTATAGGCTTCGGTTCTCATGGATTGCTGATGTTGTTATACACAATAGACATCGTTGTTATCAGTAAAGTGTAAGCAATCTCCATGTTTCACATCACATTTTACTTAGTATCTGTCTCAAAATATAAAGGCATCACATCCATTTCATATTATATTGCCATTGCAGCATCAAAAAACATACATATATAGGTTCCCTTATGAGTTTTCCTGCCATTAAACCAAAATCCATCCACAATCCCAAATGTAGAGCCCCAATTAAAATATATATCCAACGTTTTCCAGTCCAACAGATCATCCATACACATATAAGCAAAATACTACCAAAAAAAACAGGGAGAATGTTCAAACTCAAATCCACTCCATGACATGAGATGCCCATTCATCTCGAACCTCATCCAATTGCGTTTCGGTGTAAAATTCCTTCTTTTTCATACTTCTCGCATATTGAAATTAAACGAAAAAAGCATATAAGATAAAGAAAAACTGTATAAATTATTTTCACTAGGATTCTATTAAATTTCAGCTTCCCAGTCAAGCCAAATAAACCTAAAGAGAGATCTGTAAAATCAGAAGAAATTGAAGCCCAAAGTGAAGACTATAATCAATTAATAAGGAGTTCATTGACAAAATTCAGTTTTCATATTATAAAATAACCTTCCATATACTAATTGCCTAATATTTCCAGTCATGCTGTAAGTCAATCTAGATACCTTTAATTATATCACAGCCATACCATCAAAGAATATCTCAGCAAGACACATAATCACCTAACAAGGCAACAGTTGCAATAATATCCACATTCCATAATCATATTACGTCATGTTAAAAACAGAAGTTGCATATAATTTGTATAAGTACTAAGATTTTTTGTTAACTTGTATTATTAAACTTGAAACAGGAGATAATATGACTAGATAGTCTCGTTATCTTAGTTTTAATTGATTAAAGTAAGTTCCCTTGCAACTGACAAGAGATTGTCTTCCTACCTACCTTGCACACTTATCTTTTGCTAATTGAAATTAACCACACCAATTAATTCCCTTATAAGTAGGTACTGGAGTTTCTTTAGTGACAAAACTTTAGTAATTTCTTAAAGATAAACTTATGGGGAACTTCTAAATCTACAGACTCCTGAGCGATCTTAACCAAATGTCATTGCCAACCAAATGCTGCCAATGAAGGATTTAATTGATATTAACTCTACGGATTTAAGTAAAGTTTTTACTAATTCTAACAATAATTAAACAAAAAGAGTAAGGCTTAAGTTTTAGATCATGTTAGAGAGTGAGCCATTATTTGAAAACTATACCACCGTGATGCATTTATCAACCAATCATTGGATTCTCTGTTTGAGAATATGAATCACGCAGAGTAAAAAACCATGCAGACATAAAAAGCTATGAACAAAAAGCATCAAAATTTAGCTTGATAAATTGTTCGTTAGCTAGGAGGTTTAAATTTGAAGTTTCCACTCTAAGCCACCCATCACAATGGAAATTACAAGCACAATATTGGTCTTCCATCATTTAAATAAAATTGCATCACAATGTTTCCCACAACTGCCAACAAAGAACCAAAATTTGTTTCACCAAAGAGACTACTAACACCCAAAGACCAAACCAGAACATTCACATAGTTGTAAACAGAATGGTATCCAAATAGAAATAGTAAAAGCACAAATGGAAGCATATGAAACTCAGAACTCAAACAGCGAGAACCAAATACACTCAATATTTAAGAGGAAGATTTTTGGTCCTACTTGTAGTTATCAAGATTCAGTACAGGCAAAGATAAGAGACTCCACCAAAGGCAGCTGCGTGAGCTCCAAAGGGAATGCAAAATTTGGACTTCAATTGACCTCCAAATGAGTTGTTGAAGGTTATTGCAGCGGCCTTACCCAGTCTCTAAAAGAAGGCAACCATTTTCAGTAAACCTTGAAGAAACCACAATGCTTAATAAACTGAAAAATAAGCTTAAAAGTGCAACTTGCAACAATATCTATGAAAAATAGGGTTGAACTGAATCGTGCTTGCTCTCATTGATTTTGGTTTTGTTGGTTCTTATTTTTAGGGTTTAGGAGAAGATGGCGGTAGAGATGGAGGGAAGAGAAGATGGCGGCAAAGATGGATGGAGGACAGAGAGGATGGCGGCAGAGATTGAGGACGTAGAAGAAATCGATGGAGGAAAAGAAATGATGAGAGTGATAGTATCGCGAGAGAGGAGATGGATGAGAGTGAGTTTAATTTTTCGCCAAAAAAATACGAGGGAGTCTGAAATATTTTGCGAGGGAGTTAAAATGTTTTGTTAAAAAAATCACTGTAGCGGGGTTGACCATGGTTTTGGTGTCGGAGCTAATTGTTCCACTTAAAAAAAAATTATTGAAAAACATTTTAAGCATCAGTAAATTATATCATCGATGTTAAAGTATTATCAACGGCATCGACAGGAAACGCCTAAAATTTGTGATGATGCCTTTATACCTTTTAGTCTTATTTATTATAAAATTGATGCCTAAAATACTAACATCATCGATTTTTAGATTTGTCGATACCTATGTGGTGTGGTGTAAAGTAAAATTTGGCATAGTGGTCGTAGGGGCTGACTGCTTCTTCAGGTCTTGGTGAAAGGCCATCAGACGTATGTTTGCTCTTCTAACTTATAAACCAACCGCTGTTGTGACCAATAACAACTTTCTTGAACTTTTGGTTCGCATGCCTTGTGTAAAGGAGTTTCTTAACCTAGATATGACTCAGATGGTGTGTCAGTCTTCCTTAGTTTCCACAAAGGTCTGAACCAAGTAAATCATAATGGAACCATATGCGAATTCATAAAAGAAAACAATAATGTGAGATCTACGAATAGAAAAAAAGTGACGAAAATGGTCAACCGAGAGTCATGGTATTCATGTAGCCCATCTTTTGAATTGATGAAAATTCAACAAAGGTTATTTCAATCTATCAGTTACTCGGGAAACAATTATTTTTTAAATGACTTTCTATATATAAGTGTAAGATCCTACTAATTAATTAACCCATACTTTGTCATTTATCACTGGGAATTGTGGATGAAATACAATTGCCACAAATTTGTCTATATTAAGTGTTAGCTGATGTAGGACAAAATATGGGTAAATCCTTACCAAGGAAAATAAAGAAAATAAGTTGGTTTGAAATTGGCAAGATAGCCCGCAAGAAGAAAGAATCGCAGTCAAATATCAATTATGAAGTTAAACGACAGAAGGTGTATCGTTGGAATTTTTGAGTTGGCAAGATTTATATTTAATTTTATAATAAGTAGGGTATTATTTTCTTGATATGTTTTTAACTAGGATTTTTATTATTTTCTTCTTAACTAAGTTTTAGGAATATTCTTGAATCTAGGGTTTCCTACAGTTTTAGGCTTTCTTGGCTTTCTATTTCAGCTAAATCATGGCATTGTATTTAACAATTTATTAGTATTATCAATAAAATTAAAAGACTTTTCTCTATTTTATGGTGGACTCCAGATCGTTGGTATTCTCACATTGTTACTTTAGGGTGACTGCTTGAGATCCCTTTACCCGTGCTTCCGTGCTATGTCAAGTGGTACCATAGCGGGTCATCATTCGGAGCAAGGGTTTGCCTTGTTCAATGATGGGTGGCGCTGGGAGGTACGCAAACTTCATTGACGTTTGTCATGAGGTATTATCTAAAATTGATGGGGAACACGCTAGTGGATTTAGCCCTACCAAGCTCGTCAATTTGATGTTGCAGTTGTTCCATGCTTCATGGGGAGTGACTGCATCGAAGGCTTTCTCCAATGGGTTGCAGGCATAGAGGAAATATTTGATTCAATAGTGATCCTATAAGAGAATATAGTAAGAATTATTGCGTCCCGTTTAAGAGACAATGTCGCTTCTTGGTGGGGTTAGATGTGAAAATCTAGGAAGCAACAAGGTAAAAATCCTATCAGTTCTTGGCTTTGGATGAAAAGACTTCGTGTAAAAAATTCTTTCATTTTGAATATGATATATATTTGTTAAGGAATGGTTATAAGATTTATCAACCCACAATTATGGAGAGCCAAGAAATGATGAAGATGTCAAAAAAATATGAACTTGTGATGGATGATGAATTAATTGAAGCTCCATTAACCCACAAGATGGAGGAAGAGATTCAAGCAAAACAAGAGAATGAGCCTATTGAAACTCCTATTGTTGTTGAAGGAGATATTCCAAAAGATCAAGAACAATTGGATTCCTTTGAAATTGAAGGTATTGATACATTTGAATTTGGAGAGGAAAATCATGTATACAAGGAGTTTGATTCACAACTGGCATATTTCAATATTGTTTATGGAATTAATTATATGATTATTCCATCCAAGTATGAGAAAGTTTAGACGCCACAAATTGAAGAGCTTCTCTACACATAAGATCTATGTCTACTCAGGTTCGTTTTAAGGATAACTCAAGGTCGAGTTCTTTACAAGTGAAGGGGTGTGATGTAGGACAAAATATGGAAGGTTGAGTTCTCTATAAGTGAAGGGGTGTGATGTAGGACAAAATATGGGTAAATCCTTACCAAGGAAAATTAAGAAAATAAGTTGGTTTGAAATTGGCAAGAGAGCCCGCAAGAAGGAAGAATTGCAATCAAATATCAATTATGAAGTTAAAAGACGGAGGGCGTATCGTTGGGATTTTCGAGTTGCTTGATTAAGTTTGGAGCGTAGGTGATGCTAGAAAAATTTATATTTAATTTTATAATAAGTAGGATATTATTGTCCTCATATGTTTTTAACTAGGATTTTTATTATTTGTTTGCTAAATTAGTTTTAGGAATATTCTGGCACCTAGGGTTTCCTAAGGTTTTATGCTTTCTTGGTTTGCTATTTAAGCCAAATCATGACATTGTATTTAACAATTTATTCATATTATCAATAAAAATTCAGAGAGTTTTTTTATTTTCTGGTGGACTCTAGATCGTTGATGGATTCCGACATTGTTACTTTAAGCTAACAGCTTGAGATCCCTTTACTCGTGTTTCTGTGTTGCGTCAGTAGCTCTCCCTCAGTTGTATTGAGGCCTTTTGAGATAAAACCCCACATTTGAATGTCCAGAGAGCGTAACCCAACCATGTATTGGACTAGAGGACGTTGGCCACAACAAGTGGATCAAAGTCAATAGTTTGACGCGGGATAGTCAAGGAACCGATCAATGTTCAAGATGGAGTTGTGCATAAGATTTGACAGTTATTGTAATTTACAATCGAACGATAGCCTAAATATTAATAATTGTTTTGATCTAACAAATGTCGTTATTTGGCCGAAAAGCACATATGTACATAGTGCAACAATGAGTTGCACTTGCCCCGCGGTTCTCTTCAAAACAATGATGGCAAGATATTTGGTTAACTATTCTACATCATATTTAGTTATTGTGCAATTTCATACAAAGATCGCAAGATATTTGGGTGATACAGAGTAAGATTAGATAGATTATTGGTACGTGGGGTTGGTGTAAAGTAGAGTGAGTGTAGAAATGCAATTGCAAGAGATTATAATATGTTAAAGAGAGAGTGGGAAAGTGTACGGATAGAGGATCAAGAGATAAAGGTTGCCTTTTGCATTGCTCAAGAGACAAGAGGTGTTTTTGCATCCTTTTAAGCTTTGGTGGGTGTTTTCTGCTAATAAAAACCGCACTACAACTTACATGCAAGCAAGTAGTAGTACTTTTAAGTGATTCACTAAACGGCAGTCACACTGTTGTACGGTCAAACTCCAGTCAGGACCCTCGCACACTAGTACACGTTATTTTTTTTTCTTTTTTTGATGAGACTAGTACACGTTCTTTATGCATTGCTTCTACCACGTGCTCTCTCTCTCTCTCTCTCTCTCCGTCTCTCTGTCTCTCTCACAGGAAACGAGTAAATTGTGAAATGGAAAGCATAGGAATGAGCTGGAGGCAGATTCCGTGTGTGTGGGATTCGAGCTGTAATTGAAAGCACCTTTTCTTTTCTTTCCTCGCCCCTTCGTCTCAAAACCCACATCATAGCCTATAAATAGTCCTCTACTTCACTTATTTTCTTCACAAAACACAACACAATCAGTTTTGTTGTTTGTTTTTGTTAATCACCATTTCATTCAATTGCTCTAGTTATTGTTTGTTACTGCTACAATCAATTTAGTAGCTCACAAAACTATCATCCATTAAACCAACCCAAACTTACAACAAGAAGAAGAAGCACAAGCTATATTCATAACTAGAGACATGGAAATCAGCAATCTCTTATACTCCATGCTTTGCATGCTTGCTTTTCTTGTTTTCTTCCTTTTTCTCATCCATTCCCTCATCACCAAGCTCTTCTTCACTCCCAGTAGCCCCAAACTCCCACTTCCACCTGGTTCCTTAGGCTGGCCCTATGTTGGAGAGACCTTCCAACTCTACTCTCAAAACCCAAATGTCTTCTTTGCCTCAAAGCAAAAAAGGTAACAATTCATCTATTCATTCATTGTTCTGGTTACTAAATGGAAAACCACATCTTGGGTTTTGCCTACCTGCTACTTGATTTTATGTCCATGTGAATCATGTATATATAATATGTGTGCTGATATTCATTATATAGGTTTGGGTCTATCTTCAAAACCCACATCTTGGGTTGTCCCTGTGTGATGATTTCAAGCCCAGAAGCTGCAAAATTTGTGCTTGTAACTCGATCCCATCTGTTCAAGCCAACCTTCCCAGCAAGCAAAGAGAGGATGTTGGGGAAACAAGCCATCTTTTTCCACCAAGGAGATTACCATGCCAAATTGCGGAAGCTTGTCCTCCGTGCCTTCATGCCTGAAGCCATCAGGAGCATAGTCCCTGACATTGAATCCATAGCCAAAGACTCTCTTCAGTCCTGGGAAGGCCGCTTGATCAACACCTTCCAAGAAATGAAAACGGTGAGTTAGCCAGACCAGACCAGAGCCACTCTCTCTCAACAGAACAGAACAGAACACAGAATATAAAAGAAAACTAAAAAAACAGGGCAAACAGAAGTATAGAACCATGTTGCTGGCAAGAGAACATTTCCTCAACTTGCTATAATATTCATATTTATGCAACTAGCAATCAAAGATTTAAAATGGGTAGCAGCTATTTTGGGATGATATTATATTAATTTGTGCTAATCAATCAATTGTTTCTGGTTTTGTTCTTGTTGCAGTTCACATTCAATGTTGCACTCCTTTCTATTTTTGGAAAGGATGAAATTCTGTACAGAGAGGATCTGAAGAGGTGCTATTACATTCTTGAGAAGGGCTACAATTCAATGCCAATTAATCTTCCAGGCACACTCTTTCACAAATCAATGAAAGCAAGGGAGGAGCTTTCTCAGATCTTGGCTAAAATTATCTCCACAAGGAGGCAGAGGAAGCAGGTGGAGGACCATAAGGACCTTCTTGCATCATTTATGGGTGACAAAGAAGGCCTCACAGACCAACAGATTGCTGACAACGTCATCGGTGTCATTTTCGCTGCTCGTGACACAACGGCCAGCGTTTTGACTTGGATTGTCAAGTACCTTGGCGAAAACCCAAGTGTTCTTCAAGCTGTCACTGTAAGATTACTAATTCAATTCAATTATGTTGTCTCATTTTTTTTGTTTTTTTGTTATTGGTGGGTTCTTATTCCTCCTGGCTGTGATTTTACAGGAAGAGCAAGAGGCCATAATGAGGACAAAAGAAGAAGAGGAAAGTGATGATGAAGATAAGCAGAAGGCTCTGAGTTGGGCAGATACCAAGAAGATGCCAATGACTACTAGGGTTATTCAGGAGACACTTAGGGTTGCTTCCATCTTATCTTTTACTTTCAGGGAAGCTGTGGAAGATGTTGAATATGAAGGTCAGTTAAAAAATTTTAATCTTTTGTTGTGCATATATATATCTCTCAGAATGTTAAAGTCAATGATGTAGTTTTTACTTGAAAGTTAAAATCTGTTCTAGCCTGATTAAGATTGAAAATTATTTTTCAGGTTATCTTATACCAAAAGGGTGGAAAGTTTTACCACTTTTCAGAAATATTCACCACAGCCCAGAAATCTTCCCTGAGCCTGAGAAGTTTGATCCCTCAAGATTTGAGGTGAATATATAAATTTCATATGTCTGTATTCTGTTCCTCTAAAACTGAAGCACCACACCACATGATCACATTATTCATTGGAATGGGAATTGGATGCAGTGGATACTCATCAATTAATCATGTTGTGTGACAGGTTGCTCCAAAGCCCAACACATACATGCCATTTGGCAGTGGGACCCACTCATGTCCTGGGAATGAATTAGCCAAGCTGGAGATTTTGGTCCTTTTACACCATCTGACAACAAAGTACAGGTAGGTACTTGATTCCACTTGAGTTGTTTTGAGGGGTGGGTTCTGGCAGAGCATTGGAGACAGAGAGCACAGTAATAGAAGACCATACTTTCTTAAAATAGAATGTTAATGATATTATGATCTGTTGGAGCTGAAATGGCCTTGTTTGTTGCATTATGCAGGTGGTCTATGGTTGGTGCACAAAATGGCATCCAGTATGGCCCGTTTGCTCTTCCCCAAAATGGTCTGCCCATCAGATTATCTCCCAAAACATAAGCCCATAACACTCCAAAAAAACTCAAGTCCCAACTTCAGACAACTCCTGTTCCATTACAATTTGCAAGAGACAATTGGTTTCTTTCTAGTTTCTTAAAGAAATGAAGAAATATTGATGAGAGCTAGACACAAACCTTTAGCATGAGTAAAGCTACCCAAAGTCACTTTCTTTTTGGCCAAGAGAAAAGATGATACCCAAAAAGTATAAGAAAGTTGAAGATAGGAAGGAATACATGCTGTTGCAACAGAGGAAGCCAAGTGTACAGAAGAGAGGCTTCATACCAAAACATGATATGCAAACCATGTTTTGTTCTTTTTCTTTCTTTTTTGGCAAGATATCATCAAGAGGAAAACTCCTCACCGAATGTGATAATTGTATCTAAGCAGGTAGGAAGGATTGACTAATTGTCTTTAACTAATTTCAAAATGTTTTTCTTCTTTTCTTAAATAAATGTAAAGAGCCGCAAGGCAAAATGAAGATTCAATTCAATGAATGAAACTGAATTTGGTTCTGTATGAGTTCGAACGTGATGTCTTTATGTGAGTTCCAACCACGTTCCAAAAGGCCAGCATATGTGTTTACTTTTTTTTGTTTGAAATAATAGTAGGTGTGATGCTTGCATTTATAATGATAATAATAATAAGAATCACCCTAACAAGAGAAAAGAGAGACGGAGCAGAATTGCCCTATTGTTTAGGGCACTTTTGAAGTCTGCGATGAAATATGAAATATCTATCCAGTGAAATTTTCATGTAACATGTTCCACACCCTTTTCTCTCATCACATAATATAATAAAGTAAAAAGTGTATAAAATATAAGATAGACAAAATTTTTCTTGATGTCTATTATACGAGAAACACTTAAATGAAGAGGGAATAACACTATTTTTCTATTTTCCGACCAATCACGATGTATCACTCGTGATAACTTTTCTACATAGCATTTCGAGATTGACCGAAAATAGCAAAACAGTGCTATTTTAGTTTGATACAAGTTTTTTCTGCTATTATACATGCTTTTGTTTTCCCAAACACAATTGTTAGAGTTTGGAGCGTATCTCAATTAGATGAATACAGAAACCATCAATCATTATAATGTCTCACCAGATTTAGACAGCTGTAGCCTGTAGCGTCAACAACAGTATTAATCAATTATAAACACCTCAAAAACTCAATAACTTTGCTCCACCACTATTACCAGCAGCTAGCAGCCAGCAGGCAGGGAATGGCATGGCAGACACGATCTGCCATAAAATAAGGGACAAGTTTTGTATATCGTCATATCCTATATAGTGGATCATATAAGAAACTTCCGAGTGAATGTACCAAAAACAAAGCACGTAGAAAACTTACATGTACAACCGAGCTTTTGTTGAACATACCGTGCGAGAAAATAAAAAATTCATAATAGGTAATCTATTAGTCATTCAGCTGTAATTAAATACATAGACAAACACATTATTTTAGATAGAAGTAGTCAAATTCGGGTTGGATCGATTTTACCTCAAAATCATGATCTTTTTTTTTTCTTCCAAATCTCAAAATCATGATCGAACCAAATACAATATAACAATGTGATTCGGTTCAGTTTTGATTTGACAAAAATCACTGAAGAAACCGAACCAAATCAAATCAATTTAAGACGGTTTGATTTGATTTAGTTCGGCTGGTTTGGACTTATACCAATTCTTTTTCCTTGTACTTTTTTTCAAATATGGTTAGTCCAAATACAACAACAAAAATTCACAACTTGCTACTTATTTCTTTTTCACTTTCTAGAGAATAACCATCCTAAAACTCAACATGCCATAAAACTTCAAAGTTCAATAATTAATATAGCTACAATTCAAATATCAATAACTTCAAAGTTCCACCAAACTTCAAATTCAACATACATATCTAATTATTATCCAATAAGAGGACCTCATGTGTATAATAAAATAAAAATAAATAAATATACATGTAGAGGATTGGGTTTGGTTTAAGCCTGCTTGCCAAAGCTCAAAATCAAACCAAACCAAATTATTTAAGATTTAGTTCAATTAGACGGATTCATGTCCACCCCTATCATAAATATAAGATAAAAACATCCTTAATTACACGGAACCTCATCCTTCATCATTGTGCCGCATCATTTTCCCACGTTTCAGAAAAAACTCGGCCTGATTGCTAGAAATATCAAAGCCATATTTAAACAAATATACCCATTTCAGTTAATAACGCAACAACATAAGCTCTTTGACAATGGATATCTTGCATTCTACATCACTTGACTTCATCCTACCATTCCAAAATTCTTCATTATTGTTCTCTAGAAACATTGACTTTCCTACTTCGCTGGATTTTTTGTATCTTTCAGTCTTCCCAACACGATTTTCTTCTCCCTTCATAAAACTATGTACATTGTCTCACACTATTTTTTTGAGATAAAGACGATAGATTGCATTTACAAATACAGATAACCACACAGAGACCGTCAATCACAAAAACAAGTACAAATACAGATAACCACACAGAGTTATTGTTTGTGCAAATAATCTCACGGGTGAGTATTTGTGGAAGATTCCTTCACCCTTTGAAGTTCTTCTCCCTTGCTCCGTGTAAAATAGATTGGGGTCAACAGAGAACACCTGGGGGGTGTGGGCCAAAGTCCCTCCGATGCCTAAGTTAGTAAAAGGGTTTTCAGAAGATGCAACAAATACTGAAAGGATGGAGTTTTCTCTCGAGTGGAGACCTGGGTGGCCTTAGCCATGTGTGGGGGCATGTGACAGTGAGAGAGAGAGAGGAGAAGGCGGCGAGAGTGAGAGAGAGAAGATGGCAATTTTACCAGGGTTTCCGAATTGATTTAGAATTACCTCTAGTGTGAGTTTATGCTTGCCTTTATTTAGAGTCTCCTTAGTGTAGAGAATAATTCTATATTCAATTGGAATTTTTTTTTTCCAAAAATAGATTATAGGATAAATCAAGGAGATTTAGTGGAAATCTTCATCCTTGATTTGGGGAGATATTCCTATCTTAAATCAAAGATAATTGCTTAATTAAATAAGATTTAATTAGCACAATTAGTTGACCTAATGAATATTCCTTTTTCCACGTGTCACCTTATTATTGGTTGCCGAAAATATGTGCTCCTACAAATGCCCCCCCAGCTTCTGTATGGCTCGTGTAGGGCATGTAGAAGATGTGAAATACTTTCCGTGCTTTTCCACTCCCAATTGATGCTGGGCTCCTTCTGAGAGTTAGGCTCTTGACTGGAGGAGGGTTTTGAGATTTGTTCTTGGAGTTGGGGCAAATCGCGGGATTTCATAACTTGTTTAGTTGCGTTCTTTTTATTTCTTTAGTTTCAACTTAAATTTCGCTTTCAGTTATTTATATCATAAAATCAAAATGTTTTCTGCATGGTCGTTTTATCCCTCTTGTTTAAGTGTGCAGCTAGGTTTTAATCCTTCTTGGACTCACACTTGTTGCATTTATTTCCTTGCTCCTTCAAACTCCTTGTATCGTAATCTCCCTCTACTCCATAATTGACGGCAATAAACTGATTCTTAGGGTTGTAGTGTTGTTTCAATCTTAGCATTTATAGTCTTGGAGCAAAGGAAATTCAAAAAGACCATTCCTGTTCTAATATCTTTGGAAATGATGAGATGAAAAGTTTACAAAGAGGTAAGTATCTTGTGTTATGTTTCCATGATTGAACCTAAAATGTATATGTTGTTCTTGTAGATGATGACTGGATCTTGGCTATGCAAGAAGAGACACGCCTAATCGGTGAGGCTATTGCTTGTTGTTGCTTGTCAAACCAAATGGACGTCAATAGTGTCTTAGTGGAGTTTTTCAAGAAGCACCACATGTTGAGCAACTTATAGATTCATAGATCCTCTCATTCCGTCTCTCTCTTAGTCACGACAAGACACAAATTCCTCAAGAACTTCAATGCTAGCTTTCTGATTTTTGGTGATAATCATTCTCTCATATTTTTTCCACTTTAATGCATGCTACCATTATCCCTCTCTTTTTGGCTTTTAATATATTTCTATTTCTTGGGCATTAAATTGGTGATTTTGTTATACCCATAGTCTGAAAAATCGAAAATATCGCCGAAATATAGGCGATATTTCGGTAAATTTCAGTCATCGATATTATCGTTTACTTCCAGCTTGGTTTCGTGATTTTTTCGAAAATATCGTCGAAATTTCGATGAAAATTTCGCAAGCGATATTGTCGCCCAATTGGTCTTTGAAATAGTGATAATATCGCGATATGAACAAACCAGAAAAATTGAAAGAAAACTCACGGTGGCCTCTCCAGTGTTCCCAGATACTCAAGACTGGCCTCTCTAAGACTGGCTTGTTCCCAGATACTCAAGATTGGCCTCTCTAGTGATACCAATCTCACCACCAAGCTCTTCTCTCTCTCTCTCTCTCTCTCTCTCTACGCCAACAATCTCTGTTTTGATGACGCAAACCTCGTTCTCGATTCGATTTCGGAGCCCAACTTGTTCTCCTACTCTACCATCATTCACGCTTTTGCAAACCTCAACTAGTTTGGCCATGCACTCAATGATCTCAACAAATGGGAGAAGAAAAAGAAAAAAAAAAAGGAAGAAGATGAAGTGAAGTGTTGGCGGCTGTGAAGAATGAGGAAAAATAAAGTTAGGGTTTTAACTTTTATGTTGTGCACTTCTGACAAAGTTTTATATTTATTTTTGGTTCTTTAAATTCTATACCATTATATATATATTTATTAAATGCAATTAACATAACAAAGCTGAGTACTTCAATGGTTCAAGGTCAAGTTTGCAGTGTGGAGGTTAGGGGTTCTAAACCCATTGGCATTGCCAATTAAATGTTTTAAATATTATATTAAATATTTATTTATTTATTTTCTATTTAATTCATTCAATGTTATTGATTATTTTATTATTTATTATAACTTAAGTACTTACATTACTAAATTCCCTTTCAAATTATTGCTTAATTACTTAAATCTCTATAATCATTTTCTTTATTTCCTATTTAATTCTTCCTTGGATAACTTTATTTATGTTCTTAGTTAATTTTCAATCTTCACTATTATTTTTTAAGCATGGTAAAGTGCCTAATTTTCATGACCAATCAAGTTGGTTTACATCTTTAATTATTTTTCATTTTTTTATAAATAATAAATATAAAAACGTGTACCATGTCCAGTGAATAACGTGAAATAAGGTTACTCATGTATCTTACCATGCAATTTATAAAGTGTAACATATTGTAGTAAAAATGATAAATAAATTATTAGAGGGTGTTTAATTTTCTTTTATTAATTACTCCAGATTTTCTAAGTCACAGAGTTTGTCAGCTCGCAATATAATCAACTTAAATAACTCAAACACACTATGCAATGCATTTCCTTCCAATCTTTTGTGTCAAAATAATAGATGATTGACTAAATAAACTGTTTATAAAGTTTCATTAAAAATTTCCATGTATTTATCACAATTTCCGTGGTTTTTATCCAATTTTTATCGATATCGATATCAATATTTCCTCGATATTTCCATCGATATTTCCGTGTTTTTGAACCATCGATATTTCCGAAACCTTCGATATTTAATACCTTGGTTATACCTTTATTAGGATTGCAATGATCTTGTGTATTTTACTTGCCCTTTGGATTTTCTGACAAAAAGGGGGAGAGATGATTATGTGAAACTATGATAAAAAGGGGGAGAGATTGTGTTGTGGAATTAAGGGGTAGTGGTGCTGTAATTTTGCTTTGAATTACATTTCTTCTCCTACATCCTTCACTGGGTTTGTTGTTTCATAATGTGCAGGGATTACGAGCATCGAGTTTAGAGTATGCTTTCTTTTGTTAAATCTCATGTAATTATTTTTGAGTTGTAATGGGTGTTTTGTCTAGGAAATGCCAAAGGGAGAGAGATTGTTAGTACGAAATTTGTGTTGGCATTTCCTAGACACTAGCATAGGATGTAAACGTGCTTTGACAAAGGCTAAAAGCAAGATTGACACTGCCAAGATTGATGCAGCTCAGCAATCCCCAAGACGAAAATTTGTGACTTGACACGTATGAGGCATTTGATCTGAAGGGCTATGTCATTTTTCATGATTCATGATAGGAACGTTTTTGTGGAGTCTGATATGATTTTATCTTTCTTGATTTTAATCAATTAGAATCCCTTTAAGAGTGCATTTCATTCGGGCCTAATTTTCAATATCTTTTCTTTATTCATTCTTTAAGTAACTTGCTTGGAAATCATGTTTTCAATCAAATCACAATATCAAGGTGTGTGATCATGTTTTGATTGCTTTGGTATTGCAGTTGATTAAAACCTTTTTTTCTTATATATTTGCCTTTTCTATTGGTTTAATTTCACAAGTGAATATCTATAGAAAAGGAAAATATATTTGAGATATAATTTATTTTTTGCCAATCAAGCCATCTTTTGAACGTGGGTTTTCTTTTTGGTGGAACAAAAAGCCTATAAAAGAAGACCTTTGTCTTCTTCATTTGACAGAGCTTTCAAGGACTATTTTTCAGACCTTTCATAATCATATTTTCAGTCCATAAACTTTGGAAAACTGAGTTTTTATTTGAGATAAATCATCAAGTGTTCCATGTTTACTTGGTGATTTATCAAACACTATTATCATTTATATTGCATTCATTTGCATAGTTCGGTGACTCATACGGTTGAGGGCACTACGACCGTGGTAGCGATTTTTCTCCAGTGAGTTTAAATCGATCGCGACCAATATCGGATTCAACATAAGGAGAGTTGGAAGATCATCCCGCGAGAAGTTGAGTTACGAAGAAGTCGGTAAACATTATCTAGAATGTGTTTAGGATAAGTATGTGAGTACTTCTTGTAATCATCATTCTATAGTGGATTTGTTTTGGACTGAGGAGTCACGTGGATTTTTCCAAGAGGTGGGGTTTTACCAGGTAAAATAATTCTCTGCATGTTCCTTTAATTTTATGCTCTACACATTCGAGGATTGATACACTATATCTGTATCGTTCTAATTTTATCTGATGTTTAAAGGTGCTTGAAATTTCTTGTAGGATGACTAAAAATGCCTAGAGGGAGGTGAATAGGCCAATTTGAAATTATAATCAATAAATAAAAATAAACTTCTGAAGTAGGATTAATATGGCTTATCAATCCTGGAACGTGCAGAGCATAAAGTAAATGAACACGCAGAGAATTATTTTATGTGGTAAAATCCCATCTCTGGGGAAAATCCACGGGACTCCTCAGTCCAAAACAAATCCACTATAGAATGATGATTACAAGAAGTACTCACACACTTATCCTAGACGCAATCTAGATAATGTTTACCGACTTCTTCGTAACTCAACTTCTGTCACGGGATGATCTTCGACACTCCTTATGTTGAACGTAATACTGATCACGATTGCTTCAAGCTCGCCGGAGATAAACCGCCACCACGGTTTTGGTGCCCTCAATCGTATGAGTCACAGAACATGCAAATGAATGCAATATGAATGATGAAAGTATTTGATAAATCACCAAGTAAACATGGAACACTTGATGACTTATCACAACTATATGCACAACGGCTTTTCTAGAGAAATTTAGATGATCAAACAAAACATGTGAAATCTATCTTCAAAACCAAGAAAGTCACGCCAGCTTTATACACCTCTTCTCCTTTTGTCAAGAGAATTGCTTAAAGCCTAAGAGATCAATTATTGCATAAAAACATATTTGATTCTATCAATTGCGCCAGCTTTATGCATGCTTTTTCAAAACCTTCCAATACCATCTCTTCATATAAGGAAGTAATATATAGCAAGATGCAGACAATGAAACATATAGGATGTGCTTTCCAAGTTTGAGATAAAAAAGAATATTTCAACTTTAAACCAAAATAAGGTTCAAATAGAAAAATAATCTTAAGGGATAAAATCTAATCCTATTAAAAAGAGGACTGATATAAAAGCATTTGAGTGAAAATAACTCAAACTAGGAACCCTATAATGAATGCATGATTATGTCATGATTTACCTGAAAATCAAGTTTCTCATATCGATCCAGTCATACATTGAAAATCCGGAATTGAATGTGTTGCGCCAAAACTTCCAGAAGACATATTCACACACCAATTCCCGACCTATGCTAGAGTCTAGGAAATGCCAATACAATTTTCGTACTAACAATCTCCCCCTTTGGCATTTCCTAGACAAAACACTAAATTACATTGCAAACACATTTACAAGGAGAAATTAAACAACCTAATTAACTATGCCCAACAAACATTTAGTTCTTGTAACTTCTGCACACCAACAAACAGACTACCCGTGAAGCATAAAGGAATTGAAAATCAAGAAACAGAACTTGGCACAATTAAGCAACAATCCTTCATATGTTAAGAGGTTAAGCAAGTCATTACAAGTTCTAATATCACATACAAAACAAAAAATTATCTCCCCCTAAATACCATGCTTCTACTGCCAACAGTCAAGTTGCTCCCCCTAACTTGCATATGCAATAAAAAGTGTTCTCCCCCTTTTTGTTTAGGAAAGCCAAAGGAACACAGAGAAAACAACAAAATGAGAACAAAGTCAGAAACAAAACAGATGGACCTTAGAGGCTGCGAGCCCGAGAAGGATGAGAAGGAGGATATGGTGGCTGAATATGCCCAGCATGAGTCAGCAGCAGCTCACCATAAGTATCAAGACAGTTCCAGATGCGGTGAAGAAGAGCATGCGTCACTTGATGGGATGCAGAGAGCGAGTCCAAAAGTGACCAAAATTGTATTTAACCCTATTTTTAATACATATAATCATTTTAATTGTAAAGGTACGGATTTCAAATTCTTCACAATTATTAGTCATGGAATTTAATAATCAATCCCTAATAACATTTTATAGAGACTGTTTTTATTTCAATCTCTAATAAAGGGGTCCCTTTTGATCACTTTTCTAGTAGTGTTGTTTAGTCTTTCTAGTTGGGAGAATGGTGAATAAATGTACAGAAAACATAAACTGGTTTTCCTTTGACATACTCATTTTTAAATGTTTGAGAGGAATATTGCATGAACTTGGCCACATTCAAAAGTTGTTCTGATAGCAAACCTGCTAGAGGGTAAGGCAATATCTAGTTAAACTCCAAAAATTAATACAGTTGACATTGCCTAGTACCTTACCCAATGAGTTGCTTGGCATCAAGAATGCCTTTCCAGGCTAGAGGAATTGTATTTATTTTTTCTTTTGAGTAAGAAAGAAAAAGGTAGAGCTTCTAAAATATTTAGCTCTCAACAAGGGACTCAAGTGATTAAGATCAGTTACCCCAACAATTAAGATATTGGTTTGGCCTTTATCCAACTGTCAAGGTTCTAATAGGTAGATAGGATATAGCTTCTTTTTTTCATTTTTTTCTTTTTGGTACTAAGGAGGTTGGAAGGTAAAGGGAGCCTGGTGTTATATATGCTCTCTACCATTTAAACTAAACCCCCCATTAAATATTAGAATTTAATCAGATAATTTCCAAATGACCCCTTTTTCCCCAGTTTTTCCTTGTTCATCTTTTATCTTTTGCTCTATTTGTTGGCGTGACTTGTGGACCCGCTTTTAGTTTCTTTATACATCAAGGATTCCAATATTAAATGTGATTCATTTACTTTAATTCTTGATTTCCTACTATAAATAGAATTAAAAATTATTTATTTCCTTAACCTACAAGGATTTATTGTACTATAAATATACCATTCTACAAGGAGAGAAATATATAGAAAATTTTCACAAACAAATATTCTCTCATATTTTTCATATTTTAGCATGGTATCATAGCAGCGAACTTGGGATTGCTGACTCTAGTTTCAAACCCTTATCGCTACCATGGGGAGGATGATTTTTTCATTCCTCATAGAGGTAGAGCACCATCGACCCCACCTCTCCTTCTCACCAGACCTTAGTCGAATTGAGTGCTCAGATGGCTTAGTTCCGAAAGATACAGAACTAGACCCCGAACTCAATCCTCACTCAGGATTTGATCCCGACCCTGAACCAGATCCTAACTCAGGATCCGATCTCGACCTTGAACCTGATTCTTACTCAGGATCCGACCAAGACCTCGATTCTGACCCCGATCTTCGATGCATTGATTTCCAAAGAGACTCATACTCCAGACAAAGACTCATATTCTGATCTAAATTCTTACTCATCCTATATCCTATACATCTTCCGTTGCACAGATTACGACCTCCCGACCAACAACTTGAATGGTAGGCTACTCTCAACGATCGAACACAATGCAATACTATCAGTAATGGTACTGGTTATGGGTTCCATACTTCGAATAAGAGTGATTCCATGGGCTGGATCATCGATTCCGATGCAACTGATCATATGATGTTTGGTCCTGATGATTTTCTGAATACTACCCAACCAAGATGATCTTGTATTGCTAATGTTTGTGAGGTAAAATACCTCTAGGTCGAGCTGTGCCAAAGCGCAGTGTTAGTGGTCGAGCTGGGCCAGACAATGGTGTTGGTGGTCAAGTTGTGCCAGACCACGGTGTTAGTGGTCGAGTTGTTCTAGACCACGATGTTAGTGGTCGAGTTGTGCCAGACCACGGTGTTAGTGGTCGAACTGTGCCAAACCACGGTGTTAGTGGTCGAACTGTGCCAAACCACGGTGTTAGTGGTCGAACTATGCCAAACCACGGTGTCAGTGGTCGAGTTGGGCCAAACCACGGTGTTAGTGGTCGAACTGTGCCAAACCACGGTGTTAGTGGTCGAGTTGGGCCAAACCACGATGTTAGTGGCCGAGTTGGGCCAGACCACGGTGTTAGTGGTTGAGCTGGGCCAGACCACGGTGTTAGTGGTCAGGCTGGGCTCGACCCTGGTTGCCATACATTTTTTCACCCTAACACATGTGGGCTTGTGGGCCCATTGGTCCGTGAGTGTGGGCTCGGTGTGCATGAGGTTGATATCAACCTGATTTACGTGGTGTTCACTCAAAGAACTTCTAGTCTTGGGGAAGTTAGGATGTTTCGAGATCACCAAGATGCCTACCTAAATGGATTCCTAGTTCGAGGAGGACTAGGATGTTCTGGAGTCCTAGTTCCAGGAGAGCTGGGTTGCTCTGGAGTTCTACTCCGAGAAGGATTAGGTCCTCTGAGATGATATAAAAGGTTGAGCCCATCCTCCATGAAATGTATGCAATTCAAAGCACTAGAACCCATTGTGTAATGACTGACTTAAGCATTGAAGGGTCCTTGGCCGACACCACATCGGTGTCACCCATCATAGCTATCTTGTTTTATAGGTTCTGGAGGACGATTTGGTTGGTCAAGCTGACCTAGTCCAGAAGAATTGCCTGACCTCGATCTCAAAGAGGTCTTCTGTTGAACCAATTTTAGGCATCAACAGTTTGGCGCCCTCTGTGGGAACCGACTTCTTGTTGATTTTCATCTAAGTTTTTCAACTACAACCACTTGCTCAAGACCATAAGTCAGGAGTCCAGCACCGACGAACCCGTCACGCCCTCTACACTTAAGAAAGGAAGGAGGAAATATAATCACCTAACCAACATTGAGACCTACCTGAAGGACATGAGGAAAGACATCAACGAACTCCGAGATCAAAACAAGGAGGTCATGGAGGAAGCTCAAAAGCCGTACAGGAAGACAACGAATGCTGGAAGAGTGGCATCAGGAACATGGAGATCATCAACGTGAGGGGCATGAGGATGAATAAGGGGAGAGCCATCCCCGATCTCATGATGGAACCAACCGTGGAAAGATACAAACCTTTGAGCCTAGCCTTCACGGCTCATTCTCTGGCTTCTCTCGCATGCCAGCCGAAAGCCAGAAAAAGTATCTCGACCTAAGGGACTTGCTTGAGGAGAAAAATACCCAGTATGTGCGACCTCGTAATTGCGATCCTGAGCGTGAAGTCAATGATGAATGTGATGTCAACCATGATCGTGATGTCTATTGTGATCATGATTTTCATACTTACTTCCAAACTCATGGAATTATCCATGAGATGACTTGCCCTCAGACACCACAAAAAAAAGGTGTTGCTAAACGGAAGAATCATCATCTTCTTGAAATAGCTGTGCTCTTCTCATTTGTGGTCATATTCTTCGCCATCACTAGGATGGTTCTATCGTCACTGCCGTTCCCCACATCAACCGCATACCTTCTAGGGTCTTGAACTTCAAAACTCCTTTACAAGTGCTCGCGCAACAGGGACCCCTACCCTCTGTTTTGGTGTTCACACCTCGCATCTTTGGATGTGTGGCCTTCGTTCATCTCCACAAAAATTAGCGTAGCAAACTTGATCCATGTGCGCTTTGTTGTGTTTTTGTGGGTTATGTCACTCATCAGAAAGGGTACCACTATTCTCACCCTCATACCTGTCGTACCTATGTCACTTTGGATGTGCCCTTTCTAGAATCTGAGATGTTCTTCGATGACCCAGCATCCAATTCTACGCTTCAGGGTGAGATATGGAGTGAAGAGCATAATTTGAGCAATTTGGAAGAAGAAGAAATTCCCATATGCATAGGAGCGATCAATCGACCTACCTCTGACGATCGATCATCCCGAGGTTTAGAGCACGAGATTGCTCTCGGCCATGAAACGATCGATCGTCCCGAGTCTGGAACAAAATATTTTTCTCTGAAAAAAAGTGATCAATCACCTATTCACAACGATCAATCGCCTGATCCCTACGAAGATGTTTCTTATCTGAGTTCCGCGCCTACAGACAATATAGAACAACAAGATGAAGAACCCCTATCTCACTCAACAATACCAACGGACCAATCTCCTGAGAATATCTTTGAGTAACTGTTAGATATATGTCCTTAAAGCCAACTAATTATGTAATGATGAGTGTTAAGGACATCTTTTGTAATGACATATTATCTATATATATAAAGCAAAAGATAGAGAATGGTAAAATATTCAAAAACCCTGAAAATACCCTTGGTTAATAAAAAAACACAAAAACAAAAATATCCAATATAAATTGGGCAAATCAGTCAAATGCAACCAATAAACAAAACTAAAATAAAAATAAAAAAGAAGAAATAACAAAAGATCGTGTTAGACTTGGAGTTCTATTTCCACATAACTGCTGCAGTTCCATTTCCTCATAACTGTTGCAGTTCCAAATTCCAACTGCATATTCAAAGCTTCTTCGCCAGTCTTCACAAACGAGTTCTTCATTATATTTTTTATATTCCTTTTTTTATGTTCTTTATAGTTGTTTTGGTTTCTTCTCCTATTTTGTTCTAACTGATTGGAGTTGGGGGTCCAAACTCCAGAGTCCCCCCTTTGGCAGAGCATCTGGTAAGAATCTTCTATCTCAAAACTGCTCTAATTTTTGTTCCGAATACAATTCTAGGGACGTGGTTGTGGTTGCAACTGAGGTGATCTATTTTTTTTGGTTCAGTTAATGCTGTAGATTTTGTGCTAGTAAGACTTTGGCGTTTGAGGACTTCATGCCCCCACAGAACACCCCTGTTTCCTCTTTTGGAGATTACAAGAGCAACGTCACTGACCACCCAAGTCACACTTTTGCTTCTGGAAGGGCATTTAGGGCAATATTCCAAGGTCAATTTGGACCGACCAAGAGCATCCTTACTCGCCTAAGGCCAATCCACAAGCTAATACTCCTTCGAATTATCATACCAAAGTCACTTATCCAAGTCCAACTAATGCAGGTAATTGTTATAATAATTTTTCTGATTATATATTTATCTTTGGCTATAAAATAATTTGTGATTCCATAAAATAACATGTGATGTGACGAGTGGTGAAGAAGTTGGAATTACACCAATTCTTCAGTCCCTTCATAAGATGAATATCCATGCTGGAACTCAGCAGAGCAGCCACACACAATTTCTTCTACCACATCTGCTATTGCTGACAAGGCAATCTCTGCAAAAAATGTTGTGGCTTCCAAGCTGGGATATAGGGTAACAATGAACAACATGGAGATATTAAGCATCAGACCTATACTACTTCAACTAATGATGCAGGTAACTGTATGATTAATAATGACACCCTTCTGTCTGATTTTGGCTTAATCTGTTTAGACTAAACAAAATATGTATATATTTTTGTCACTACAAATTGATTTCTTATGTATTTCCTAACATGTACCTGCTGATTATGGCAAAATTTGTTTTAGACTAAGGACTTATTTCCTAACATGTGACAGGTGGTGGTGATGAACAAAAACAACACCAAAATCTGAGCACTGGAACATACAATTCATCTGTTGGAAGCCATGACCAGTTTTCTGCTCAAGTATCAAACCAGAGCAGCACCTATACTGAGAAAATTTCATCTACCACATCTGCTATAGCCAACAAGGCAATATCTGCTAAAAAGATGAAACAAAAAAAGAAACTTTTGAGACACACATCTAGAAAAATAAGGGCGATAAAAGAAAACACTTGAGACGGTCATCTAAAAAAATACAATTGCAAAAATAGAAAAATTGTAAGTGGAGCGTAGCACGCGCGATCGAAAAAAGGAATCCCACACATGCGGAAGCATGAGTAGGGAGGCTAGTGTTATTAATGGGCAAGACAAGTTGTTTTATACACAAATTATATTATTATCTTTCGAAATGTAGAACAACCATAGTCCAAGGAATACATAAGGGGACATGAGAACTATGTAATCCGATTACATACATGGAGACTGATCATGATCCCTAATCCTGAATAAGTTCCTAGTCATAGGAGTATCATCTCTATGTGTAGAGAATGGCGAGGTCTCAAGACATTTAGTGTGGTGACACCTAGATATGTGTGTAGGTGCTTGTAGAAGAACAAGTACACTGAACGCGATCCAGTGCATGAGTTCTAGTATGGAAGTCTTTACTCACATGTCAAACTAGAACTCATAAATTGCAATGGTGCAAACTAATCCTTAGACCTGAGACATCATAGATGTCTTGTGGCTATGTTGTTAGTCTTTGAGGGCATTATATAGTTGTGCTAAATTAGGCGTAACTTAAAGGTGTTCATTAGGACTCCCAATAGAGTCATGGAAGCAAATGAAATTATAACAAGGGATTTCTACTCTCAGTAAGGAGAGCTAATACTCTAGGATATGACTGGTCAAATCTCTGCGCAGAGTAGTGGATAAGATTTGTAAGAAGAGATCTTCAAATCTTACCAGGATAATCATATAATGGAATCATTCACATTAGGATATTGACAATTAGATTCCATGATCTAATAATGTGAATAATGAGTATTGTTATAAGACACGGTCATTCCAATTTGAATAGGTTCTTTCACAATATCTCATTTAGCGATAACTGTGACTTGCTGCTAGGCGACAACCATGGTTTGTGGAAGTCCTAAAATGTTCCAATTAACCTTTATTAATAAGAAGAATTTAATTGTGGAATTTAATTCGTATATCATCTTAGAGGAGTTGGGTCAACCCACTGCCTTGCTAAAAGGAACTTACGGATCTTCACACCTAAAGAATGTGATTAGAGGCACATATGAAGAGAAATGAAACAAGGAGACACAAATCAATGGTCGATGATCAAATGTCGAAGTCAACGGTCAAAAGTCAACATGATTGACCGGAGCAATTGACCAAAGCCAAATAGTTTGATCTGGTCAATTAAGTTAGACTATAATTATAATTTAAGAGTTAAATTGTTTATAATGAGTTAAATTATAATTCATAATTAAGAGTTGACTATGGAATTAACTTTGACATATATATTGCATTGGGCTTTTAAATGTAATTTAAATTGGAAGGGATGAAATAGCCCAAAATGCAATTGGACCAAAGAGATAAGTGTTATAAGATAACACTTGTCATGGACCCATGTGAAGCCCCAAGCCCACGAAGGATGGCCGGCCATAAGGGGAGGGATTCTCTCATCCCCTCCTTTGTTTGTGTTGTCCTATAAATAAAAAAGTTAGGAGAAAACCTAGCTAGGGTTTTTGGTTTCCTACTTTGGTTGATGTGTAAGTGCATCATCTTTGTCTCTCATCTTCCATAAACCAAAAATTGGTCCAATCAAGATGAAGACTAGCATCTAAACCTCTTGGTTATCTTCTCTTCATCTCTAGGAGCATTTGGTGTGGTGAGGTAGATGGCTTCTATCTTGGAGCCTTTAAGGTGAAGGAGTTCTCATTCAAAGAGAAGAAAAGGAAGGTCTTTCAACAAGGTGTTCATTCTTGGAATTCCAAGAAAGGGTCATCAAGGGTAAATCATATTCCTTTCTCCCTTTTTGTTTTGTGCTCAAAGAGACTAGGCCAAAAGATACTTGGGTTTTAATGAAAAAGGTTTAGCTCAACTAGCATAAACAAAATGAATTCGCCATTTAGAATGTTTTTGTGTTATAAGTTGTGGCTAATGTTCATTTCCTAAGCATTAGATGTATGTTTCCTTCAGTAACTATGCCTACTACACATGTGAATGTAGAGGATAGATCCTAAGTGGGTTCAAGCTATAAAGGAACAGATGAAAGCTTTTGAGAAAAATCAAACTTGGACACTAGAAACTTTATGACAAGGTAAAAGGATTGTAAGATGTAGATGGGTGTTTACTATAAAATAGAATGTTGATGGATCTATTGAGCGATACAAGGCAAGACTTGTGATAAAAGGGTACACATAGACTCACGGTATAGACTATGAAGAAACCTTTGCTCTAGTTGCAAAATTAAACACTGTTAAAGTCTTACTGTCCCTCGTAGCTAATTTGGATTGGCCATTACACCAATTTGATGTAAAGAATGTCGTCTTGCATGGAGAACTCACGGAGGAGGTGTATATGGACATTCCTCCTAGATATAATACTACTCAAGCTGGAACAGTATGCAAATTACGAAAGACATTGTATTGATTGAAACAGTCACCGTGAGCATGATTTGGACGGTTCACCATGGCAATGAAGAAAAATGGTTTCAGATAGAGTAATTCAGATCATACTATGTTGTTGAAACATCAGAAAGGGAAGATAACAACTTTAGTAATCTATGTTGATGATATGATTATTACTAGGAATGATAAACAAGAAATATCTCGACTACAAGACTATTGGGCTACTGAATTTGATATGAAGAATCTAGGTGGACTCAAGTATTTCTTGTGGATTGAGGTGGCCCGATCACATCAAGGCATATTTCTCTCTCAAATGACATATGTCTTGGACTTGTTGACAGACATAGGAATGCTAGATTGCAAACCTGCGGACATTCCTATTGTTCAGAATTATCATCTTGGAGAACACCCGAATCAAGTTCTAACTAACAAAGAAAGATACCAAAGGTTAGTGGGAAGATTGATCTACTTGTCACATACTCGACCAGGCATTACTTATGCGGTGAGCGTCGTCAATCAATTCATGCATTCTGCAAGTGAAGATCACATGAATGCAGTTCTTCGGATACTTTGATATTTGAAGTCTGCACCCGGAAAAGGACTTATGCTCTCAAAACATGGTCATATGAATATTGATGGTCATTTAGATGAAGAATGGGCAAGTAATGTAACAGAGAAGATCCACAGCGGGTTATTTCACATTCGTGGGAGGTAATTTGGTGACATGGAGGAGCAAGAAATAGAAGGTAGTAGCTTTGTCTAGTGCAGAAGCCTAGTTCAGAGGCATGATTAAAGGAATTTGTGAGCTCCTTTGGTTAAGGAAGTTGCTTACTGAACTTGGGTATAAACCTACATCCACAATTAATCTCTTTTGTGATAACAAGGCTGCTATGGCTATTGCATAGAATCCGGTTCAACATGATCGCACCAAACATGTTGAGGTGGATCAACACTTCATCAAACAGAAGCTTGTGGCTAAAGTGATTCAGTTTCCTTTCGTGAAGTCAGAGGATCAATTGGAAGATATCTTGACAAAGGCAATTTCCAGTAGGGCATTCCACAGTTCACTGGACCAATTGGGGATTGGCGATATCTATGCACCAACTTGAGGGGGAGTGTTGGCGTGACTTGTGGACTCGTGTTTACTTTTCTTACACACCAAGGATTCCTATATTAAATGTGATTGATTTACTTTAATTCTTGATTTCCTACCGTAAATAGAAATAGGAATTATTTCTTTCCTTAACATACAAGGATTTATTGTACTATAAATATACCATTCTGCAATGAGAATAATATATAGAAAATTCCCATAAACAAATATTCTCAATTTTCATATTTTAGCACTATTTGTGCACATTGCTTAGAGACGCACAAGGCTTGGGCTTGGATAAGGTTTTGAGAACGCTTTTAGACACCACAAACGGCATATTTGCTATAGGACCAGGCAAGAACGAGTAAAAATGAAGTGTAACTAAAAAAAATCATTGTAAAATGGTACGTCAATCACCCAAATCTTAAAGCCATCTTTTGAGGTTGTTTAGTTGTTATTTTTGGATGTGGTAACAATCTATTTCTTATAATCAAAGGGACGTATGTTGTGGTCAACGTTGTTCTATCTTAATGTGGTTGCTTGAGGGCACATTTCATTGTTACCAACTTTCACTTCATCTGTTTGTGGGTTTGGTGTTTGTTTCTTTCTTTCTACTTTGCGTTGGCTGCATAAAATCCTACGGCCTGCTATACTGGGCCAAGGGGATATGCGCCAACACAAGTCGTCCTACTTCGCATCGGATAGTCCCATCGGCCTGCTGTTGGGCCGAGGGAATATGAGCCAGCGTCGGGCATCCTACTTTGTGTTGGATGGGTGTGCGTGGGCATGCCAACATGGTCTACCATGCATTCGAAGATGATTTGGATGGATGGATTGATTGAGTGCGCCTGTTTGGATCTAACTTCGCTTAAAGCAATTGTGGCCGAGAGAGGAACAATTCTCGGCTGTCAGGTTCACGGCCTAAGCTACAAGGTCGTTGATGATGGTGGTTAAAAACGACGGTCGGTGGATTTGGATAGTGCTCCAGCGCCTCGCTAGATTGCGAAGGCTATATGATATATGGGGTGAACGAAAAAGTAACAGGGATGGTGCTCCATGGCCTTGGAAAATCAAGGGTTGTATGATATATTTGATGGATGGAAGAACTTACCTTTACCACTACTCCTAGGAAAGCATTTAAAGATATTGAAAGTGAATTACATGAAGATAAATGACTGGAAAAGACAAGTTTGCTCCCTGGGAGGCTTGTTTGATCCGGGAATCTTTGAACGTTGCAGAGGGTCTTGTATTTATAGGAGAAGACTGGAACTGCAAATGGAGAAGTCTGAAGAATATGAAGCTTGCACTTGGTGAAGACGAGGCTTTGAGGGATTGCATCTGCTTTTCTCCTTCGACAAGACTTCTTGGATTGGCCTTTGATGTGTTTGTTTTCAATGATTGTGGCTGCTATCAACTGCTAGATTTCTGGAGATGTGGACAAATCAGGGAAGGAGAAGGACTTTGGGCCAAGTCTCGGCCTCGGCCGAGGGTGAACTCCTTGTCTCTCGTCCTAATCTGATTGAAGGACTTGAGAGCGCTTTTGGACATATGTCTTTGGTGTTTTGTTCATCATTGCCGATTCTCTACAGCTCATTTGACAGATTCCAAAGTGTGTGTTTGACCTGATGCAGAAAGTCTTCACCTTTTCCAAAAATCACGTCCTATGTTTCCTTCAGTGCATTGCCTTCTTCAAAAAATAACTTCAAATTTGACCCATCTGTCTCCCCTTTTTCACTTTCCAAGATGATAGCTACATGAAGCCATGTGAAACCATGTGAAAGTGTTCTCCTCTTAATTGGAAGACAGATTGTACTTCAGCTTGTGGTCGGCTAGCTGAGCTCATCTGTCAGGCTGTACTTGTCTAATAGGGGCTTGTTCGAGGTAAAACTCGGGGACCTGCCTTGGGTCGAGGTTGATCATTTGGCCGAGATTGGTCATTGGGTCGAGGAGGAACTGGTCTTAGGCCGAGCTTGGGCCGAGCTTGACATTTGGGTCAAGTTCATCTGTTGGGCCAAGCCTATCTATTAGGCCGAGCTTGGGCCAAGAAACGACCGTATAGACCTGAATTAAAACTTTGGCCATTTTAAGCTAAGTATACTAACATCCCTCATTGTGGTCTAGGCCTTGTGGGGCTAGAAACTTCGATGGCAGGACTAAAACAATATTCATATTCATCTCATTCGGCTCTAGAGTACCTCTATCTTTGGCTTCGTCTTCTTCAACGACATATTCTTTGACTTGTCCAAAATTACCCCCATACTCATCTTTTGATAAACCCACTAAGGGCTTGTCCTCGGTCGTTATGCCTTCAGCAGGGTTCGTGATCAAAGGTTCGGCTGGACCATTCGTCAAGACTTGGGTCGAATCTGAAGGAGTATTCTCCTAGGCTGAATGAACTCTCTTAGCCGAGATGTTGTCGCTATGGGCTTCTGCCTTTCTCTTCGGAAGTAACTTGTCTTCTGTCAAGGAATCCATGGCCGAAATGTACTCATGTAGTCGTTTGATCCGGATCTTTTCATCGAGCGTTTGGCCGAACAAACGGCTAGATGAGTACATTTTGGTGACCGAGAAGCATTGGCGCAGGTATGCCAAGTCACTCTCAGTAAAAGGCGTCTTAGCTTCCAGCTCCTCCAAGTCGGGTTGATATGTTGACAATCCCTTGGCCCGAGCCTCCCGATTGGCTTGGTACAGAGCCTTGATTGCTGGGTCCGATCCCTTGGTGATGAGGATCTCTTCGACCTCAGGAGTGGTGAGAACTAGGTCCACAATTTCCTGATATTCAGGGACTATGCCATAGAGATTGATGGCCTAGCATCTCTTGTGGAATTCTTTGAGAAATGCTAATCCGGCCGGTGGGAAATGAGGATCTTTCCCTCGATAGACTTTGATCATACCACCTTCTAGTTCCTCCTGGATTCGAACCTTTAGTTCCTCTGGGCCAAGTATGACCTTGACAGGACTTTTGTTTCTTGGCATAAAGTTCTCAGCCATAGGTTTCTTAGCCGAAGCTCCTCATAGGTTTCTTTTCGTTTTCCTTCTCTTCTTTGGGCCTCCTTCCTTCTCTTATCTCCGTTTGGGGCGACTGAGTATGGAAATGAGCATCGACCATGTCGATGGCGGGAGGAGGAAAGGGCTCAGTATCTACTTTCATGGCTGGCTTCTCAGCAAATTCAAACTTATTTTCATCTATCAGTTTCTGTATAACATTGCGCTAGACAACACAATTGTTAGTACTATGAGACCAAGAACTGTGATACTTACAGAACGTCTTCCCTTTGAGTTCTTCGACCTTGGTGATTTTGTGGCCGAACGATAGCTTGACTTTCTTTTCGGCAAATAGCAAGTCAAAAATGCGTTCGGCCCTGGTTAGCTCTTGGGTTCTCTGGTCATAAACTTGCTGTTTGGAAGCTTGGCTTTGCTGTTGTCGGCTCTGATAAGCTCCTTGCAGACGAAAGGCCTATCGATATTGACCTCGATCGAATTGACTTCTATATCCGCATCGGTGGCTGTGTTCTGGTCGCCTGTCTCCGCATAACTAACGACCTGGTTTTTATAGTATGTCCCTTTGGTGGCCGTTTTCCTCTGAGTTTCTTCTCTCAAAAGGGACGTGTATCTTTCAACTTTCTTGGTCAAGTCGTGCATGTCGCGAAACTCAATGCCTTGGAATTTCTTTCAGTATTCAAACTCCAAGCCCTCTTCCGCCATCTTGACGAATTCTTTCTCTGAACTATTTGAGGTAAACCCGAAGGACAACCGAAGTTTTGGGCATCAAATTCCGCTTCACCACACTGGGCCGTAAAAAGGCCAATATGCTCGATCGAAGAGGTTTGTCCTTTCCCGAAGAATAGCAAGAAGTCAGGCAAGCGATAATTCCGAGGGAGAAGTGTATGACCAATTTCAAGTGGGTAAGGTTTGACATATATGAGCGCTTCCGGCCGTCGTTGAGCTTGGCCGTCTTCAGTCATATGCCGTACATCTTCAGCTCGGAATGCCGGAAGAGGTGGTTCTGGTCTCGCAGGTGGAGGTTGTTGAGCTTGCACCTCCAGTTGCTCATCACACATCTGCGGCCTTGGTGGCTGGCCGACCTACGCTACTGGCTAGGCTGTAGGGACGGGTGGCACTTGGACAACTGCAGCTTGAGCTGGGCCATGCTGCACATGTGTTGCAGCTACTTGAGTTTGGCTAGACCGTACTGGTGGTATAGTAACATGAGACGAGCCAAACTGCAATTGTGGACCGTGTGATTGTGTTGGTCCAAGCTGCGTCTGAGGTACAATCATGTGTGATGGGTGTTGGGGTCTTTTTCATTCCAGCAGCTTGACGAATGGGCCCAGGGTGCTGGAAAGAGTGAACGGATGAAGTTGCCCCTTTTTCTGAGTTAGCGAGAACTAGGCCCAAAGCATCCCGAGAGAGAAGCAAGTCCCAGGGGAGTACTTTGTTCTTCTTCCAACGGTTGCATGTTTTGTGCTGACGTTTCCAGCAGCTAGATGAAGAGTTGAAGATGATGCATTGAGGTTGCACGAGCTTGGCATGAGAGCTTGTGTTGGTGAATCAAGATACTACTAGGCTTGGCATGAGAGCTTGAGGTGTGGGAGCTAAAAGGAAACAAGCATAAGGAAAGGATTAAGGCTTGAGATTTTTGGTGCTTCCGGCAGGTAGATGAAAAGCTTGTGCTATCTACGTTTCTCCTGCCAAAAGCTAATGATTGTGGTTTTAGCTTGAGAGGATGGGTGTTTCAGATTTGGGATGGAGCTTTTTGAGAGAGAGAGAGAGAGAGAGAGAGAGAGAGAGAGAGAGAGAGAGATGAAGGATTGGTGGCTTGAGTAGATTTCCAGCAGCTTGACGAATGCTTGGTCATGCTTTTGGATGGTTGAAGATGACTTGATGATGTTGAACTGAGATTATATAAGCTTGGCATGAGAGCTTGGAGTGTGGGAGCTAAAGACCCACAAGTTTAGCAAATGAGAATGCATGTGCTTGGCTTGGTGATGGATATGCTTGAGTTTGAGAAATTAAAGGCTGTGGTGTTTATAGCTTGGAAGGGTATGAGAAGGAAGGAAAAGCTTGATGTATTGCTTGGTGAGGCTTTATAGGGAAGATGTAAGGAAAAGCTTGAGGCTTGAAGGCTATGGAAGTAGAAGAAATGGTTGTGATGGCTAAAGAAGAGGGTTGATGGCTCCTGGAATGCTTGCAGCAGCCAAAGCAAAGGGTTGTTCTGTGTTGCTTGCAGCAGACAAAGGAAGGGGATGGCTGAAGAAGAAATGGTCGATGGCTGCTGTGTTGCTTGCAGCAGCCGCATGATAGGGGGCTTGATGGCTCTCGGCTGAATTGGTTTGTGCTTGAGCCATGAATGCCAATTTATAGAGGGTGAGGGTGTTCCTTTATTTCCAATAGATAAAGGGAAATGCTGGAACAGCCTATTTCCAATGGTTAAAATGGGGCATTGAGGCATGCTATTTTCCAGCAGGTAAAGCTAGGAATTGGGAAATGACTATTTCCTATGGGTAAAAGGGAGTATTGGGACATTCTTATTTCCAACATGTAAAGCTAGGCATTGAAAAATGACTTTCCTATGGGTAAAAGGAAGTGTCGGAGTTGGCTTGTTTCCAATGGGTAATAGGGAGTGCTTGAAGAATATCTCATTTACTCACCCACATTGGAGAACTCCAAGTAATGGGCTTGGACTTTGGTGCTCCCAAGTAGCTAGCCCAAAGTCTCCATTATCCAAGAGCTTCCGTGGGCCTTGTGGACCTCCGTAACCTTCCACACCATAATCCCTCGTGCAAGCCCCGTGAACCACATGACTTGGGTTCATGTGGGCTTCACAAGTGATTGGCATATGAAAAATGTATCATTAGCTTGGCATGGCATGTACACTAAATGAATTAATTCCCAAAAAATACAGCTTGGATTAACACATGACCACAATTATATGTTATATTGGGCTTTAAATATCTTTGGGTTTCTTGTGACTTTTTTGGGCCTCAATAATGGGCCGACTTGAAACTGAACACTGACGAAAGGCACTGACTCTGTTGTGGTACGGCTGAGTAGGATTTGCCGAATTGTTGTACTGAGGGGATTGGGCCTAGTTGCTACTGTGACATGTCTATGTACGTAGAGTCAGGAGGGTAGTGTGGTTGCATCACGCCCATGAAACCTGAGCTGATCTGCGTTTGTACTGCAGCAGTGTGGACTCCAGATTGTGATTGTGATCCATGTCCCTGGGCTGATCCAAGTTGGGCACTGAAAAGAGGTGTTAGTGCTTGTTGGCTTTGTGGTACAACTAGTAGGTTCGACCGAAGGCTTGTGTTACAGGCACCAATGTTGAGTCGAAAATTCTAGATATAAACGCTTTGTAATTTCTTTCAATTGAAGAACATGCTCTGAGCAAATATGCATGTGTTCCAGTCAGTTCAAGGAATGAAATTGAGCTGGCACAGTCGACCGATGATCCGGAATGTAGTGCTAGAGATGAGTTAGTGAGGGATGCAGATAGACTTTTTTCTCGCTTAGCAGATAAGGTAGCCAAGACTTTTGAATTCAGTTTGACAAGAGCTTCATCTAGGTCTTGTAAATATGTCCTGAACACTCTTATGTAGACATTTCAAAATAATTACTAACAATAACATAAACAAGTTAGGGCACATTTAATCGCAATTCATTTTGCAGAAAAAGAACAAAAAATATTGATCCAATTTCAAAAACCTTGAGAACTACAATAGCTTCTACTATACACATACTTGAGACCTATATTACAAGTAGCACTTAAGGATTCTGATTACGCGACAAGTACAAGCCAAATAAAGATTCAATCCTCAAGCCAAAAACCCATGGAATCAAGTGGCTTAACCCACCATAGGAATTTGCCTCAATATACTAACCGCTGTCATGGATCATGGATTATGGAGGCTATTGCTGTTGTACATTCTATACGTTACACTCCCACTTCTCAACTGCAAAAGATTTTATACCATTTAAAAAGCTGCAAGATTGTTATGGACATTGTAAAATGCCTGACATTTTTTTTTTTAATAATAGAACATTAGGCGAGATTAGCTCCTCAGTGAAGGTCACAAGATGCAATTGCATCCACCCTCAATCCCGAAGGAGAAGGGACCTACACTTCCGGGAGCCCTAGAAGTGGCCGGCCAAGGAGGGTGTTGGGAGGGAGGTTTGATGTTTCCTCTCTTCCAATTTTACCAACTTGAAACCCTAAAGTGTTGGGGTGTTATGGCTATGTATATATATAGAGCCAAAATGTCACACATGTGAGCCAAAAACCCCTATATGTGCCGCACCCTCCATCTTGTTGGCCCTTTTGTGCTATCTTGGTCCACCAAATTAATCCCAAAATGTGTCACACTTGTGTCTAAGTCCATATGGTCCATTCCCTTTTGAATTTCCAAGTCACATGGGACCTTAACTAAAGTTATAGTAACTTAAAAAATTTAGTCACTTACTTGTCTAACCAGTGTTGGTCCCGGTCATACTTAGTTGACCATGTCAAGTGTCGGGTCAACTGTTTGACCTTTGACCTTTGACTTTCACCTTGACTTTGACCAAGCCACAAAATCATTCATTTTCTTCTTAATTCCCAATCGACTCCTCTTTCGGTGTGCGATCTTATAGGTTCTAATTAGTGAGGCTGTGGGTATGAATGATTCATTCTGAACCAAGTGTGAATTGTATCCCTTCATACAATTCTCCCTATTGGTGAAGGCTAATTATAATTAGTCCTTACTGGGCTTCCACAAGCCATGAGTGACACCTAGCAGTATGTCATGGCTACCCAAGCTAAAAATAATTCATTTAGAGAATCTAGTCAGTTTGTGATTACAATGCAATTCGGTCCTTCTCTAATACAATACTCTATGTCATATTCTTGGGATATGGTAAACTCATGTCAAATCCCCTAATATGACATCTCTTGGTTATATGATTTACTTGGATGAAATTGCAAACCTTCTTGTTTCAATTTGCATCTGATACTTTGGCCAAAGATTCAACGAATCATATCTTCAGAGTATTCTCTCTTCTTACTAAAAGTAGAGATTCATTGTTGTACATTCACCTGCCTCTGTGTACATGATAAGTATCCTAAGGAACACCTTTAAGTCATATCCTTTCCATACGACTGTATAGTGTTCTCAAAGAGAAACAACCTATATACAAGACAACTGTGATGTCTCAAGTCTGAGTACTAATTTGCATTATCATAACTTAGAATTTTTTGTTTGACACTTGTGAGTAAGACTTCCGTACAAGAATTCTAGAGTTGATCGCGTTCATTGGACTCCATCTTCTATAGAGAACCTATACACTTGTCTCAATGTCTCCACACGAATGACTTTGAGACTAGTCATCCTCCCAATTGAGCAGACATAATGTGTACCGGTCTTTGCGGGTCACCATTGTCCAATTGGTGATTCTATGATCATGAACATTTTAGAATACGATATTCCTCTAATGGAAATGTCTCGTAAATCTAACTTCTTTAAACTACTTTCTATTTATATCTTAATCCATGAACTTGTTACTTTGTGTAATTTACGTATCTAAAATTTAATATATTATTTCCTTAGAATTATCCATTTTTATCTTGGCTTCTAGGGCATATATCTAACAACAACTACATACAAATTCAGCTCCAAAAATGAGGGTAAGCCTTCTAACTCTTATCTATCTGGTGCTGGTCATTGAGACCAGTTGTGGGTATAAATTGACATTTGCACATATGCACTTTAGGTGTTCGATGAAATGACAGAGTGAGTTCTTGAGATTTAAGTTGATAATTCCACCAATTTGGATCCATTAAGCCTCCAAAATAATAGTTTTACCTCCAAAGCCTTGCTAGGAATGATTGCCTACAAAATCTTCACTAAACACATTAAACTAACCAATTTCACACAAAAACAATGCAAATAGAGATAAATTATATGTGCAAAACATGAATCTATCAGTAACGCCACCATAGCTTGAGGCTAATGGGGTTTTGGAGAAGCTCTTCTTCATAGAGAAGGTCGTCTTGGGATGGGTAAAGCTCTTGAGAGATTGACATATGAAGTTGAATAATCGGGAATATAAAGTGTGATAAAAATATGAGATAGTAAATGTGGGAATTTTCTATGTTTTCGGAGGCCATAAATATTACACTCCTCCTAGACTAAGTCAAAATATAATTCGTAATTCTATTTATAGTAGGAAATCATAAATAGATGGAATAAATTATAGTTTTTCTATTTAAACCCTGTACTTCTATTTGTTCACCCCATATTCTAAGTTCATCCCAACTTCTAATTCAAATTTTCACAATTTCTAAGAAAACTCAGCTACCTTCCCAAACTATCCTTAAATACACACCCAGCAGAAAAAAAAAAATTAAACAAACTCATCAACCTCACACCCCGCTATCTTGCTCCTCACCACTCTAAGTTCACCTCAACCTCACATTACTTAAAGAGATAAAAATATTGTTGTCAAATGTGTATTAGCATTATTTTACTTTTACTTTTAAACATTTGAGACTGAACTAGGAGGTTTTGATAGAGAAATGTTGACAGTTAAATTGATATGTAAGTTACCATCATCAAACAAGAAATAATATCACATTACATACCTCAATTGACTACCCACGAGCCACTATTTGCATATCGTATTTAGGATTTGTGAAGAGAAAATGAGAGTGTAGTAGGTTTCTTATATTGAAAGATGAGTAATCTGGCAATAGGGTGTAGAGGAGTTTGTGTTTTTCTAAAATTTAATATGAAGAGTGGTGGGGTATGTGTATAAGATGTACTAGTGTTAAGTATTAAGTTGGATGACCTTTTTTGTCTTTTTACACAATAATAAAACTTAAGAGCTTAATGATTTAAGATGTACTAGGATTAAGTATTAAGCAGATCAACTCAAGCCAAACTCCGCTTCGAGTTAGTGCACAGATGTGGCTAATGCCCAACTTGTCTGCTAGGTCCGCCCAAACCAAATAAGACCTAACCGGGAAATGTATGTTGCACTTGCAAGTAATTAAGAGGCCAGGAATAAACCAGTTAGGATGTGAATTTCTTTTTCTTTTTCTTTTCATATAAGTGGTATTTTTAGTCATCAATTTGAAATACATATATTTGTAATTTTTTTATTTTAAAAAAAATTGAACTAATGTGAAACTTGTACATTAACCCAGACATGAGCATCTTGAGGCTGCAGTTGTTTTCTCGACTAATTTGAAAGATATGATTTCAACTGTATAGAGTCTAGTTTTCAATATAGGGTGCACAATAACAGTTAAAACAGTTTTAATACATATAATATCAGTACCCAAGAAGATGATCATAGGAAGAGCCACCTTGAAGTACATCATCAAATGGATCAAATCTCATCCAGACAATCAACTAGGTACTAGCAGACAAGTTTTGATTTTGCTACCAGCATCTTCAATGTAACTTATTTGTTTGTATCGTTCTAATTTTATCGGATGCTTAAAGATGGTATAAAAAAAAATTAAAGAAATTTAAAATAATGATCCTAAAGGACAGGGAAAAACTAAGATGACCTACTCTGAATCATGATTGATGCCATTGCCAACTACTGGTTTATAGTTGTCTATTGTTTTTGGTTAGGAGAATGGTGAATGCGTGTATAGAAAGCATAAACTAGTTTTCCTTGGAAATACTCGTTTTCAAATGTATGAGAGGAATGTTGCATGAACTTGGCCTCTTTTTCTGAGCTCAAAGTCAGTTATGGGCAAATAGATTTAAAAACCAATCCACATTCAAAAGTGAGTTGCCATTGCCTATCTACTAATAGGTAGATAGGATATTAGGTTTTTTTCTTTTTCTTTTGGTTACTAATAAGATTTACTAATAGGATATTAGGAGCCTGGTGTTATATAATATATATGCTCTCTACCATTTAAAACCTCCAGAAAATATTAGAATTTAATTCAATAGTTTCTAAATTACCTTCTTTTTCCCTTTTTTCCTTGTTCATTTTTTATCTTTTGCTCTATTTATGAACATTGCTTAGAGATGAGAAGGCTTGGGCTTGGTTGAGGTTCCCAGAATGCTTGCAGACAGCCCAAAAGGCATATTTCTTTAGGACCAGGCAAGATCGAGTACAATTGACCGTATAACTATAAAATATATAATATAAAAAAGTCAGACGGTATGTGAATCACCCAAATCTTAAAGCCATCTTGTGAAATTGTTACTAACACTAACATAAAAAAAACAATAGGGCATATTTAACAGCAATTCATTTTGCAGAAAAAGAACAGAAAACATTTATCCAATTTCAAAAACCTTGAGAGCTACACTAGCTTCTATACACACACTTGAGACCTACATTATTCTGATTACGCGACGAGTCCAAACCCAATGAAGATTCAATCCTCAAGCCAAAAACATATGGAATCAACAGGCTTAGTCCACCAGAGGAATTGACCTTAATACACTAACCCCTGTCATGGATCATGGATCATGGATTTTGGAGGCCGTTGCTGTTGTACATTCCATACATTACACTCCCACTTCTCAACTGCAAAAGATTTTATACCATTCAAACAGCTGCAAGATTGTTATCGAGGGAGGAGATGATGAGGAAATAAAAAGTGTACCCGCTCAACAGCATTTGCCATGCCTGACACATCTAGCCTTTCTTTCTTTAAAAGCTCTACACGATCCCGAAGACACTGATTCTGTTCTTCAGCCTACATTTGGGGAGGAAAAAAATTAAAAATTAAAAAAGAAAAAAGAAAAAAAGGAAGCAAACACCCTTATTATGTTAAGATTAAATAGCGTTCCTTATAAAATGTGAGAGAATAAATTCAATGAGATAATGCATGTTTTGGAAGTGAAGGAATTTGTCTGAAGAAGATTTCACATCAACAAGAAACCAGATGTGTGTGGGCAGTAGTGCGTGAGAGAGAGAGAGAGAGAGAGACTAAATTAAGGGACAGCTACCACCCTGTTCAAATTTGATTAACCATCAACCCCATAAAAAGTTTCTGGACAGCCTAACAAGCAGAAACTAGGAAAAGTTACCATACTACAAGCTAAGGGGAAAACATCAGTGAATCAATGCTCTTCAATTAAAAACCCATGCATTAATTGAAAGACCTTTAAGGATGGTCTCCACAGAAGTTAACAATGTCAGAAAGTAAGGGGAAATACAACACAAGCATCAACGTAACAGCATCTTTGACCTAAGTGGCCAAGTACATCTGAGGATATGTGTGCATACACTCGTGTAAACAATTACTAATACCAACAATAGAGCTTAAAAGGGTCGACCCTGGCTCCTTTTTAATTTCAGACCGCCCACAGCTTTGCGTACCCAGTACACATTGTTTATCAACTTACCAGAACACTATTTCCCAGTAAGAATTCCTTCCATAAGTGTGTATCCCAGCTACATACCAGTTTTATGAACAAACGATAGGGTGAAAACCCTTGACTAGTAAAAGTGCTTCGTAACTGTTCCACAGGGCATATCCTATTACCTGGGATTTAATCTCGCCTCTATAGGATTTGGGATTATACTCTTTTTGTAGGCCGATAGGCCAGTGGAACTCCAATTGATCTCAATGAACCAGACAGATGTGAGACCCTAGTACTCTTGAATTCTAGAACACAATATATACCCCGTGTGTGTATAAATGTTGGACAATTCCCTAAAAACTAGATGATATCATCTCTACCAAGCACCTTTTAATTGGAGTTTAAGTTTGAATATATCTACCGTTTCCAGCATCTTTGTCAAGCACTGGATTTGATCCTTCTTCATTGTGGACAGATCATGAGCAACATCCATTACATTAGTCCTGCATGAATCAGTACATGTTTAAACAATGAAGTTCACACTAATAGGCACTGTAAAAGATCATATGAAATGTAACTATATAGATTACGATGGATACTATCAAGATAAGGCTCCCTGTCCACTATAGTAACAAAAGAAAAATGGATAAGACCACCTCTTGGACGGTTTTCATGCACTGTTAGGGTAGTGGGGGCAATTGGGGAGGTGGGGGGGATGTATGTACAGATCCTCTACAACTTCAACAATGGATGTAAACACAAGGGCCTTTATTATACACTCTTGTAAGCTTCATTAGTTACCAAAGCAAATGAACACTAGCCTAAATAACAAACATTTTAATATTTATAATTAAGATGATTCTAACAGAAGGAATATGTTGAATGAATTGGTGTCTTCCCCTTGCATTCATATGTTCTGCATGAACATATGTATCTTGTACTTACCATTCTATTGAAACAAGATGGCATGTGTTGCATTACATTGAGGATGATTTATGAATCTAGAAAGCAAAATGGGAAAAAGCACGAGTACACATACAATTCTTGGCAATTTTAACAGTCAACTAACACTCAGATTCTTTTCCTTTTTTTTCTTTTTTCTTTTTTCTTTTTTTGGTCCAGGGAAAGGAGTTACTAAGAGGCCATATATTCATTTTGTCAAGAAATCAAGAAAATACTTACTTATCTGAAAACAAACAATCCAGAGCTTGTTCTTCCACAAGTTGTTCTACAGTATCAAGAGCAGTTCCCACCTGCGAGGAGAGACTATAAATAACAAGAAAATATATTGGATGCAAAGAAAAAAGGATACTATGATGTATAATATATAACGTTTATTAGAAGTTAGAACCAAGAGCATCTTGAACTAATAGTTAGGTTAAAAAAGAAAAAAAAAACATCAGAGCAGGGTTAGTTTGCTTATTAATTCTATTTGTAAACTGTATACAAGCATGTAAGGCATATCATACAACCATAAATGCTATCATGTTCAGTCAACAGTAAACATCTGAAGATTCCATCTGTTAGACATGTGATTCCTTTAGGATTGTAATAATGTCTAAATCTGTAAGACCCAGAGATACTTCTTGTTGCCTGCATAAAACATAAATGTGTTGGGTCTTAGGAATCAGCATTAGCCACCACTAGTTCCCTCTCGTCATGGAACCTCTCATTGAATCAACTATTACTCCAGTTTCGGAAATTACTTAAAACATAAACGATCGAAAAATGTCATCATTTCCCTGGACATGGGTATGAGCCTATTTACACATGAGGTTTCAAATTACACAACACAAGGGCCCAGCATATGCATGTTGACACAAATTACTAAATGTTTCTTTGAAAACTAATAAAATTTTAACACTTATCCCATGTTTTTCCTAATCATGGTAAATCCTACTTTCTATCCTTTCACTCCTTGGTATTCCTCTTTTTATTAAAATTTTCATCTGCAGTGCCTTCTGGTATCAGAATTTGCCCGAATTTTAATGACTTGCTCTAAAATCAGTTCATCACCCTTTTCCTTTGTTTTAAGCCATAATAGTTTCGTATAAATATATCAAGAATATCACGGGTCACCTAGGTGTCTAAGCATGTTTTAATGTTTTCATTTCTGAAATAGGTCTAACTAAACGACCATCTAATGCATAACCATATTTTCTATGCTAAAATAGCGTCAATTGGTGGCAGTAAGTCAGCCAGTGGAATGAACATTTCTTGTTATAGTAACTCTACAATAAAGCTGCAATTACATTAACACAAACTCCATGTAAAAGAAATTCATTAATAAGGTATAAATTAAGACTCAAATAAAGCAACTATCAGACCCAACTAGAACTCTTTTATAACAACCAGAAGGCTATTTACACAAGAAAATATGCTTCGTGTGATTAAAGTGACCTCCATCACTTCAAACGCACTCTCTCTAATTTCAGAAATAACTTGTAATCTAATTACACAGAAGAACCAACATAAGTTGTTAAATGGAATAACTGTGCATTAACGTCATCACAAAATATTGATAGGATACCTGTGACTCAAGGCATACCGACTGAAACTCATCCTGTGAAATTAAAAGGACAAATTCTTCAGAATTCAGCTCAGAGCATTATAAAATACATTATGACGTATAAAATGCACAAATAAATAATCCTGATGAGATCCCAAATGCACACCACCATTGAACTATCATTAAATCTTCTGATAAGAACATTTAATAAATCAAGAGAAGAATGCATTGTAAATATTGGCAACTGGTATGAAATGAAGTACCTCAACATTTCCATGCAAAGAAGTGATGACCTGAAAATTTGTATACGATATCAATGAAATGAGCATTTGTTCTGAATCTCAACTCAAAAAAGAGACAAGCTCTTCTATCCAAATCTCTGATTCTGCAGTGCAGAGAAATAAACAAGATGTCTAGGTCGATTATCAAATGACGTATCTGTACCTGAATAAACATCCTATGAAGACGCTCTTGCTCGGCAGTTGTAAAATTCGGAAATGCTTGGCAAAATTCCTTTTGTGTTCATCATTAAAAAAAAAAGTCAGTCAATTGAATCTGGGGGAAGAAATGCATAAATTCAAAAGAATAAAATAAAATTTCCAGACACAACGAAATGGGTATCTTTCGACTTTGAAATGGGCATTGAGCAAACCCATTTCTAAAGAAGATGAAATTGTAACTAAAGAAACCTGCTTAGAACAGGGAGTGAGCAGAGAACGTATGCAGAACTTGAAGGATTTCTTCATCTCCATTTGCCTCGTCCCCATCGCAGACACAAAAGATTCTGATTTTTAATAGAGATAGTACAGAAAGATTTAGATCCACACAAGAACCAGAGTGATTCAACACAACATTCAAAACTAAGTAAACAGTGCATCATGAAATTAGGGTTTACTAGACTCCAGAAATTGAAGTGAAATCAAAAGAAAATAAAGAGGGAAATGCATGCCAGCAGAAATTGAAGTGCCTTCGGTATCTTCTTCTCGTAGATGCAGATGTCGTGGTGGATTAGTGGAGGAGATGACGTTTTTTCGGCTCGTGAAGAATCCCAAAGATTGAGAGTGAAATTTGAGAACAAACAACAACAAAATACAAAGAGAGGGAAATTTGAATGCAAGCGACTTTTGGGGGTTTGTTTGATTTGATGGGTGCATTTTAATTTGAATAATAATAAATGTTAAAAATATGAGGCTAAGTGTTATATACTGAAATAAGTGGACTTTGAATGAACAAGCGCATCTGGTGTAGTGGTATCATAGTACCCTCCCACGGTACTGACCAGGGTTCGATTCCCTGGATGCGCATTTTAACTTTTTTAGCATTTTTCAATTGTAAGTGGATAAAAGGGGAGTGGGAAAATTACTACCCTTTTAATTTTATGATTTAAGTCCCACTATTGAATGGTACATCAATTTCTGACCACAAAAGCAAGAGTTAATTACATTTTTAGTCATTGCGGTTTGGCTCAAAATCAACTTTAATCACTTTGATTTCAATTTTCGCGATTTGGTCACCATATTTGCATTAGTTAACAAATTAAGTCCAATGTCTAACTCCATTAATTAAAAAGTATTTAATATTAAGTCAAAAACAAGGGAGAATTTCACTCACACCCCCTGAGGTTAGGCATAATTATAATCATACTCCGCAGGTTTGATTTATTGCAGACCCCTTCTGTTAGTTGTTTTTAATAGACCTAGCAATATTGTATACAACCCGTTAACATGAAACGAATTCGCAAAAACATTTCAGTATTCGGGTTCGAGCTATCGGGTCGTGTTGACTCGTTAGCAACCCGATAAGCTATCGAGTTGTATCGTGTCAATTCATGAATATCCGTTAACCCATTAAGCTCAGGGGTATTTTTGTAATTTTACATTAGAGTGAGATGGGAAAAATAAGAAAACATTGTTTGCTGAGAAGAGGACTCAAACCCCAACCAATTTTGAGAAAGAATCACCACCTTTTCCAACTCCACCATCTTCATTCTTGTATTATAGATGAATTCTGTCTATATTTATATAGCTTAGGTAAAAATAAGAAAACATTGTTTGCTGAGAAGAGGACTCAAACCCCGACCAACTTTGAGAAAGAATCACCACCTTTTCCAACTCCATCATCTTCATTCTTGTATTATAGATCAATTCTGTCTATATTTATATAGCTTACACTATAACTTTATTTGTTTCTTTATTATTTTTTTCTCCTGACTTCTCTTCCTTCTACCGACAAATTCTTAAGGATGTCATCGACTTTTCCATTAGATTTTGTACGTGAGAGGCATGTGAATCAATTTTAAGGTTAAATTCATCAATTCACGTCCCTTTCTTACAGCTTGTCACTTCCCTTCTGTTCTTCCCTCCATTTGGCCTAAGAAGTAGTATCATAAAGATATAGATGTTCAAGTGAAATGTGGTAGGTAGGTGTTTTAGTTGTATGATTTTGTTTGTTGTATGCATGTATGAGTTTGATCATTGTCTAGAATGCCTATAATCATGTACTTAGAGAGGCAACACCAACACCATATTACGTGCATTAATCAACTCCGTGTGGTGGCTGCTGACGCTGAGGATGTTTTCAAGTACTTGTTAGAAGGAATTGATTCCTATAGTGTAACATGTAGTAAGAAAATTATATACGTGTTTCATGTAAAGCTATATATGATTAGTAGAGAAGGGGCAAGATAACATAAGCCTGAGTCCAAGAACAAAATCGTGAGGGCCTATCATCTCAAATGTTGACATCTTTTTTTTTTCTTTGTATCTCAAAACTCCAAATATACCTAGCAAGAGAAGAATCAGATGGTCCAGATATGCACTCTTCAGATATGCAGAGATGAATCAGATGGTCCAGATATGCACTCTTCAGATATGCAGAGATGAATCAGACGGTCCAGATCTGCACTCTTCCCCTTTTAAACCAAAAGAATCGAAGTATTCGTCCTCCTCCTCCCTACCCCTTTTATTCAATTCTTCAAAACACCACCTCAAGACTCTAAACATGCCTAGCAAGAGAAGAATCTGACGGTTCATACATGCACTTTTCATATATGCGAGACATACATCAGACGGTCTCTCAAGCGTCAGGAGTCTCTAACAAGTCAGAAGCGTCTTTCTCTCATAAGAAAGTGGAAAATCAAGAATCTTTTTGAGCACATAAAAATGAGGTTGAAAACAATGAATCACAGTTGATTTATAGAGTATTGGGTGAACAAGTTCGAATTTTTGGGTAGTGAAATTGATAGTGTGATGGTAAAACTTTCTAGACTGAAGATGATCACGTGAGGGATGCTTTATTTTTCAGGGTGGAAGGTGATGTGTATGATATCCCTAATGATCCAAAACTTCTAGTCGATAGAACTATGAATTCCTAATCTTTGGAATTGAGGACTCACTACTTCTTTGGAAGCAGATTTCCTTACTATGAGACAGAACTAGAGAATGAGAAACAAGTGAGAAGCTATTGAATTGCTTAACAAAACGCTTGTGTATTACATTCAATAAACTTACGTATTTATACAAGTTTTGCTTTCTAAAAATAACTGAACTAAAATAGCAAATGAAATTAAACCATTAAAAGCTATGTGGTTTGAAGGCTTACGTACTTAAGCCATGCAAAGTTGGTGGCTTAAGACTAATTCTCTTTCAGCCACCACTTATTCGTATTTTAAATAATTAAATAATATAATTGATTTATATTATTTAGTTGAATAATATAATTGATTTATATTATTTAGTTGAATAATATAATTGATTTATATCAATTATATTATACTATATTTATCATAAGATCCTCCTCGATCATGACTCCCCATTTAAGAACAGTTGAGCTCCCGCTCAAGTTAAATGGTGAGATGTGGAAACTCTTGGGTAGCCTTGCCTCGAATATACCACTTCGATTTGCTGGGAAGTTGACTCATCGCCAATGCGGAAATACTCATACTTTCCATGTCAGTCTCACGAACCTTCGCTCCAAGATACAATCCTCCAAAGAAAGGGTCTTCTGCTCAATCTTTAAGTCATCAATCGATGGAAGATGTGTATCGTGAAACATCGAGATGCATCTTTGGCCAATAAACATAGCTTACGAAGATTCAATAAAGTCTTCTCAACTCCAAAATGTCCTACCACTTTAGAAGTATGAGCCTCACGAATCCACTCCAACCGTCCGCCATCTTCCTCGGAATGCACAATTGTGTTCCCTTGTACATTAGTCCATCCTTCAATTGGAACTCACTAGTCTTTCCTTGTTGTAGCTTGGCATAGGCCGAGTTGAAATCAAGATCTGTGTCATATCCCTTGGCATATTCAAAGGAACAATAGGTTGGATTTGCTTAGCCATCAAAGAATGCGGAACTAACGGTGTAGGTGGTCTAGATAACATATCCGCCAACTTATTAGTTGCTCCTTTGTACTTCTTTATCACAATATTGAATTGTTGTAGGTAAGACATCTATTTCATATGGCGAGCTTGTCGCAACTTAGACTGTAGTTAAAAATCGAAGAGGTTTATGATCTCGAGTGAACTACAACTTCTTTTCCCCAACAAGTAAGCTCTCCAATGCTTCATTGCTTGATGCATTGCATATAGCTCCTTGTCATAAGTCGGATAGTTCAATACCGGTCCACTAAACATCTCGTAATGGTATGCAATCGGTTTCCCATCCTCGAAACAATACGGCTCCCATGGCATAGTTTGATGCATCCGCTCTACTTCAAATGGTTTTTGCAGATTCGGTAATGCTAGTATCGGGCCTCTCAATCTTCGTTTCAACAATCGGAAAGATTCTTCATGTTTTCTCGACCATTCAAACTTTTGATTGGCCTTTGTAAGAGAATGTAAGGGTGCTGCAATTTGTGAAAAGTGCCGAATAAACTTCGCAACTATTGTCATGCACCTATAAAGCTCCGAACTTCGCTTATCGAATGGGCATAGGCCATTGAGAAATCACATGTACTTTCTCTAGGTCCATTTTCAGTTCTCCGCACCAACAATGAATCCCATACAAGGTGTTGTTTCCCAAATTCACACTTCTTACCGCTTAATCAGAATCGATTTGTTCGTGAGAACCTCCAAAACTTAGGCAATATGATGAAGATGGTCCTCCCATGTGACACTAAATATGAGAATGTCATCTAAATATACAATGACGAAGTCCAATAAAAGGGCGGAGTACCTCATTCATCAATCGCATGAAGGTAGCCGGAGCATTGCATAATCCGAATGGCATGACTAACCACTGCATACCCTTGCTTTGTTTTGAATGCGCCTTCCAAGTATCTTCTTCATGGATGCGACTTGGTGATAGCCAGATTTGAGATCAAGTTTAGTGAAGTAGCGTGCACCATGTAGTTGATCTAGCAAAGTCATCAATCATCGGCAATGGATACCGATTCTTGATGGTTATTTTGTTGAGTGCCCTATAATCAACACACATACGCCGCTTCTTCGTCTTTCTTAGGCACAAGTAACACTGGCGAACCACATGGTGAGCAGCTAGGTTTGATGACTCCTTGTTCAAGAAGTCCTCGAATTTGCTTTTTGATCTCGGGCTGATTCGTCAAAGAAGTGCGATACAAACCCAAGTTTGGTAGAGGTGAATCTCCTACCAATCGGGATCTCATGCTCCACAGCCTCTCCTGGTGGCAAACCATGCACATCTTGAAATAAGTCCTTGAACTTCTCATGCAATTTCCTTATGTCTAAGCATTGCGTAGGACATAAAGACAAAGTAGACAATGTCACACCTCCGTATCCTCGATCTTGTGGGTCGAATCATTAACAAAACGAATCTCCCACATGAATTGACTAACCTCTGGCTTGATTAGTCAGCAAATTATCTGTAAGCAAATTATTTGTAGATTGAGGCTTGCAAGCGTTGATGTGGAACTCCTTCCCATCTTTCACAAGTCGATACTTGCGAAGCCTCCGATAATGAATAGCATCTCGGTCCCATAAATATGGACTGCCTAATATGACTTGGCAAACGTCCAAAGGAACCACTCACATGTCACCTCATCGATATATCGATTAGTGATAGCAAATTTGAAGGTACATTGCTTCGTGATCTGTAAGTCAACGTCCTTCTGAATCCATCCTAGCGGGTACGGCTTAGGATGTGGTGTGGTGTTTAAACCCACTTTTCTTACTAAAGCCTTTGAAATTAGGTTTTTCTGACTTCCAGGGTCAATGATAGCTTGTACAACACTTTGCTTCACTTGAATATTCACATGAAACAACTCTTCACAGTTGTACGTGTCTTTAGTATCTGCTGGTCTTGTCATAAGGGTAAGTGTAACATCAAAGTTGCTTCAACTTTGGAAGCTCTTCTACCAAGCGCTTAAGGTGGCTTTTCGTCATTTCTCCGTGGTTGTTTTTCTCCGCTTTGGCCGCAACTCGTGATGGAGTATCCAGCACTTGTCTTTAGCATGTTTGCTGATTTGACAAAGCTGATCACAGAGACGCTCTGATCGACCTTCCTTGCTCGTGCTTCCCTTTTTCTCACGCTCGCTTTAAGGATGTGTTTTGATCTCGTCATCCTTCTTGTCAGCTTCTTTTATTTTTGGCCTCAATGGCGATGGCCTTCATAGTAGCTTCTTCAATAGTATTTACGGTGAACAATTTTAGTTCTTTTCCGTATGTAGCCTGGCAAGACCTCCGATATACTTCATGAAAACATCGTAGTCGCCGACGCCGATGTCCGTAACTATAGCTTGGTTGTGGAATTCGTTGTATACTCTTGTACGGCTGCCCAAATCTTTGTCCGAAATGTTGCCACTTATACCATCTTTCATCTTCATAGCCAATTGATAGAATTGTTTTCTCAAAAGTATCTTGAAGTTCTTCCAAGTCAATTCCGAGACATCATACCGTCTCTCGATAGGACTTCCACCATGTAAGGGCATGGCTTGAAAGTTTCAAACTCCCAAATTTAATCTTTTGCACATTAGAATACTTATAAACTGTGAAATAAGTTTCTAATGTATCTATCTCAGCTTATCAAGCTTTTCAGGATCAACATCTCCTTTATATATAGGGATATCAACCTTAAAATCAATTTTTAAAGTATCAATAGAATTTTTGTTGTCACCGATTCACCTTCCTTTTTCTCTGGATTAGCTTGTGTGTCGCTCTTCATCTTCGTTATCCTCAACAACCTTTTTCTTGAGCTTTGATCAGGCTCATATGAAGTTGATGGACGTGAAGGTTTTCCAGCCTTCAAACTCTCCACGAGTTTAAGGATTGACGAGGACAAGTTTTCAACTTGTTGCCTCAAGCTTAGTGATGCGATCACCATCACTAGATGTATCCCTGCTTGTTTTCCACTCATAATGTCTCTCTTGGACCTTGGCTTTCGTGTACGAGAGCAAAGGACCTAAAAGTTCTTCTCGTGCTTTGCATTTGTTGCAGTTGAGACCATAAACCACCGTCACCCTCCTCGGATCTGGTGCTCTAATACCATTGATCCAAAACTTCTAGTCGATAGAACTATGAATTCCTAATCTTTTGAATTGAGGACTCGCTACTTCTCTTGGAAGCAGATTTCCTTACTATGAGACAGTAACTAGAGAATGAGAAACAGAGAAGCTATTGAATTGCTTAACAAACCGCTTGTGTATTACATTCAATAAACTTACGTATTTATACAAGTTTTGCTTTCTAAAATAACTGAACTAAAATAGCAAATGAAATTAAACCATTAAAAGCTATGTGGTTTGAAGGCTCCTACGCACTAAGCCATGCAAAGTTGGTGGCTTAAGACTAATTCTCTTTCAAACCACCACTTATTCGTATTTTAAATAATTAAATAATATAATTGATTTATATTATTTAGTTGAATAATATAATTGATTTATATCAATTATATTATACTATATTTATCATAAGATCCTCCTCGGATCACCTAACTCAAAATCCAAGACACTATCCCTTAAATCAAAACCCATGAAATTGAGCCCGAAATCCAAAGCTAAGAAATTGTTTAAAAATCTTAATTTGATGATTAGTAGTGATAAGTTTTTGAGACATTAGATGTATGCACACATTAAAAATGGAGGAGGTTTGAGGGTTGCAGAATACTCTACCATTTTCTATGAGAAGACAGATATGTGGACAATATAGAGAAGGGTTTAATTAGGAATTTAGAAAATATCAATATGCAGAATACTCTACCATGTTTCCTTATAAATTTGAAAAGCAAAGTAAAAATTTCTAATATTTTCTTTTCAAACGTATAAAATAGTATGACAGGAACGACAACGTGCAAGTTAACGCAATATATACGTAAAATAATATTTCGCAACACCTTATGTCGCCTTGTGCTATCAATTTAGTATTTTGCAACATCTTATGCCGTGTTGTGCTATCGATTGCAATGAAAAGGACTTGCAATATTAACCCATCAGATTTAAAGTAATAAAAATCTTAGCTATATCCCAAGGTTGTTTGCGATATGATGTTCTTTTCGTTCTTATCTGCCAACAATTGTTTCATTGCCTTCATTACTAAGCCACATATTGAGAAAATGCTGCTTGGTGAAAATTATACTCAAGACTCATGTGTTTATTCATTATTTGGTGGTGCAAGTCTAATGGATAATATACTTGGTGGTAAATGGGTTGAAGTTGCAACCAGAAGATAGAGGTGATAGCAGATAATCAACTAGTGGTGAATATTACGTTTTATGTGTTATAAAAATTATATTTTTCCGTAAAACCAAATACAAAAACCATTATATTATAAATAATATATAAACAAATTGGAAAGCTTCTAAGGTACAATGAAACTAAAGAAAAACATATTAATAAGCAAGTAAAAGCAAAATAAATTATAAGTAAGAAGGCAAGCTTAGTATGATGAAGGACATCAAAGACGTTGTCCTAAAGCCATTGTAGCGTCCCTACGTGCAGATACTGAAGGTTTACAAGAATCCAAGATACATATTATCTTAATAATCAAACCCAACACTAAACTTTAAATCAATACCCTAGTTCCTGGGACTCACAGTGTGTGTACATCCTTTAAGAAAAGTCCTAAGTCCACTTTAGTACTTTCCAAAGGAGGAGACGATCTCGGAAGACCCGTGATCAACCGGGCCCGCGAGGCCCACGACCTCTAATTTCTAGTCCGAAAGTTACTACACAGTCCTAGAGGTTTGGGGAACAACATATTAGAAACTAGGACCGATCAAACGGTCCAACCTATTGAACCCAGATATCGCCTAATAGGCACAATATCAGTTCGATAGTCAAACAGCAACCAATCCAATATCCGAGCATATCGTCGCCCTCGGGATGACGTGGGGAACATTTTAAAACTCAACGGGCCGCCACAGTGTGACCCACGCACCACCACCCACCATCGGTAGTGGTGGGTGTCTAGAGAAATTTCCAACGATCGGGAAAACTCCAAATCGCCAGCCAATACCTATGCCGTTAGAATAAACACAACAAGAGGGATAAGTTTTGGTCTTGGACCCCAGCCAAAAAGTGGCCGCAACAAGGTCAATTGAAGACAAACCCGGCCTCCAATCTGCTGCTATGGCCACCAACGACGTCACAAAGCTTAGGGGAAAGCAAGAGGGAGAAGAGAGCTACATGTTCCATGTGGTGGAGCGGCCTGAAGTGGCCGGAAAAGTAGCCGGAGACGGTGACAGTTTCTGGGCGATTTTGCCGTCGTTCCAGTCGCTGATCGTCGAGTTCTTGGACCCGGAAACTGGGTGGGATAAGTAGAGAAGGTGGATGGGGTTCTTTTGGGATCGGCGTCGTGGCTTGAAGTGGTCGGACTGAGTAGATCACAGGTCAAACGTGGCCAGTTCTGTGTAGTCGCGAGGGAGATGAGAGAGAAAGGGTCGGAGGAGAGAGAGAGAGAGAGAGGGTGTGTCACGCGTGTGAGGGGAGAGGGAAAAATCAGTTTTCATGTCATTTTTGAAATGACATATATGCCCTTTTAGTTTTCAGACTTTATCTCAATCGTTATAACTCGAACTTGAGCCTGCCGCCTGTCCACAAACTCGTATTGACTCAATTCTCCAAAATCCTCCTCAAACAAAAAAGTGACCACTATACCCTTACCCCAAGGGCAAAAATGTAATTCCCTAATTAATAATTAAATAATAGTTAAATTGGGTCGGGATGTTACATCTATGGAGTTTTCCCTTAGGACTCAGAGAGGAAGAGAGCGGCTAGGGTTTCATTGAGTTAGGTTTAATATTTAATTGATTTCTTTATTAACATTAAATTCATTTTTTTTTATTGATTTCTTCATTAACGTTAAATTCAAATAGAGTCTTTGTCTTAACTGAAAAGTTCCCCCCAGCCAAATAGTGATCAAAGGTTTCTTGCGGAACTCTTAATCAAGAATAATAAGGAACACAATGATTATGGAGAATGGAATAGAATCCAATGAAAACTGATTTATAATTCATTCTAACATTCGATTTATATACATAATGAGTTTTCTAAAAATGGAAAACTAAAAATAACAATTGATTTTAAACCTTACGTCATGTATGGTTTAAAAAGTTTAATGAACATAAACCTTTAAGTTTGAACGGTTTCAAATCCATTAGGTTTGAACCGCAAACTTTTAATGGGTTTATAATAATTAAATAAAATGATAATTAAGTAACATAATATGATATGGATTTAATATCATATTGTATTACGTACGGAATATCCACCTGGATCATGGCTCCCCATTTTAGGAAAGCTGAAGCTCCTGTTTAAGCTAAAACTGCAAATGAGGGAACTCTTGAATTCATTTTTCCTTGCGAAACCATTTTGACTTGCTTGGCAACTGCCCCTTTCTTCCAATGTGATAGGATTCTATTTGACCACGCCGAGTCGTAGTGGCTTTCTTCTCAAGAATGCAGTCTGCCATCAATGGGTCTTCCCTCTCAAACCATAGATCGTCCAGCGGGGGAAGTCGAGAATCCTTAACGTCTTCATCATCATCCAATAATGATGGCTCAAAGGGTTTTAAATACTCGGCATTTGTTACTGAATACATCTACATGTAAGGTGGCAGCTCAAGTAAAATGCATTCTCTCCAATCTTTTCCAAGATCTTGAATGGCCCATATCAAATTGGCTTTAATTTCCTTCCTACACCATGTAATCTTTCCTTCTTGAGTTTTAACCAAACCAGATCACCTGCTTTGAAGTCATGCTGGAGCCTATGTCTGTCATGTCGCGCTTTGTATCGCTGCTGTGACTTCTGTAATTGCTCCTCAACTTCTTTATGGATCTTCGAAATGCGCTCCAAGAGTCGCTGTGCTTTTAGCCTATCATCATTTTCTTCTCCATTTTGCTTGTCACCAACTGAGAAGACCATATCAAATGGACTCGAAGGTAGGTAGCCCAAACAGACTTCGAAATGTGACTTCAAAGTAGAACTATGAATTGCCCTATTAAAGGCAAATTGTAGATAAGGTAAACTCGCATCCCAAGTACGAGGATGCTTAGAGTTATATCCTCTCAATAGATGTACCATGGTCCGATTTACCACTTCTGTTTGTCCATCCGTTTGAGGATGAAAAGTAGTACTATGTTTCAGCTTTGTGTCCATCAATCCCCATAAAGACTTCCAAAAGTGACCAAGAAATCTGGTATCTCGATCCGAAATGATAGAAGTAGGTAACCCGAAATGTTTCCAAACATGGTGGAAAAACAACTTTGCGGCACCTTCTCCTGAGATTGTCTTCTTAGAAGGAATTAGGATCACCATTTTGCTGAATCTGTCCACCACAACAAACAAGTAATCAAACCCAGTGGTAGTTGTAGGCAAACCACCCAAGAAATCCATTGAGATACTTTCCCAGGGCCTATTTGGTACCGGAAGTGGTGTATACAACCCCAACTTCCTCGATGGTTTTGAGGTGTTGCATAACACGCAACCTCAAATAAAACGAGAAACATCCACATGCATCCGAGGCCAATAAACATAATGTTGTAGATTGAGGAGGGTTTTGTCAACTCCGAAGTGACCTGCACATCTAGAAGTATGAGCCTCCCTGATCCATTGCAATCGGTCTCCATTGTTGGGGATGCATAGTTGTTTTCCCTTGAACATTAAGCCATCCTTCATCTCAAATTGGCATGGCTTCCCACATTGTAGCTTATCAAATAACATTTAAAATTTTGGATCACTATCATAACTTGTTACGTACTCGGAAAGTACCACTAGTTGGAGTTGCATAGCTACCAATAAAGCGGAATGTCCTGGAGGTCTAGACAATATATCTGCCAACTTGTTTGTAACCCCTTTCTTGTACTTGATAACGATGTTGAATTGTTGCAAGTAGGACATCCACTTCATGTGTCGAGCTTGTTGCAACTTGGACCGTGTCTGTAAGTACTGCAAAGGCTTGTGGTCTGAGTGCACTATCACTTCCTTACCTAATAGGTAACATCTCCAATGTTTCACACACTGATGTAAGGCAAACAACTCATTATCGTTGGCAGGATAATTTCGCACTGCAGCATTGAACATCTCAAAATAATACTCAACTAGCTTCCCATCTTGCTTCAAAATGCCACCCAAGGCATAATTACTCGCATCCATTTCTACCTCAAATGATCTTTGCAAATTGGGCAATGCTAAAACTGGAGCTTCTGAGATCTTCTTTTTAAGCAATCTGAAGGTATCTTCATGTTTATCTAACCATTTAAACTTTCTTCCTGCCTTAGTCAATTCAAATAATGGCCTACAAATTTGAGAAAAATGGCGGATAAACTTACGTAGATACTGACAAGCTCCCATAAAGCTGCGTACTTCAGTTACTGTACAAGGTCTAGGCCAATCTGTAATAGCCTGCGCCTTGGCAAACCAACTTTCAGTTCTCCGTCACCAACTATAAAACCAAGATACACTAGAGAACTCTTCCCAAACTCACATTTCTTTAGATTCAGTCATAACTGATATTGTCTCAATGTCTCCAACCCTTTCTCAACATGAATCAAATGTTCTTCCCAAGTAGGAGTTTACCAAGATATCGTCCAAGTAAACAATGACAAAATCATCAATGTAGGAACGAAGTACCACATTCATGAGACGCATAAATGTTGCCGGAGCATTGCATAAACCAAACGACATCACTAGCCACTCGAAGAGGCTCTGTTTGGTTTTGAATGCGGTTTTCCATGTATCTTCTTCTTTGATTCTGACTTGATGATAACCAGACTTCAAATCTAGTTTGGTGAACCATCGAGCTGACTGTAGTTGATCCATTAAATCATCTATCCTTAGTAATGGATACTGGTTTTTAATAGTGATTTTGTTGAGCGCCCGAAAATCAATACATATACGCCAATTGCCATCTTTCTTTGGGACCAACAATACTGGGGATCCACAAGGTGAGTAGCTTGGCTTCAATACTCCTTGCTCTAGGAGCTCTTTGACTTGTCTCTTGATTTCTTTGTTCTCCTGCACTGAATGACGATACATACCCAAAGTAGGCAATGGAAATAATCCAACGAGTTGTATCTCATGCTCTACTAGGCGCTGCGGTGGTAAGCCTTCAACATTCTCAAACAAGTCTAAGAATTGCAATTGTAACTCCTCCATATCAAGTTTCTGTCTAGGAGTAAGCATGATAGTAGATAACACATACGTAGATGAGGTGTTTTCTCGTGGTCGAACCACCAATAAGATGAACTTCCCGCAAGCATTCACCATCCTTTTAGCTTGATTAGCACTAATCAAACTATTACTCAAGGAAAATTTGCTGGCATGAATAAAGTACTATACTCCATCCTTCAGAAATCTATACTTTTGATGTCGTTAATAGAACACTGCATCACGATCCCACAAGTATGGACTACCAAAAATTACTTGGCATACATCCAATGGTACTACCTCACAAGTCACTTCGTCAATGTATTCTCTAGTAATTGCAAACTTGAAAGTACATTGTCGAGTAATTTGTGACTCAACATCTTTCTGTATCCATCCCAACGGGTATGGGTTAGGATGAGGAGTGGTTGTTAACCGCAACTTCCGGACTAATGCCTCTGGAATGAGATTCTTTTGGCTTCCCGGATCAATTATAGTGTCTATCAAATCCTGCTTTACCTGTATACGAACATTAAACAAGTCATCACGACCTTCCAGATGAACAAGCTTCTGGGTCATGAGAGTCAACTTCGTGTCGGGTTGCACCATTTCTGGAATCTCCACAGTCTTGTTAGCATTCAATGCTCTTTTAAGATCTTTTTGGTTACTTCTTTTCTCTTTTTCTTTCTCCCTAAGCTCGGGATAAAGAATGTAACATGTTTCTTTACTATGACCTGGCTTGTTGCAATGCTCACAGTTTGTGTGCTTCTTTCAGAACTTTGCTCCCTATTTTTACTACTGCCACTCCCAACTTCAAATTTCCTTGAATCCTTCTTGTCCTTCTTTTTGTCCACTTTCTTGTTCTTTGATTCGATGGAAGTTGCCATTGCTATTGCCTTTTCAAAGTCTTCAACCTTGAACAATCGCAACTCTTTGCGAATATACACTTGCAAGCCCCCAATAAACTTCATAAGGAGTTCATGGTCTTCCAAGTCTAGGTCCAACACCATAGCCTGATTCTGAAACTCGGCTCCATAATCTTGTCTTGACTGTCCAAAACTACGCCTCAAATGCCGCCACTTGAACCATCTATCCTCTTGAAGCCGAAGGTAAAAGCGCTTTCTTATGGCTCGCTTAAATTTTTCCACGTCATAGTCGTTATACTATAACGTTTGTTATAAGCCTTGCACCATGTCAAAGCATGCTTGGTCAACTTTAACGTTGCAAAGTTGATCCTCTGACGGTTATTATACTCCTAAATAGTATAATAAGTTTCTAAATGGTCAATCCAATTATCCAACTTCTCGGTATTGATCTCACCATCATATGTTGGAATATCAATCTTAACATCAATTTTAAGACCATTCATAGAAGTTTTGGACTTACCAACTTTATCGACATTCGATTCCTTCTCTTGGCTTTGATACGCACCAAACTCCTCTGCAAACTCCTCTTCCTCATCGGAATTTTCATCTTCACTAAATTGCACCATTTTCTTAACTTTGGATGTTTTAGTTCTTGAGGTCTTTGATCGGTTCATAATTATATATCATTTTGTACCCTTCTAGCATATGATTTAGTTATGTTTTTGAGTTAAACTTGTGCTTTTAATCTCTTTTATGTTTGTCATTGATTAATTGAGCTTTAGGTAGCCATGGGGGCCCAAATATGCAAAATGGTCCAAAACGTGCGGCGGGTTAGAAATTTGTTTGACCTTAACTCCTTCCTCCAGAACTTGGATTGGCCCAAATGATATGTGGTTGGAAAGATGACATTCTAAACTTGAAGATGGATGGCTCAATGTCATCAGTTGATTAAGGAAGCCCAATTCGTGAGCCCATGAAGTTTCTTGGTCATGATGAGCTATGCATGAGATGTGATTTACGGTAGGGTTCTCCATTAGTGCATGTGGGGCTGCACCTTGAGAAAAGAAGGAAGCTGATTTTCTAATGTATTAGTGGTTAGTGGAGGCATTAATCAATTGAAATTCTCCTTTCATTCTCCTTATAAATACCACTCTCATTCATTCCATAAGACATCATCTTTCACATCCTTGAGATCCTCCCGGACATCCTTCACACCATCCTCCACACTCCCATAATTCCCCAAACCTCGGACACACTCCCAACACTCTAAACATGACCTCAAATCACCAAAACTGTCCCTGCAAGCCTGCCTTCCCATTTCCCTACAATTTCCTCTTTCTCAACCATCACCACTCACCCAAACTCATCCCAAATCACCTCCTTAACCTTCATACATTCTTCTAGACGTGGGGAAGTGCTTGGAGAAGTATTAGGCGTGGAGAAGCTCTTGGAGAAGCATTGGACACCACAAGAACTTCAGAAAAGGGTTTTCTATTCTTGTTACATTCATTATGCTTTCTCATTTCTGTTTATGTTTCTTTCCCATTATGAGTAGCTAAATCCATTACTAGGGCTTCGATGTAACTAACATGAATATTACGGGTTTATAAATTCCAAGTTTCAAGTTTGATTCAAGATTCATGCTCTTATTCATTATGCCTATCTACTTATATGCTAATCACGAATGCCTAGCTACCATTGAGATTTGTGTATTTTGGTTGAAACTAAAGTAGACACCTTATGCTTTTGTTTCAATTGAACTATGAATAAGATGAGTATGTATGGACATTCGTCAATAGGGATTAGATACATGCTTGGTTTGTTTAAAACATTCTTCTATGCTTAATGGATTTCTAATGCTTGATTTAAGTTCGACAATAAGGGCTTAATTAGGGAATTGGAAATACAAGGTTAGGATCAAACACCATGGCTTAATCATACTTTAGCTAGAATCAATCTTTGAATACAGATAGGACTTGTCACTTAAATCCTTATAACCTAGAATTGGATTGTTATGGTGAATCGAATGCCCTAGTCTCCAAATCATGTTCCAACCTCAAAACCACTCTTTGATACACTTGTTTACTTTGCCTTTGTTTGCAATTTCGTTTTGTTTCATTTGTTTTCACAAAGTCAATCAATCTCTCTTTAAAATCTGTTTTAGACTTAACTTCTTGTTTCTAGAATTGGGTAATCTAAGTACATAACTAATTTTGAACTTCTCAGTCCTTGTGGAGTGCGACCTCGGTACTTGTCTTGCTATACTACTAATTGGCCCGTACACTTGAGTTAACAAAATTTTGGCGCCGTTGCGTGTTGAGCAGAAAGTTCTTCCACTGGTTATGTGCCCAAGGTTACCCTATTCTTTTAGTGTTTCTAATTAATTCAAATTTTCTGTTTCGGTAGTTTATGTCTAAAAGACCATTCATTGATCAAGTGAGGGTCTTCATTTAGACATTCTAGATCATTGGAAGGAAGACCAACGTTGCAGCCCAATCGAGGTGATCTCCGAAATTAGAATCGACTAGAAAGAGAGTTGTCAGCTGCAAAAGAGCAAGCTCACGGCCACATTCACAAGTCTTGCTCTCCCTGACCTCCCTGGTTCTTCACTTTCGAATTCGAAGCAAGTTCAGGACCAAGAAGAAGAAGAGATGGCTGCCAATGAGTTAATGGGAGACCTTGATATCCCAATAATTCAGCATCTCCTTCAAGCATTTGCTACCCAGTAGCTCGAAACTATGAGCTTAAATCTTCTCATCTTAATATGTTGCCTTCCTTTTATGGTTTACCTAATGAAGATCCATTAACTCATATAAAGGATATTATTATTGCTTTGTGAGTTCTTTCCCTTGACGGGTGTGACGGAAGATGAACTTGAATGAGAGTGTTTCCTTATACTTTGAAGGATAAGGCGAAGTATTGGCTCAATTCCTTAAAGCCTGGTTCACTCACTACATGGGATGCCATTCGAGGAGAAGAAGTTTTGGAGAAATACTTCTCCACGCAAAGAACCGACACGCTTAGGGACAAGATCTTCTCATTTACACAACAAGATGATGAATCGTTTTGTGAAGCATGGGAGAGATTCAATGCGCTGCTCAATCAATGTCCTCATCATGGGATTCCTTTGAAACTTCAAATGCGTATGTTTATAAAGGACTAACCCCTTCTAGTCGTAATATTGTCACCAATTTTGCAGGTGGTTCTTATAAAACCAAGACTCCAGAAGAAACATATGAACTCTTTGAGGCGATAGCAATGGAGACCCAACACATGCGATACAAGAGGTAAACGTGTTGTTAGTGGTTCTAATGATGCTTCTAGTGTGCATATTTCAAAATTAGAACAAAAGCTAGATGCTCTTCTTGCATTAAACTCAAGAAACCCTCCGAAGGAAGTATGTAGCATCTGTGAAGCTCATGATCATGCTACCATAGCTTGTCCACTTAAATTTGCATATCCAGAATTTGTGCAAGAGCAAGCTAAGTTGGTAAGTTCCTACAACCAAGGTCCAAGAAATGATCCATACTCTCAAAGTTATAATCCGAGGTTGGAGGAATCATCCAAACTTTTCATGGAGGAATACAGAATCAAGCCAATCCCTCTTCATTCCAAAGGCCACAACAATCATCATCATTGGAGGATATAGTGAAGCAAATGGCAATCAACCAATCTAATTTCAACAAACTACACAAGCTGCCATCTCCAAATTGGAAGTTCAAATAGGCCAAATAGGCTGCCGAGATCAACCAAGAGAGCAGGACATGGCCAAAGCTGTGATCAATCCAAGAACCACGAAGTCAAGGCCATTCACGTGCTCAGATCGAGGTAAGATAGTTGATAACAAAGTTGATTCCAATCTTTCAAATGATGTTGTTGTTGTAGAGGGGACGAAGAAGAGGAGGAGGAGACCACGGTACCCAAGGAGCAACAATACTGCTCCTAAGGCCAATTGATTCGCGGGGACCTAATCCATTCCAATTGCATAGGAGGGATGACAAATTTGTGCCCCCACATCATCAAGAAGATAGATATGTGCCACCCGCTCCATATGTTCCACCAATACCATTTCCGGGCGTCTTAAGATAGCAAAGCAAGATAAGGCTTTTAAAGAAATTTATGATATTTTGAGTAAAGTTAATATCAATTTGCCTTTGCTTGATGTTATTGACAGTTCTGCATATGGAAAGTTCATCAAGAACTTGAAAACTCACAAGCTCAATTTTGCTCCAAATGAAGAAGTCAAGGCTGAACAAGAATGTAAGTGCGGTGTTGCAAAGGAAGCTTCCACCAAAACTAGAAGATCCTGGCAGCTTTGACATTCCCATTAACATTGGAGACAAGAAGGTTGGAAGAGCCATGTTGGACTTGGGAGCAAGCATCAATCTAATGCGTATTCAGTTTATCAAAAGCTTGGCTTAGAAGGGATGAAGAAGACTTCAATGCGACTTGAACTAGTGATCATTCTATCAAATATCCAAAAGGTATCGTAGAAGATATTTTAGTTCAAGTTAATACACTAATTCTCCACATTGATTTTGTAGTGATGGACATGGAGGACAACCCAAATGGAGATCGTGTTGATCCTATTCTCTTAGGCCGGCCATTCATGGCCATAAACACAATCATCAATGTGAAAGATGGCACCCTCTCCATGAAGCGTATTGGGTGAAATGCTGAATTTAAAGTGTTTGATCCTCCATCTCAACCTTCTACCTCTCTTGATACTTGTTTTTCAATTGATATTGTGAATGATGAAATTTCTTCCAAGACCTTGCGAGAAGCAGGTCCAATGATGCTATAGAAGTTGTCCTTTCACAAGAAGGAGAAGGTCATGTTGAACCGGAGTTTCGGGAAGTGGTAAGCGCCTAGAAGTATTCCAGCCATACCCACCATCTTTTGGGCCACCACTCGAGCCTCTTGGAAAATCCTCCACCAAATTGGAACCATCCATAGTCACCATAATGTTCAATGTTGCACTCCCTACACACATGAAGAAAAAGAAAAGGAAAAAACAAAGGAAGCGAAGGAAAAGAAGAAAGAATGGGTAAACTATCTAGCCATGCATAAAGAGGCGATTGAGCGAAGCCCCCAATTCATCATAAACAGTTGGATGTCTTGCCAAGACCATTAACTAAGGCGCTTCTTGGGAGGCAACCTTCATGTGTTCAAGAAGAAGGTGTTTAGTAGCGGTCGACCTAATTGCATCAAGGGGAGTTTCTCTAAATCCTTTCTTACCTTTCCACCTTATTATTTACAAGTTCTCAATCATCTATGGTTCAAACATTGAGGACAATGCTTCATTTAAGTGTGGGGGAAGGTTTTCAATTTGTTTTCTTTTGTCACTAATTTTTTTAAGAATGTCATTCAATCGAGTGCTATGGAGTTGCCATAGAGGTTTCATATCAAATTTTTGCACTCACAAAGCTTTTGCTCTTAAGTGCAGTGGCTAAAGTACCATGCTCAAATTCTTGAAGGAGAATAGTGGAGACTACCCTAGTGAGCTATATCGAGCCTATTTTGCTTTCTTGAGAGGGTTTAAAGTGTTTCTAATTCTCATCCCTACTTATTTCTTCAATTCACTCTAAATGATCTCATTGTTCCATTTTGATTGAATACTAAGGATGATTGTCTTTGCAGATACCATGTGCTTGCTCTCACTCATGAATGAACTCATTGAAGTGATGCTAGGCTATGTGTGCTTAACCGTTCTATATGCTTTCTTTTCATCGTACCCATATGTGTGTTCCATCAGTCCCTCTTGAAGCCAAACACTTCAAGCCTTTTTCTTCTACCACCCTCATCATTTCCTACCTTTGTATCTCAATCTGAGATACTTAACCTTTATAGCCATACACTATAACTTAGGAATCTACCAAGGTTTGCCAAGATGAAGTTTGAAGCAAGGAAGTTTTTGCCAAGTACATGAAAGAAAATTGGTGTGAATCTATGCAATGAAGTTAAAGAAGAAGCAGAGATCAAATCGAGAAAATAAGAAAAATAAAAGAAAGTGTTTCGATATGATCTAAGTGTGAAAAATAAGGTGTATGCCAAGTCATACCATCAAGTTTGCATCCATGCCATTATAAATCAAAGATACCTTGAGATCAATGAAGAATGCAACGCAACCTTGGTATGTTCTTAAGTTACTTGTTCTTCCTTCCAATTCTTCCATTTCACCTAACCTTAGCCTTTCATTACAACCTTGTGAAAGACCTAGCTGATCTTTAGTATGTATTCATGGGTGCTGGTAAGTATGTGTGTATCTCTATTCTTAGTATTTGATTCCTTTCATGAGATCTAACCAAAAATTGTGCTTCTGTCATATACTCACTCATGCTTGCTTGAGAGAATAAAACCATAGGTTCCGAGTGATTGAGTACTTTCTGCGAGAATTAGGAGTCGAAGCATGTTCTTTCTTCAAAGTTTGAGTGTGCTTGCTTTGAAGCGTGTGCCTTTGAGCTATAGCTTCCACATTACATGATTGATCACTTCTCTTGGCAACTCTATGGTGTTGGAGGTATGACTCAAGTTTTCTTTCATTTTCATTAGTTGATTTCAAGGTTTTCTAATCCCTTTGTTTTGTAGAAGTCGGAAAGCGTTTGTGGGTATCGTATCACGTTAAACCCTCGGGAGACACAACTCCTCCTACTAGGGATGCCTATAGGTTTAAAGGCTTGTTTGCATATGCTCAATGCAATCAGTTACTGTAGTGGTCTAGTTAACTTCTTGCTTTTGTTTTTCCCTTTGTTTTGTTTTTTGTTTTGCTCGAGGACTAGCAAAATCTAGTGCAAGGGAGTATTTGATCGGTTCATAATTATATATCATTTTATGCCCTTCTAGCATATGATTTAGTTATGTTTTGAGTTAAACTTGTGCTTTAATCTCTTTTATGTTTGTCATTGATTAATTGAGCTTTAGGTAGCCATGGGGCCCAAATATGCAAAATGGTCCAAAACGCGTGCGAGGTTAGAAATTTGTTTCAGCCTTAACTCCTTCCTCCGAACTTGGATTGGCCCAAATGATATGTGGTTGGAAAGATGACATTCTAAACTTGAAGATGGATGGCTCAATGTCATCAGTTGATTAAGGAAGCCCAATTCGTGAGCCCATGAAGTTTCTTGGTCATGATGAGCTATGCATGAGATGTGATTTACGGTGGGGTTCTCCATTAGCTGCATGTGGGGCTGCACTGCTTGAGAAAAAGAAGGAAACTGATTTTCTAATGTATTAGTGTGGTTAGTGGAGGCATTAATCAATTCAGAATTCTCCTTTCATTCTCCTTATAAATACCACTCATTCATTCCATAAGACATCATCTTTCACATCCTTCCAGATCCTCCAGGACATCCTTCCACACCATCCTCCACACTCCCATAATTCCCCAAACACTCAGGACACACTCCCAACACTCTAAACGACCTCAAATCACCAAAAGCTGTCACTGCCTGCCTTCCATTTCCCTACGAATTTCCTCTTTCTCAACCATCACCACTCACCCAAACTCATCCCAAATCACCTCCTTAACCTTCATACATTCTTCTAGACGTGGGGAAGTGCTTGGAGAAGTATTAGGCGTGGAGAAGCTCTTGGAGAAGCATTGGACACCACAAGAACTTGAGAAAAGGGTTTTCTATTCTTGTTACATTCATTATGCTTTCTCATTTCTGTTTATGTTTCTTTCCCATTATGAGTAGCTAAATCCATTACTAGGGCTTCGATGTAACCTAACATGAATAATGCAGGTTTATAAATTCCAAGTTTCAAGTTTGATTCAAGATTCATGCTCTTATTCATTATGCCTATCTACTTATATGCTAATCTGAATGCCTAGCTACCATTGAGATTTGTGTATTTTGGTTGAAACTAAAGTAGACACCTTATGCTTTTGTTTCAATTGAACTATGAATAAGATGAGTATGTATGGACATTCGTCAATAGGGATTAGATACATGCTTGGTTGTTTAAAACATTCTTCTATGCTTAATGGATTTCTAATGTTGATTTAAGTTCGACAATAAAGGGCTTAATTAGGGAATTGGAAATACAAGGTTAGGATCAAACACCATGGCTTAATCATACTTTAGCTAGAATCAATCTTTGAATGCGAATCGGACTTGTCACTTAAATCCTTATAACCTAGAATTGGATTGTTATGGTGAATCGAATGCCCTAGTCTCAAATCATTTCAACCTCAAAACCACTCTTTGATACACTTGTTTACTTTGCCTTTGTTTGCAATTTCGTTTTGTTTCATTTGTTTTCACAAAGTCAATCAATCTCTCTTTAAAATCTGTTTTAGACTTAACTTCTTGTTTCTAGAATTGGGTAATCTAAGTACATAACTAATTTGAACTTCTCAGTCCTTGTGGAGTGCGACCTCGTACTTGTCTTGCTATACTACTAATTGGCCGTACACTTGCGAGTTAACAGTCTTCCTCCTGGAATCTTGGGAATCTCATCTTGCGGTTTACGTGCAAGATCTTCCACCAACTTTGCCATCATCAGCGTCATTTTCTCCATTTGTTGCGCCAATGACGCAATCTTAGCATTGGTTCCTTCTCCTTCTGCCATTGCTTTCTTCTTCTTTTGTCGAAGAGCTTTTTCTAAAATTAATGGTCCAACAAGTTCTTCACCCAAAACCTCGATTTGTTTGCGAGTTGAGACCATAAACCACATGCTACTGCAGAATCTGTTCGCTCTGATACCACTTGATCAAAGGTTTCTTGCGGAACTCTTAATCAAGAATAATAAGGAACACAATGATTATGGAGAATGGAATAGAATCAAATGAAAACTGATTTATAATTCATTCTAACATTCGATTTATATGCATAATGAGTTTTCTAAAAATGGAAAACTAAAAATAACAATTGATTTTAAACCTTACGTCATGTATGGTTTAAAAAGTTTAATTAATATAAACCTTTAGGTTTGAGCGGTTTCAAATCCATTAGGTTTGAACCGCAAACTTTTAATGGGTTTATAATAATTAAATAAAATGATAATTAAGTAACATAATATGATATGGATTTAATATCATATTGTATTACGTACGGAAGATCCACCTGGATCAAATAGACATGGAGTTGATGATAACGATAATTGCTACGTTGAATTTTACCAACAAAAAGGGAAAGGGAAAAGGAAATGATTGCTTTGTTTTAATGTATTAGAGAACTAGTGTGTGTGTTTAGCACTCTAGGGATTACTTATACTTCTAGTTAGACTTCATCTAGCATTTGAAATTTGCAGTTGAGGAGGAAGATGTTGGAAGGGGTAGGGGGAGATAGTGTAATATAGTTTATTTTCATTTTTTTTAAGTGTTGTGAATTGATGAAATTGTACTTCAAAATATTAAAACATGTTCATCATGTGACTTGACTTAAGGGGAACTTTTAGGGCATGTTTGGCAGGCCTCACTGGATTGGGCTGTGTTAAATTGAACTTGAAGCCCATATTTGGTAAGATGGGGGACTAACTTAAATGGGTTTGTAGAGTCCAATAGTCAAAAAAGCTCATCACTCGCTCTCCTAATTCCGACAACGTCTTCCTTTGTTGTTTAATGAGGCTGAATATGAGGGGGTTATTCTAGGGAAGTTATATGGCTTCACATGCAGATGACTTCCATTGCAATATGAGATTTAATAAGAGGTCTCAATTATAGGAAATCAAATGTAAATCTCATTCAATTTGTTTATTTCTTTCATATTGGTTTAGGTTTGAGGGGAGGCTAACAAAAGAAGCAAAAGAAAAAAGGTTTGAGAGGGGAATAGATGACTGATGGTGGAAGCTATCAGCTAATAGAAATTTGATGGTGAAATATATTATATAGCTTTATGGGATTATCCTCATTGTGTTTGCTAATGGAAGGAGATTTGGGAAGGTAGCGTTTACTACGAATATGTTGACAATGGGGAGAAAACAGTTTTTTGTTTATTGATGATGCATGTGCAGTAAGAGTCACTTTTTTGTTACATATTCTCTTGCTTAGTATATATTATATTGTATTTTTTTCCTACATATTGTAGGCAAAATGTTTTGTTTTATTCATGTTGCATGAGTAGAAAGAGTCAGTTAACAATTTGGTGCTGCATGTCTCTTGCTTAGAAGTTGCTCTAGATTCATTAAGTGCGATTTAAATTAATTTAGGAAGTGTACATGCCGCAGTGGCGGGTACAAGTGGCAAACAAAGACAAGTTAAAACGAAATATTCAAGAAATGGCTCAATTGAAAAAATGGATTCATGTGGCTGACATAAAATAAATTGAGTTTACATATTGAAATATGTTTATGCACCACCTATCTTTTAGTTCACGGAGCCAACTTTTGTTCATGTTCTTCCTCTCTATATATATCATATGTGTGTATAGGCACACATTGGGAGGGTGCGATGTGGTATTAGGCATACATTGGTTGATAATTTTTGGTCCATTTTGGATGAATTTTCCATACTTTGCAAATGGTGTTAATTAAGGCTTTGCATTAATTGTTCTGTTTCTATTTGCATATGAAACTGTTTGTTTTTAATTTGGGGTTAGTTCACTTTCAATAGTCAAAGGATTGGTTAAGGGCATTATTTTCTTTTCTGATTATTAGATATGGCTCAAAGACGAATTTTGTTGCTATTATTGTTGAAGATGTGGCATTTAGAGACCATGTGTGCTTGCACGATTCTTGTGCTTATAATGCTAAAAAATATGAGAAGAATTTGAAGACTTTTAGAAAGATGTTCCCTTAATAACCGTTCATTTGTTAGACATGAGAATCGATTACGTTATTTGAGCAGTATATTAGGCAATGATAGAGAATATGTGAGTAAACTAAGAATGGATTTAAAGACGTTTGGTCTATTATGTGATTTGTTTTGCATGAATGGAAGGTTAAAAAATGACGGTTTGGTGATTGAGGAGCAAGTATGTATGTTCTTGCATGTAGTTGCGCATCATGTTAAGAATTGTAATATTAGAAATAGATTTGTTCGAGTAGGAGAGACTATTAGTAGGTACTTCAATTTCATGTTGCAAGGCATTTTAAGATTACAAGGTAGCCTATTGAGAGTACCAGAACTTGTAGGTGATAACTGCACAGATCATAGATGGAGATGGTTTAAGGTATGTTTATTATGCTTTGGCTTTCTTTTCTATGATCCGTGCAGCATATAAACTTAATGAAAGTTTGCACTTTTTTTTTTTTTTTTTTATAGAATTGCTTGGGAGCACTAGATGGAACATACATTAAAGTACGGGTAGTTGAAACTGAAAAACCGAGATATTGAACTAGAAAGGGTGAAATTGCAACAAATGTGTTGGCCGTTTGCTCACGTGACATGCAATTTATATTTGTGTTGCCAAGTTGGGAAGGATCCGCATCTGACTCTAGAGCCCTTCGGGATGCCATAACTAGGCCTAATGGATTAAGAGTTCCTACTAGTAAGGTCATTAGCTAGTGTCCACTTTATAAATAATTGTAAGTTTATATAATAAACACATAATAATAGGAATTGATTTTTTTCTTTTTGGTTATTAGGTTATTATTATCTTGTAGATGGTGGGTACACAAATGGTGAGTGATTTCTTGCACCATATAGAAGAACAAGGTATCATCTATCAGAATGGAGAGAAGGAAATACACGTATAAATCATCACAAATATTTTAATATGAAGCATGCTAAAGCAAGAAACGTAATAGAACGTTGTTTTGGGTTGCTAAAAGCTAGGTGGGGCATATTAAAGAGTCCATCCTTCTATCTAATAAGGACATAGTGTTGAATAATTACATCTTGTAGTCTTTTACATAATCTCATTAGGAGGGAGATGTCTAGGGATCCACTAGAGCATGAAATCAATGAAATTGAAGAGACAAAAATGTGATATATGGTGATGTGGTTGGCACCGTTGGAGCATTAGATGAATGGACTACTTGGAGGAATGACTTGGCCTTGCAAATGTGCAATGAGTGGCAAGGAAATGCAAATAACTAGCCAACTCTTGTTATTTATGTTTGAGTTCTAAGGATGTTTAATTTTTTTTATGTGATTGTAATTTGTATTTGAGGCGTGATAATTCATCCTTAACAATGTATTGATTGTGGTATTGTAGTCAATTTATCAATTTGTTTGCATATTTCATTTTTCTAATTTTTTTTTTTAAGGTTATGTAATGTACTAGAGAAGAGTCATGCTTTGAAATAAAGTTATGCTTTCTTTGCAAATTCCAATTATTGATCGTTGTATTATTTTCTTTGTGCTGATTATTCTTATGGATGGAAAGTGAAGGTAACAATCAAAACGTTGAACAAGGAAAGAAAGGAACTAGGTGGTCATGGTCCACGTTTGCAGAAGATGCATTTTTTACCATGCTAGATGAGTTTGTGGCTACAGGCCAACGCTGTGAGACTGGTAGTTTCAAATTTGGTACTATGGTCCAAATGGAGAAGACTTTGAATATTAAATGTCCTGATTCATAGCTAAAGGCCAATCCTAATATTGAATCAAAATTGAAGAAGTGGAAAAAGCAATATAGTATAGTCTATGACATGATACACACAAGTGGATTTGCTTGGAATGATGTAAAAAAGTGTGTTGAGGTTGACAATAATGATGCATGAGAGACTTATGAGCAGGTACATGATTACTTATTTTTGTTACATAATTAGTTGGTAATTTTCTTACATAAAGATGTCAATTGGGTTTGATGAGTGTAGATTTTAAACTTGCTTTTGTTACTTTTTTTACATGTTGAAAATAAGTTAAGTGGTGTCTTGTTTTATCATAGCACCACAAGGAAGAAGTTGAATGAAGGAGCAAACCATTTTCTTTGTTTGATAGACTTTCTAATATCTTTGGAAATGAACATGATAACGGAAAAGGAGCTAAAATCTACGCTGACTTGATGTAAGAGCAAAGCAATAATGAAGTTAATGGTAGTGATAATTGTGTCCAGGAAGATGCATCTCATATGTCTTTAAACAAAGAAATGAGCCAATCCATGAACAGTCAAAATAAGAGGAAAAGAGCTGCAAGCTCAAGTTATGAAGAGAAGATTATGACTGTATTGGAGAAATTGTTTCAAGTATCTGGGAAAATGATGCAAATGGTGACTGAGGCTATAATAAAAGGTAATGAAGATCGATATGATATTGCCAAAGAACTCAAGAAAATGAGATTTTCTCCTTTAGATCAAATTGCAGCACTAAAACTAATTTTGGAGTAGTCACAAAATATATCTATGTTCATGTCTTTGGGTGATGATATCAAGAAAATGTTTGTTGAGCATCTGCTTAGTGACAATGTTTGAGGACATGACCAAGTTAAATTTGATGCATCTATCTTTTTTGGAAACACCACAAATGATACATTGATGAGATTGGCTTCATTTTGGAAACACCATAAATGGTATAACATATTGCCAGCATTAAAGCAAGATGGTTCATGGTTGTGGGGCTTATTATTTTTATTTTGAAATTGTGGATGTTTATTTGTATGTATTAATGATAGAATTGTGTGCAGTGAACTGAATCTCAAATTTCTAAGTCATGTAAATGACTTTGGCATATATGAAGAATTTCTAACTTTTGCATATATGAAAAAATTCTGACATTAACATCTACATGTAAATTCTAAGTTTTGCATATATGCATCTCTTGAAATTCTTGAAGTATGAGTTGATGTAGGTGGTTGTTATTGATACATTAATCAAATTCTTTGCATACAAATAAAGACTTAATTATACATAAACTCTGTGAAATTTATAACTTTAACAACAAACAAAAAGCCTTTGGTTTAAGGGAAACGAATTGTACATGTCCATTCGGTAATTATAATAACAAAAAAACTTACATTTAATTATTTAAAAATTATTAAATTTAAATATTAAAATAATTATTTTTTAGTTCGACATAGCACCAAACATAGGTCTTCACTATCTTTATAGTCCAACTTCATGGTCTGACACAGCACCAAACATAGGTCAGTATCCAACTTAGGAACCGATATGTCAAATTGCCACATGGACATGAAATGACAAAAATTGAAGGTTAAAGTTACTCCAATCAAGTAGTCAAATCCTATATGGATTTGAAGGCTAGAAGAGATATGTCAAAAATAATATACCAAAAAGCTTGATGTAAAATATTTTTTAAATATTTTTTAGTCATGGACCCCACTATCATTTACTTTCTTTTAAAATTTTATGCATCGTATGACTCTCATTTGCTTTTAAAAATACAATAAAATTGGGTGATGATTTTCCCACTCATCTTTTATCCACTTACACTCCCTTTTGTTTTTTTAATACTTTTTACCATAACAAAAAAGGGAGTGAGTGGAAGTGGGCAAAAGGGAGTGTGTGAACATACAATTTCCAACAAATGGAGTGTAAGTGGACAAAAGAGGAGTGGGAAAATCAGCTCTCCTAAAATAATATGATTTTTGACATTTCGGGTGGAGTTAAATTTTTTTCAAAGTGTCAAATTGCCACATAAGCCATCAAATTCAAATTTAACATTTTGAATTTGACATCTCCCTTGCTCTTAGGTATTTAATGGCTAGAAATAACATCTCACATCACTCCAACTGATGTGTTAAAGTTGATGTGGAATGAAGGCTACAGGTTGAGATGTTATTTTTGACATCCCAAAAGCAAGATGTCAAATGAATATTTTATTTTATTTTATTTTAAATTAAAAATAAATTAACACTAAAATGTAATAAAATAATAATTTAATTTGACATATCGGGTGGAGTGTAAAGCTGTGTAAGATGTCAAATTGTCACATCAGCCATCAAATTTAAATTTGATGTTTGATATTTGACATCTCCCTTGGAAATACTATAGGTGATAAATTGCTACACTTTGCGGAATTTAGTGGTTAGTAATAAAAATAAAAAGTTCAATAGTAATCGTACAAATGCAAATAAGTTCAGTAGTAATAGTACAAATGCAAATAAGTTCAGGTAGCATTTATTTTCAAATCAAGATCCAAACTTTAAAAAACTCAGAGTGTTGAGACTGGTCTCCAGGTTCTGAGCGATACCATAAACGAGTAAAATCAACAAGAAAACAGAGCTGAGAATATGAATATCTCTTGTATGTCTCCTTTTGCTATGGATTGGCAAATTGTCTATGACGAGCGGCGTATCCTCATCACGAAAATGTGTGAGAGAGTCCAAATTCCAATTGAGTGAGGCCAAGAAGAGAGGTCTCTACTGGCGAAGATAATTGAGAGCTAGTTGACAAAGAAAGAGATTGACTTTCAATTTGGGTTAAATTTTGAGTTCATAAACTCTAAGCACTGTTTGGGTAAGTACTCTGTCTGCAGTGGATAGGGGTGGGCACGGTTTGGTCCGGTCCGATTTAGAGGCTACACCGGAACCAAAATCGATCATTCATCATGTCCGGTCCGGTCTAATTTTGTGAAAAATCATGGGAGAAACCGGACCAAACCGAACCGGTTTTGGCCTCTTTTTTTTTTCTTTTTTTTTCCTGTTTCACATTTCTATAAAAATTAGACCTGAACTTTAATAATTTCTACATACATGCATATACATTCTAACTTCCAATCTTCAAAACATCATCATCCGATCCATGCATATGCATTCTAACTTCCAATCTTCAAAACATCATCATCCAATCCAAACATACAATCTTAAGAATTACATTACAACCCAATGTAAAAGTGATAATTAAATTACAAACCAAATTAGAAGTTTGAAATATAAGCCAAAAATTAAATTACACCACCAATGAAAGCTTCACATATAAAATAATCAATGGAAAGTGTTTGGACTTGAGTTGGTAGGTGCAGGTAAACTGGTAAGATCTACAAATAGAAACATAAACACATTAAAACATTAGGTAAACAAGCAAACTATATATATAGTAATAGTATACATCATTAAATCAAATGAAACTAAAAAGAAATACATGACTCAATGGATTCATAAAACTTCATCTCTTGAATGGTTGGCTCATACTATATAACGGAGATGTCATCGGACCTTAACAATTTTGAGAACAAATTAAGGCCTCCACAATCTTAGGAGTTAAAGAAGCACGAAATGAATTAATAACCCGACCACCCATGCTAAAGCATGATTCTGATGCCACTGTTGATACGGGAATAGTAAGCACATCCTTTGCAATAAGTGACAAGCTCGGATATTTAACCCCATTCAATTTCCACCACCTCAAAATATCGAAGTTAGGAACCACTTTTTCAATTGGGTCGGTTAAGTACCTATCAATTTCATGCTCCAATATCACGGTGTTACTTGCTTGGGATTCTTTTATCCAACCTTCTTCCATTTCTCAAAGGTGCTTTCCTCCTCCTTTTTGGCTACCACTTGTCATAGTAATACCAGTAGAATTAGAATCACCACTAGCACTAGTACATTGCATAGGAGGTGGTGGGATAGCATACTCCTCATAAAGCTTCATTAAAAGCTCTTTCACTTCATTCTTCTTCTTAGTAGCATATTGTGGGTTTTCAAACCTTCTCTTTAATACATACTCCAAGTTCCTAAACTTGTACCGAGGATCAAGAACAAGTGCTATCATCAAAAATTGGTTCACTTTATCAAGGTCACCCCAATACTTCTCAAATTTCACCTTCATGCTAGATGCCATATCTTTCAAAACCGTGGAGGTGTGAGTTTCACTTGGTAATTGCTCTGCAAAGAACAAATCACCAATCCTCAATTGCAATCAATTTATGAAAGGTGGTGTGGCAAGCGGGATGCAAAGAAACACTCATATCCAATGTTCATAAAAGACCTTTAAAAAATTGACAAAGGTAAGAGCATTGCTTCAATCTTCCTTAGTTGGTGGCCCTATCCTCTTTTTAGGCCTATGAGATGCAACCATCCCCTCATCTTCCCCAACTGGTTCATCTTCACCAAACCAAGACGCAAATGGGGAATCATCTTCTTCTCCCATTCTCACAAAGGCTTTTTCAAACCTCAAAGCAGCATCCAACATCATATATGTTGAATTTCACCTAGTTGGAATATCCAACACCACAAGCCCTTTGCATTCAATTTGCTCCTTTAAAACAGAAGTTTTAAATTCCTCTAACCTTTGTGGAGAGGATCTTACATACTTAACCGCATTCCTTATTGCCAATATGCTTTTATCTAGTTTTTTCAAGCCATCTCGAACAATCAAATTGACAATATGAGCACAACACCTCACATGCATGTACTTTCCTCCCAACACAAGATTACCATTCTTCCAATGATCCATCTTTGACTTCAAGTAATCTTGTTAACTCGCAAAGTGCACGGGCCATTGGATAGTATAGCTTGTGTAAGTACGGTCGATCCCACGAGGATTGATGATAGATTGATTCAATTTAATTCCCCTGCACAAAACAGAAATCCAAAAGAAAATAAATAAAACAAGAAAGAAAGAAAAGAAATTAACTCAAGCAAATTAGTTACCAAGTTCAATTCATATTCTTAGATTGATTCTAGCTAAAAGTATGATTAAGCCATGGTGTCTGGTCCTAACCTTGTATTTCTAATTCCCCTAATTAGATCCTTGTTGTCGAACCTAAATTAAGCATTAGAAATCCATTAAGCATAGAAGAATGTTTTAAACAACCAAGTATGTATCTAATCCCTATTGTCGAATGTCCATACATACTCTTCCTATTCATAGTTCAATTTGAATTAATGCATGGTGTCTACTCTTAATTCAAACCAAGATAGCTAACATACAAGTTTTAATGGTGATCACTTATTCAAACAAGCATATTAACTTATAAGCATAATGAATAAGAACAAGAACTACAATTGAAACTTGAAACTAATTAAACTTGAAAACTTAAGAAAAGAATTTACATTACAATGAAAAATAAATTACAACTAAAAAGCAAAATGGTTTTGTTACAACAATTGAGAACTAAAAGAAAAAACTAAGAGAATTTGAGGGAGAGAAGGAGAGGAGCTCTAGAGAGATGTTTGAGAGCTCCCCCTTGGGGTGTGTTTACATGCTTGGAGAACTCACTATTTATAGGCCTAGGGGAAGTATAAATCTGATTATACAATTGAATTTAATAACCACACTCACTTCACCAACTTACACCACTCAATTCACCACTAAAATGATTAGCTCATGCATGACAATGCATTGCAGTCAGCTTGTGGGCTCGATTTGGGCTTGCCTTCACTCTAACAAATCTGGAAAAATATGGATCTTGAAGCTCTTTGTCTTATCTTTCCAAGCATATGCAGCCCAACTCAAGGAAAAATCGGGAAGGCCTTCAAAAGTCATTTTTGGCCCAGTAACGCAGATGCTGCCGAATTTGACCTTAAGTTGCCCAAACTTGCATAACTTCATCTAGAAGACTCGGAATCATGAACCGTAAAATGCTACAGAAACTAGACTTCCGTATCTTTCCAATGATGTATGGTTCATTATCTGGTTCTTCTTGAGCAAGTACAGTCCAATCCGTGAAGTTGACTGATCTGCAGACACCGCTTTGAGCTAATCTCACTCCAAAATGCATTAAGTGAGTCCAAGCATTATTACATCGAAACAAACACAAAATAGATTAAGCGAGTTTAACTCAAAAACATAACCAAATCATAAGTTAGAAGGGTACAAAATGATATGTAATTATGCACCGATCAAATACCCCTAAACCTAGATTTTGCTAGTCCTCGAGCAAAACAAAAGGAAAACAAAAAAATAAAAACAAAATAAGTAAATAAATTTATTAGACCACTTTCGCAGGTAACTCGATCGCATTGCAGATATGCAAAGTATCCCCTTTAAACCTCTAGGCATCCCTAGTAGGAGGAGTTGTGTCTCTGAGGGTTTAATGTGACACGATACCCACAAACGTTTTAATGACTCTCTACAAAACAAAGTAGTTAGAAAACAAAAACAAAACAAAACAAATACAACAACAAATACAAAACAATATTTCCGAACATTTTATGAAGAGAAATGACTCATGCACATGACTCAAAAAGTTTTAATAATAAAAGCTCTTTTTTTAAACATTATTCACAATGTGGCAAAGTTCAAAACATAACATGCTCAAAGTGTAGTAGTGTGATGATAGCCAAATGCAACAAATTCTCCAATCTTAGTTTTCACACAATTTCAAAATCATACAAAGCACAAATTCAACTTCAAATCTCACCAAAGTTGTCCTCTCACAAATGAATCACCTGTAAGAGGGCTACAATGCATCACTCAGTTATAAACATGAGATTAGAGTTAAACCATAAGGGAATTAACTCACAATAGAAAGATGAAGAACTTGCATTATATGATCTCAAGAAGGATGCTAAACACTTAAAAGTAGGAAAATGGATGCAATTCAATCACATGACATTTAAGATCAATTTAGGTCTTTATCATAGGTTGTAATGGGGCCAAGGGTGTAAGGTGAGTGAGAAATGAAAGGTATGGATAACACAAAGTCCAAAGAACTCATAATGTAAGAGCATAAAACAATTTTTTCCAGACTTGAATCATCACAATGAGGATTTTTTTTTTTTTTGAAAACTCCTTATACCTCCATTTATAAGAATTCACACTCCTTTCTTTTAATTGAACAACAACCAATTTATTTTGAGGCCAATAAAGAAACCCAAAAATGAATTTTCAATCAACCACAATCACAACATTCTCTTTTCTTCCACCAATTGGGTGATTTTTTTATTTTTTTATTTTCAATATATAATACCCTTCCCAAAACTTAGTATGAAAAACACATCATAATTAAAGCTCATGAGTTCCTTAGAAAAGGTAAATACTTGTTTTTCAGGCTAAGGCAGGGGAAATATAATTGGTTAAATGAAAGAAAAGGTTTACATGTAGGCTCAAAATGGTTAACAATGGAAAAATCATGCTTAAGCATGCATGAGGTTAGCTTGAAAGGCACAAACGATCCAAAGAAGGCCTTAATATCATTTCTTAAATGTCATGTAATTAAATTGAATATGAATGAATGACTTTTAAGTGTTCAACCAAATCAATGAATAATGAGATCAAACAACAACTTAGATGACAAGAAAATAAGAGTATGTATAACACTCATGAAATGAAGCACAAGGCTCAAAAGCTCACATTATATGGTTATACAAGTTTAATTTATGCTTGATACAATTCTTTGGATCATGCAAATCCTTTAATTGGAAAATTATAAACAAATGGCAAGTGTAAAGAGGGTTTCGAACATATCATGCTAGAACGATGCCAAAAGTTTTAAAATTTTTTTAAAATTTTTTTTTGAAATAAAGAAGAATCCAATTTTATTTAAGTCATGCAAACATTTATCACAATCTCATCATATGTGTCTCGGAAAGTGACTCAAAATAAAAACAAAGCAAGACTAAAATAAAACCAAAAAAACAAATTTTTTTAAAATTTTATTTTAAGAAAACCAAATTTTCTTGCTAAACTCTAATACCCCAAACTTATAAATGAACATTGTCCTCAATGTTTAAAAATTAGGCACAAGCAATGTCATAACAAAAAAATGAAAGGTATTAAAGCAAATAAATATCACAAAATACAATAATTAAAATACAAAAAAAAAAATTAAAAAAATGCAAAACAACCAAACAAATAAAAAAATAAAATAAAATAAAATAAAACGAAACAATAAGCCCTAAACACACCAAATTACGCATAAACCGAAACCCAAAAAATTTGAAGCCCAAAGCCCACAATTTTGAAACCCAAACCACGGTGAAACCCGACCCACAATGAAATTCGAAGCCCACACATTTTATTTTTAAAATCTTAATAAATTTTTTTTTTTAAAACGAGGAAACGCGACTTGCAACGGAATGGGCGGGATTTCACGAGAAGAACGTGAGCCCTCGATGCGACTCGGCTCCTCGGTAAGTCACGTCAGCAAGCATAAGACAAGACAAGACACAAAGCGCCCGTGGCTTAAAATTTCACGGATTTCATGGAAAGGCGTAACGACTTAGCTGAACGCGTCCATTTAGAAAAGGCATGTGGGACGGTTGAAGAGTCAGAATTGCTAGGGTTTGTCAAAATCGCGTCTATATACCGGAAGGAGAGGGAAACAAAAAAATAACCTACGCGTAAGAGAGAAAAGAAAGAAGAAAAGAGAGAGGAAAGAAAGAGAAAAAAAGAGAGAAAAGAGAAAAAAGAGAAAAAATGTAAAGAAAATGTCGCCTTTCCCATTTTCGCTCGATCTTAACCTAGCTCAACCAATTCGGTATGAGTCAAGGAGCAAGACCAACGTGGATGCCCTATTTTGGCTCGACAAGAGAGGCCCGTGGATTGGAATGACACAATACTCATGGACAACGAAGTTGCCTTGGAGTCGCAAGGAGTTTAGTGACTCCTGAGATGCACGAGTGCTCGGCGCAAAGTGTGACAATCGAATCCGTGATGCCATGGCACCGGCCGCACAAAACACGACCACTATCGCAACTGGGTTATCGCCTAATTGCGAAATCCCGTGAGTTGAGCTAGTAAAGGCTCGGTTGGCCATGCATCGCACGTAATGTGGTTGAGGATTGTCAAGGCATTATAAGGCGACTTGAAAAAGGAGAGGACAAGGATGGTGGAGTTTAATCGACGCCTAGAAGGTTTGCGGCGGAGAATAAACAAGCCTATCATCGATGGTAGATTTGTACGCCAAAGACATGCGCACGGCCGGGAGTCTATTGGGCGACCGGTAGCGCAAGCAGCCGCAGCACGAGACAAGTGGTGCTCAAGCCAAGAGTGCAGCCATAAGTGCGATATTTGGGAGCTCAGTGATGGGCCCCAAGAGGTTTGGCGTGAAGACCTAAAAGACGACGCCCGTAGGCTAAACTAAAGTTTCCAATTTTGGAATCCTAAGCACATGATGATGCTGATGTCGATGACGAATGAAGAGGAAGAAGAAGATGAAGAAGAAGAAGAAGAAGAAGATGATGTTTTATTTATTTGTATTTTATGCATTTTTTTGTTTTTTTGTTTTTTAATTTTTTTGTTTTTTTTAAGTTTTTAGTGATGCAGCTTTATTTAGAGTAAATTTTTTTTTTTAAAAAATTTTAACACATTAAAACAAACTAACTAACCACACCACATAAAAATTAAAATAATAAAAATCAAAGACTATAAAACAACTAAATGGTAAAAGAAAACAAAGAAGTTCCAAATTGCAATTTTTTTATATTTTTTTTTTTGTAATTATTATTTAAGCATGAATACAATACCCAAACTTAAATTTTTATTTAAGCTAAACTATTATTGTAAAAAAATATTTAAGAACACGCAATTATACAAGCAACTCTAGGATGACCAGTTAAGGGCCTCGTAAACACACCTCCGGGGTTGGGAAGGTTGGAGGGGTCACAATGGTCCCGCTTAAAACCCAAACTTCTTAGACACCGAAGGTGTCGCCTAAAGAACTCCTAGACACCGCATGATAGACGAAGGTTGCTTACTTGGAGTTACCAAAAGTTAGCTCATATGAAAATCTTTTTAATTTTTTTAATTAAAAAAGAAACAGAAAATTAAAATTACTAAAATAAAAACAATACAAGTAAAAGAGAAAGGATTGGATACTCCCCTTGAGCGATTAGGTCGAGCATGGATGCATTTGGAGGTAGCTACTCCTCCCACTACTCCATACTTCTTATTCTTATGATTGAAGTTTCCTTCTCTCCCTTTTTATTGAGCTATCCTATAATGCTAAAACAAACACAAAAACTTGAAATAGAATTAAAAGGATTAGGAATAAAACTGAAATGAAAAGGAAAAAGGAAAGTAAAACAAGTAGGGAAAGAAAATAGAACCAAACTATGCCGTCATTAATCCCGTGCAACGGCGCCAAAATTTTGTTAACTCATAAGTGCACGGGCCATTGGATAGTATAGCTTGTGTAAGTACGAGTCGATCCCACGAGGATTGATGATAGATTGATTCAATTTAATTCCCTGCACAAAACAGAAATCCAAAAGAAAATAAATAAAACAAGAAAGAAAGAAAAGAAATTAACTCAAGCAAATTAGTTAACAAGTTCAATTCATATTCTTAGATTGATTCTAGCTAAAGTATGATTAAGCCATGGTGTCTGGTCCTAACCTTGTATTTCTAATTCCCTAATTAGATCCTTGTTGTCGAACCTAAATTAAGCATTAGAAATCCATTAAGCATAGAAGAATGTTTTAAACAACCAAGTATGTATCTAATCCCTATTGTCGAATGTCCATACATACTCTTCCTATTCATAGTTCAATTTGAATTAATGCATGGTGTCTACTCTTAATTCAAACCAAGATAGCTAACATACAAGTTTTAATGGTGATCACTTATTCAAACAAGCATATTAACTTATAAGCATAATGAATAAGAACAAGAACTACAATTGAAACTTGGAAACTAATTAAACTTGAAAACTTAAGAAAAGAATTTACATTACAATGAAAAATAAATTACAACTAAAAGCAAAATGGTTTTGTTACAACAATTGAGAACTAAAAAGAAAACTAAGAGAATTTGAGGGAGAGAAGGGAGAGGAGCTCTAGAGAGATGTTTGAGAGCTCCTCTTGGGGTGTGTTTACATGCTTGGAGAACTCACTATTTATAGGCCTAGGGGAAGTATAAATCTGATTATACAATTGAATTTAATAACCACACTCACTTCACCAACTTACACCACTCAATTCACCACTAAAATGATTAGCTCATGCATGACAATGCATTGCAGTCAACTTGTGGGCTCGATTTGGGCTTGCTCCTTCACTCTAACAAATCTGGAAAAATATGGATCTTGAAGCTCTTTGTCTTATCTTTCCAAGCATATGCAGCCCAACTCAAGGAAAAATCGGGAAGGCCTTCAAAAGTCATTTTTGGCCCAGTAACGCAGATGCTGCCGAATTTGACCTTAAGTTGCCCAAACTTGCATAACTTCATCTAGAAGACTCGGAATCATGAACCGTAAAATGCTACAGAAACTAGACTTCCGTATCTTTCCAATGATGTATGGTTCATTATCTGGTTCTTCTTGGAGCAAGTACAGTCCAATCCGTGAAGTTGACTGATCTGCAGACACCGCTTTGAGCTAACTTCACTCCAAAATGCATTAAGTGAGTCCTAAGCTTATTACACTTTGAAACAAACACAAAATAGATTAAAAGCACAAGTTTAACTCAAAACATAACCAAATCATAAGTTAGAAGGGTACAAAATGATATGTAATTATGCACCGATCAAATCTATTGCCTTCGTGTTTGAAGAAGCATTATCTACTGTGATTGTGAGTACCTTCTTCAAATCCCAAGCAAACAAACAAGTCTCAAGAAGTTTACCAATTGAGTTCCCCTTGTGGTTAGCAATGACACAAAAGTTCAAAATTCTTTTGTGCAAATTCCATTCACCATCTATAAAGTGTGTCGTGATCACCATGTAATTTTTTTTTGAACACTTGTCCAAGTGTCCGTTGTGAGGCACACTCTATGTGATGTTAATTCTCCTTTCAACCTTTGTTTCATCTCATCATACATAAGCATAAAATGCCTTACCAGGGTCCTACGAGATGACACTTGGAAATGAGGGTTTAATGATTCACAAAATCTTCTAAACCCTTTACCTTCAACCACGCTAAAAGGCAACTTATCCATCACTATCATTTCTACACAAGACCTTAACCAATCTTCTTTAGTATGCCCGGTTGTTGAAAGACCACCAACTGCTTGGTCAAAAGACCAAGGTCTTTTGCCTTTTATCATTGCTAACCATCCCCGGGTATTTCTTACATATACCCTCAATATGTTTCTTCAAATTTGACGTCCCATTCACATTGGGGTCCGCGGCATAACCAGCAGAGCAATACTTGCACCTAGCTCTCTTTCTAGATTTCGAAGATTTGCTCCCATCCTTGTTCATGGTTTCAACCACATCATCATATTTTTCAAAGTGATCCCATACCTCCGATTTTTCTCTTGATGATTTTCTAGGCTCGGATGGAGGTAATGGTGGAAGACCACTATGTTGAGGAGGTGTTTGGGCTTGAGGTTGGGTTATTGATAAAGTAAGTGATGGTGATGATGCAGAAGCGGAAGAAGAGCATACTTCATTACTACTACCAAGCAATTGTTCAAATTGGTCCATCCCTCCTTCAATATTCAAAAAATGATCTACTAATTATTTATCAATACAAAAATTAGAACCTAATATCAAAATAAAACCAACAGAGCATAAAAAAGGTGACAATTCCTCAAATCAAACATGTCAAATAATCATCAGAATAGGATATACAATCGCTCTTTTACATTTTCATTTGAGTACTGTTAAGAATACCAAATAATGTGACAAGGTGGTGTGTGATTTAAATCTTAGTTTTTTACTAGAAAGTAAGACATTGACAGGTACAATGACACGTCATTTGGTAAAAATTTGGTGAACAAACTTATGACTTTAACATTATTGTTTTAAAGTATAAAACTCGTTTGGAACTCAACAGTGGAAACTCATTTGGAACTCAATAGTGGAAATTAGTTTGGAAATAGGTGCCTTTCAATATGAATAAACAAACTCCATGTTAGGCAGCCCACAAATCATAAAACCCTGAATTAGTACTTCAACGCTTTACCTAACCTCATAAATGTTCAACCAAAAAAGCATCCAAATTTTAATTCCTAAGAAGATCAATATAAAACACATTCCCTCTTGACACTGGCACTAATATCAGCCACAAAAGTAGTAGATGTTCAAGTTATTACAAGTTGTAACCAATTACCATTATTACGATCCATTGGACACCCAAATTAATCACCCCTAAGAACCATACATGAACACCACCAAAAGGAATAAACAAGCAACACACAGACAACAAATTGTCGTTTCCTTATTTACTTGGATCATGTACAATCAGAACCAGAGCAATTGGTGAATTAATCTGCAGATTGCTAGTATTATGCCAATATTGATATTAACAAGGCCCACCAAGAATTATTTCTAACTTAGGGAAAGAAAACCACAAAGGTCATCAAAGATTACATCCAAGTTCAAACAACAAAGCTTCAAGCAAAGCTATATGACATTAGTACAGAGTAGATTTCCTGCAAAAATACCAAAAAACATTTAGACATTCAACAAAACCCATAAAACAATCCAAAAAAGCCAAAAAACAACCCAAAAAACCAAAAAACAAATATGCAACTCTATCATTCTCATTTCACATAACCAAATTACAAACACAAAGTCATAATCAATGGCTGAAACAAATCTAATGAAATTACAATGTCACATAACCAAATTATAAAGTCATTTCACAGAACCAAATTACTCTGTCATTCTCAAATCTGCAAAGTCATTATCAATGGTTGAAACAAATCTAATGAAATAGAAAACTAACAATCCAAGAGCTAATTCTCTTAACATTGCATCTGCTAAAACTAACATAACAATCAAAGAACTAATTCTCTACCAACTTAAAAATTGAAAACTCACTTCCGTATTCTAAGATTTGGAAACACCCACCTGTAAAACTGACATAACCATCTGCTAAACTCTAAAGATCTAACCAACCCATTTGCTAAATTCCTTTTCAAATCAAAACAAAAACTCGAAATCAAACCCAGAAATAAAGAACAAATACAGAAGAAACATTACCTCATCGCAAAAATGAAGAAGAAATCGTGACTGAGAGGAGAGGAATCTACGATGTCGGCAACTGTACACAGAGAAGAAATCGCAAGCTTAGTTGAAATCAGAGAAGAAGGAGAGAAGATCATGACTTACTTGAGGTGTCTATTGCGTCATCACGGTGTTGTTGTCGGCGGCAAGCGAGTGGCAGCGAGGTTTGAGAGAAGAGAAGGAGACTGAGAGATAAGAGAAGAGACTGACTGAGGGAGAGAAAGAACCCTAAAGGAGGGTTGTGTGTGTGTAATCACACACGACCAGTTCTATTCTAACAAAATAAAACTGGCCTAATAAAATATTATATTTTTATATATTATATTATATATAGTATAAATATATATTAAATACTGGATCGGTCCAGTCCGGTGTTGTCTTGTGTAAAATCAGAACCGGACAGGTTTGAACCGATCCGGTTCGATTTGGTCCAGTTTTGTTGACTTTTTAGTCAACTCGATTTTTTCCCCTTTTTCCTCTCCAGTGCGGTTCGATTTTCCGATTTTCCAGTTAATATGCCCACCCTAGCAGTGGATATCATTGGGCTTGCTCTAAATCCTTGGCCAATCATGTGCCTCCCCATTCATCTCATCAAAATTGCGAGGTAAGTCTGGAGCATTATATAGGACCTCAAGGTGGTTCCAAAATTTAGGAACTTTATTTGGAGAATGGTATCCAATGCTCTCCTAACCAGACATAACCTTTATCGGCGTAAGGTTTGTGCACAACCCCTTTGTTCTATATGTGGTCAATATGAGGAAACCGTGGAGTATGTGTTATTATTGTGTCCATGGGTTATGGGTATCTTGTATGGTTCTCCTTTGAGTTATAAACTTGATGTCAAACTCATTACCAAATTTGATTCTTGGCTTCTTGCTATGAGAACCATGATAAAGGGTAATAATCCTAGTAGTGATATATTGTGTTTGGTTGGGATTATTTGTTGGGAAATTTGGAAGGAGAGATGTACTTCTTTTTTCAATGGTCGTACCCCTTGCACAATGAAGGTGTTGGAAAAAAGCTTGGCTAGTTTGGGAGAAATGGTGGTACCCTGCTCGAGTACTAGTGGTGGAAGTGGGGATATACCTGAAGATGTTAGGTGGACCCCTCCGTCACTTTCTTTGGTTAAGATCAATGTTGATGCATCTTGGAAGAAAGAGACGCTGCAAACTAGCATTGGTATAGTGGCACGTAATGACAGAGGTGCTTTCATTCGTGGTGAGGCTCGGTATCTGTTACGATCTTCCACGGAAGAAGCAGACGTTGAGGCTATTTTATCGAGAGTCTCCTTGGCAAAAATAATGAATCTTAGAAGTGTTATCATTGAAAGTGATGCTAAAGGTGTAATAAAGTGTGTTTCCAAGAGAAACACTCACTGAAACTGGAGACTTTATCTTATACTAAAGGAAATTTGGAGACATACTACTTCTTTCTCTATTGTCCATTGGCAGTGGGTGTCGAGGAGAGCAAATGAAGCAGCGCATGTTGCTACTGGTTTAGCCAATGCGAGGGTGAGCCATCCAATTTGGGTCTATCGACCCCCTCCCTCGTTGGTGTGCATTTTGTCAAGGGATGGTCTCCCCACGCCACCGTAATCGCTTGTAGGATTTTATACTTGCATTATTATTCTCTGGGAAGCTGCAATGCTTTCTTGAGGTTTTTTTTACCTGTGTAATGATGTGAGTTTGGTATGGTTTGTATTTGTTTTGAGTGGTTTCTCACGTTATTGTAATGAGTAGCTCTTTATCCATTAAAAAACTCTTAGCACTGTTTGGTTGATGAGAAAATGTAGTGAAAACGAAAAAATGGTTGTAGGTAGGGGTGGGCATAAACCGATCCACGGTCCACCTCTCTTTCATTTCACTTTCTTTCTCTCATCTCATTCTTAGTCGCCAACTCTCTCTCTCTCTCTCTCTCTCTCTCTCTCTCTCTCTCTCTCTCTCTCTCTCTCTCTCTCTCTCTCTCTCTCTCTCTCTCTCTCTCTCTCTCGACCTCACCTCACCCGCACCCTCAACCTCAACCTCAACCTCTATCATCTCTCCCGACCTCACCTCAACCTCAACCTCTCTCGTCTCTCTCGATCTCGATCTCCTCTCATCCCACATCACCGTTGACCTCACCCTCTCTGTTTCGACCGCCTCTCACTCTCGACCTCACCTTCTCTCTTTCCCCAAAACCCTAACCTAACCCCATCGAATTTCATCCAAAATTTCTTCAAATTTTTAGGGTTTTTTGAGAGTTGGGTATTTCAATGGAGGGATGATCTCTGGTCTCTTGATCTCAACTCGGCCACGAACGAGAGGAGCTTGAAGTTGAACTTGAGGTAAAGCTTTTTCTATTTTTACTTCAATGGAGGTATGCTTTGAAGTTTAAGGGTTTTTTTTTTAGAGATCCGAGTTTAAAGGTTTGAAGTTTTGATTTGCGAGTTTAAAGGCTTGAATGTTTGAAATTTTGTTTGGCTTCAATGGAGGTATGCTTTGTAATTTGTATTTTGAATTTGTAATTTGTGTTGCTAACCCTATTTTAAATAATGATGATGAGCAGGAAAAGTAGGAATAATAAGATAATAGCCTAGTGTTATTTTTTATTTTCTGATTTCTGATTTTAAACTGTGTATTTTAGGTTCGATTGTTAACCTTGAATTTGTTTCAATTTATTTAATTGAGTTGTCTTGAATCTGTTTTTTTTTTTTTTTTGGCTTGAATCGCTTAACTTGTTGTTGATTAAATGTATTCGTTGTTTTATTTTATTTTTCTCCCTTTTTTTTTCCTTCTATGTGTTTAGTATCTTATTGATGAACGAATGCTAATATATGTGTTAGCATATCTGTGCAAGTCTAAAGCTTCATCTTACAAATGCAAATATTTGTTTTATATAATTTTAGAACAGAGCTTATATAGTTTGGTTTGCTTTTCTCTTTTTTGGAACAGAGTTGGAACAGAGCTTATAAGATGTTTTGAATGTATGTGTTTTGATATGTGTATTTGAGTTGATAGAGGTGCTATAACTTGCATGACTTCTCTGCAGGTGTCTTCTTTGATAACTTGTATAACTTGTTTGTTATCTCATTATTTATTAAGACACTGATAAAAAACAAATAATTTGATAGTTGGATGATGCTTGTGATTGCGATTTAGTTTAGAAACTTTAAAAAAAGTAGGTACTTTCAACTTTGTTGATCTGTGTTTAAATATGTTTTTCTTTTATCTTATTTTAATTATGATTTGTTGATGGTTGAAACTTTCAACTTTGTGTTAATTAATCAAGTGTTATGTGTAGGTTGCTTTGTTAAGGCGTTGGAAGAATGGATGCAGCAACTATTTTGGAAGGATGTTTTATTATCTTTATGTTTATTTTTGTCATGGGTTGTAATCAGTCATAAGTATAATTTTGATTTCTAGCTTTATTTGTTTGTTTGTTTTGTTATGGTTTGTAAGTCTAAGTCGTTCTATTTCCTTCCTTGGTTGATTGCATGAATTTGTGATTGATTTAGTTGTTTAGTTTATGATTGATTGTATGATTAGGTGGAAAAAAAATTGAAAAGAGTAGAAGCATGTGGTATCAAGTGTAAGATATGGGCTTGTTAATACTGATTAGGTTTGAAAGAGTATAAAAAATTCATTTGGGCCTAAAAATATTGATTAGGTTTTGGCAATTTGACCAAAAAAAAAAAGATTTTGGCAAAAAAAAAGTTATTTGGGCTTAAAAAAACTAGTATTGGGCTTAAAGCCCAGAACCGACTAAAAAACCAGAACCGAACCAAGCTTATCGGGTCGCCCATTTTCTACTTTGAGTTTGGACTCGATCCGATCCGAGAACAAGTGACTTGCTCGGTTCGACGCACGGGTCATCCAAAATTGAACTCGACCCAAACCATGTCCAGGCCTAATTGCAGAAATTTATGTGGTGTGTAGTTATCAATTTTTTAAATATTTTAAATATTTTTATATTTAACAGTAATTATGTATAAGAGTAAAATAAGTTATTTATATTTAAAATTAGTATTTCGGTGTAAAGAGTAAATAATGGGTGCTAATAAAATGGGTGATTTTATTTACACCCCATTATTTGCTCTTTACACCCCATATTCCCTTTACACCCCACTAAATTTTAGACAATTTTAAAAATACTCACTACACCCCATATTGTTTCCTAAATTGCCCTCACTACACCCATTACTAACTAAAGCCTATCACACATCAAACACACCCCATTGAAAACCCCCTTCATTTTCAAAGCCACCCCATCGCACACCCCCTGGCTCTTCATGCGAACCCCATCACACAACCCAGTCAAATTCTAAGGCAATCCAAAGCACCTCAGGCTGCTTGCCACAATCGCACACCCTAAACCCCCATTGCTTGGCACTACGCAACCTCACTCACATTGCTTGGCACCCCACGACCTCACCCACATCGCTTGGCAGCCCGCGCCCGCACCCTCATCGCTTGGCAGCCCGCGACCTCACCCCCATCACATAGCAGCACGCGACCTCACCTTAGAGGCAAAGTTTCAACTAGGAACTCGACCATCAACCTCAAAATCCTCCGAAAAGTCAATGTTTGATTTCAATGTTTGATTTCTATATTTATGTTTCTGAGGGTTGATGAATGTTTGGATATTCTGAGGGTTCGACCCTGGTTTGCAGAAACGAAAGTTGTTTTTCAGTGGGTTACCACCGAATTTGGATCTGATTTTCAGTGGGTTACCACCGAATTTTTGTCTTTTTTTCGGTGGCTGTCCACCGAATGTGTTTCCATTTTTCAGTAGCTGTCCACCAAATATGATTTCGTTTTTCAGTGGTAGTCCACCGAATCTAATTAGGGTTTTCAGTGGTAGTCCACCGAATTTGTTTCCGTCTTTCAGTGGTAATCGACTAAATTAGTTTCTTGTTTTAGTGATCATCTACTAAATTTGTTACTAAGTTTGTACTTAATATTGTTTTTCAGATATGAAGATGACTAGCGGAGGTACTACTCGCAGGCTTCATCATCTCGACCTGATAGAGAGCGTCCCACATCCTCAACGAGGAGAAATAGAGTGACGAGGTTAGCCCCTCAAGAGGACCAACCCCAACATGGTCCTCTTGACCACTTTGAGGATACGACAGAGGTTGAAGATGTAGCGGCTGATAGTAATGTTGAGACCTTGCAGAAGATTTTAAAGGGTACAAACATACGGTCTACCATGACATATCAACATCGTCATGGTTAATTGATTTGGTAGCATGTTTGTATTAGAACTCATGAAACTTTGCTTGTGTTGAAATTTTTTTGCATGTTTGAATTATTAATTTTCTATTGTTTTAGTAGTTTACATGGCTAACATTTGGTTGATGAACAAGAAAGTGCTTTTAGTGGTTGATGTTTGAGTCTTCTTGGGTCTATTAGACCACGTTTGAGTCTTGTTTTGGTGCTAACCAAGCTCATATAACTAAGCTTATATCCATTAAAAATAAGTTGACTAATTGCTAGCATTTTTGAATTATTGGAACTCATATTATAACAAAATAACAAAATAATTTGAATTATTAGACATGTCCACCAACAAGGCATTCTCCTCTTCAGAAAGTCGCCCCACAAATAAATGACCTTGAAGATATTCTGAAACAGCATGGTTATGTACTCCACAAATGAATGACCTTGAAGATACTCTGAAATAACATGGTTATGTACCGAATAAGTTGTGAATTGATCACTATAGTCCATTACACATTTTGTTCAAACATTGTTGCCTTCAGTAGCAATGTCACCTTGTCTTTGTTCCTTCAATGGAAGTAAGGTCAAAATAACTTGCATTAAATTTGTGGTCAACAATAACTTACTGAAAAAATAAATATATTTCGGTTTGTTGCCACTGAAAATGTAGGTATAATTTGGTAATACACCACCGAACCATGTTCCATATTTCGGTGGATATCCACTAAAATATGGAACATGGTTCGGTGGATATCCACCGAAATATGGAACATAGTTCGGTGGTAATCCACCGAATTAGATTCAATAATTCGGTGGCACTCCAACGGAATTTCATGTCGCGTTCGGTACTGGTGTGCTGAACGTAACCAACGACCAGCATGAAACCCTAAACTTGAAAAACGCCAAAAAATAAACTCATACCTTATTCGAAGTCTCTCTAACTTCAGTCTCACCTCTTCATGAATAAAAAACAATATATTTTTTCACAAAAATAAGCGTATAAATCTTGTTAGGGTTGCATGAACATGATAATTTGAGAAAAAAAAAAGTCTAACTAGAGTTGTAGGAACATATGTGGGGTGTAGTGAGCAATTTTTTAATATATATATATATATATTTTGTTTTTAACGGTAATTATGTAAGGGTAAAATATATTATTCATATTTAAAATTAATATATGGTGTAAAGAGCAAATAATGAGGTGCTAATAAAATCATCCTAATAAAATCACCATTTTTATTTTATGTTTATGAAGCTGTATATCGGTAGTGAGCAGTGAACAAACCAACCATAGAACGACATGGACGACGATCAAAGTCTCAGACGGGATCTGGAACCCCAAAGCGACCACAGCTCCGACTACCTCCCTCAACACCCCCACCATCCCTCCCACCCTCTCCAACCCCAACAACAACCTCAGCCTCAGCCCCGCCGACCTCGTGGCTTCGCCGCCACAGCTGCCGGGTCCGTGGGTCCCACCAGTCCCTCTACCCCCACTACTAATAAGGGCAAGAGGGAGAGGGAGAGGGAGAAGGAGCGCACGAAGCTTCGAGAAAGGCTCCGTCGATCCATCACGAGCCGGATGCTCGCCGGCCTCCGTCAGTACGGCAACTTTCCGCTGCCTGCGCGTGCAGATATGAACGATGTCCTCGCAGCCCTCGCACGTGAGGCCGGCTGGGTCGTCGAGGCCGACGGCACCACTTACCGCCAATCTCCCCCTACCTCCCAAATTGTCCGTACATTTCTAGTTTCTAATTTCTCATTGTTCTTCTTTCTATTTTTAACTTTATTTAAAGGAATAATAATAATTATTATTATTTGAAATTGGTGACAGGCAATGGGCATGAGGTCGGTGGAGAGTCCAGTTTCATCAGGTGTTAGAGCAACAAAATCACTGGAGTGCCATCCTCCTCACAACCCATCATCAGTTGTGAGAATTGATGAGAACTTGTCACCAGCATCTCTTGATTCTGTTGTGATTGCAGAGAGAGACACCACCAAGAATGAGAAATTTTCAAGTGGAGGAAGCCCCATCAACTCTGTTGAGGCTGATCAGCGCATGCAAGACCTTCCCATCAGACCTGGTAACCATGGCATTGGCACCACTGCTTTTTCTACACCCAATCCCTATGTTCCTCTCTATGTAACACTTGCAGTAAGTAAATTCTTCATCTTTTTTTTCTTCTGCGCTTTCTGATTACTGATTGTCAAATTCTGAAACGAACCCATGTTTATTGTGTTTTCAGATATTTGTAAATCTGGGTTTTAAGTGATACAATTCTTGGGGCTTGTTTGGCAGACTGGGTTCATCAACAATTACTGCCAGCTGATTGATCCTGACGGCTTAAGACAGGAGCTAACACATATGCAATCTTTAAATGTAGACGGTGTTGTTGTGGATTGTTGGTGGGGTATTGTTGAAGGCTGGAGCCCCCAGAAATATGTTTGGTCTGGTTATAGAGCTCTTTTTAACATTCTCAGGGAGTTCAAGTTCAAATTGCAGGTACTTCTCTCTGATTTATTCGGCCATTTTAAATTCTTTTGTTTTCTCTTTTCAATGCAAAAATAAAACCTAGAGATAAAATCTAAAACCCTGACGCAAGACCCAAAACATCAAAATTAACCCCTGAGCAGAAACACAACAATGGATGGACAGTTTAAGCTAGTCAAGAAAATGACGCAGGCTACCCACATTAGTCACATAAATATTAGCCTTCAAAAGATGTGCTTAAGTTCCACCTCTTTCTATACCAATAGGATGCTGAATATCGCAAACAAACAAATGACATCCCAGTAACACCAATCAACAGCAATATATAGGACGATCTTCAATTTGAATATGCTTATAACCCTTTTTGTCAGGTAACAGTAGACCTTTTCAAGCTTTAAGTTCCACCATGAGGACAGAATTAGAATTAGAGCCACTCAAATAGTACCTGAAAGAATTAGAGGTACCACACATTTCATTGATAAAGCTTAGGGAAGCATAAATTATTTTGAATAGCTGAACCATCAAAATTAAGCTTAATAAAATTTGGATTTAAAAGGTTTCCATTTAATATCAGCAAACAATTTGAGTGATGCATATGATTAGTCAAACACATGTTGAACTTGTCTAAGACTTATCCGAACACATGTATGTCTAAACTGTTCTCAAATTTTCATGGATTATGAACCAAATTTTTTGATATCTTCTCCAACGTGCACACAAAGGAGCACACATGAATTTAACAAGTAGGCATAATTGGAACTTTACATCAGTTCTCTCACTCTCTCTCTCTCTCTCTCTCTCACACACACACACACACACACATCTTTTTCTGTTAATTTGCCCCCTAATTGATAAAATTATATTCAATGTATCAGAGTCTTTATTTTCCTTTTCTTTTGTTTACTGAGCACACAAGGAAACTTGCTGGGAATTTTAAATTCCTTATTTGTCATTCAGTGTGAATTTATGGCCAAGATAATGTTGTTTCAGAGAAAGTTTAAGCATGTCTCATAGAAGTGGAGCTATCCAGATTCTTAATGTATTGAATGGTCAAAAAAGAAGAGCAATTAATTTTTTTTTCTTCAAATAGGACGAATCAAATTAGATGATAGTTGGGTTTGTGAAACTTTTGTCTCCTGGAGCTGCTAATTTTTTTTTTTCTTTTGTCATGTGGTAATGTTGCTCAATGTTTTCCCAAATATGTTGTGGAGTTTTTAACTATTATCTCATCTTAATCTATTAGGATTTTGGTCTTTGATTAAGGAATATAAATTTAAGTTTCAGTTTGTGGCAACTCCTTCATGGAGCCAAACTTATGGGAGGCTCTGTCAAGCTCATTTGTTTATGAATGCATATAATTCTTGTAGGTGATTATGAGCTTGTACACTGTTTAAGTTGTGGGCTAGAAATTTTTATATCTGTTATTTGTGCTGTAAAATAGCTACACCTATGAAAATTATTTTCAGAATATTTCCCTCTCAAGTTTTCTTGTATTAGATTGAGTGCTTGAAAATGCATCACTGCTTAAGACCTTTCACTCTTCCACTGCAATCTCCTATGGTTTCAAACAAAAAAATGTATTTTGTTAAGATGCATTCTTTCTACTTCCTAATCTTGTAACCCAGGGAAGTTTTTATTTGAATAGTTCTTATTCTGTATTGGAGAATCTTGCACTCTGTTGATGAATGGTTTCTGAAATCATTTTGCTGAAGGTTGTAATGGCATTTCATGAATATGGAAGAAGTGAGTCGGGTGAAGCCCTGAACCCTCTTCCACAGTGGATCTTAGAGATCGGTAAGGAAAACCAGGACATATTCTTTACAGATCGGGAAGGAAGGAGGAACACTGAATGTCTATCTTGGGGCATTGATAAAGAAAGAGTTTTACATGGAAGAACTGGTGTCGAGGTATGAAACTATCTGAATGATGCTGAGGTGTTCTGTCTTTTACGCTTGGAACATGAGATTATTGCATCCATGTTTTGTTTTGTTTTACTGTTTCATTTATGCTGTCCTCCATTATATGTCCCTAGGCCATTTCATTGTTTATATGGTTAATTGTTAACTACTTTTCTTGTTTCTTTTCTGTTGGGCCTACTTTTGTCAGTTGGAACTTTTATACTTATTGTTTCTGTTGTTCTTTGCATACTTCATGCAGGTCTATTTTGATTTTATGAGAAGTTTTCGTACTGAATTTGACGACTTGTTTGCTGAGGGTCTTATTTCTGCTGTGGAGATAGGGCTTGGACCATCTGGGGAGCTTAAGTATCCTTCCTTTTCAGGAAGGATGGGATGGAGGTATCCTGGTATCGGTGAGTTTCAGGTATCTATTAAAGCTAAACCATGATATTTGTGAAAAGGCTTTCTATTTCCTCAGGTCTTGATTCACAATTTTATTTCACATCAGTTTGGAAGTACTCTCTCTTTTCCTTCCATCTTTCCGTCTTTACATATGATATAATGGCAAAGATGGAAAAAGTATTGTTTCCTTCATGTTGCTTCAAATTTGTGGCATTTATATACTGCGTTTCATTGGTTCCTGAAAAAGTATTATTTCCTTCATGTTGCTTCAAATTTTAATCTCTTCATTGCAATTGTGTTGAAATTTATTAATCACTTATTTGCAGTGTTATGATAGATATTTACAACAAAGTCTGCGGAGAGCGGCTAATTTGCGTGGGCACTCATTCTGGGCCAGGGGACCTGATAATGCTGGTGAATACAATTCTCGGCCGCATGAAACTGGCTTCTTTTGTGAGCGTGGTGATTATGATAGTTATTACGGGCGCTTTTTCCTTCATTGGTATGCACAGTCACTAATTGAACATGTGGATAATGTACTGTCTCTTGCAAGCCTTGCCTTTGATGAAACCAAAATAATTGTCAAGGTGTGTATATGGTCTATGCTCTTATCCCATGCCCTCTGTGCTAAATATGCTGTTATGTTCTCTTCACTCTTTTTGGCGTAATAAAGTCTTCTTTTTTTCTTTCTGTTTTTTCCCCACTGGCTAGCTATGATGCACTAACTATGCGTTTAGATGGAAGGAGTGGAAAGGAAAAATAGGTGGGACCATTTAGGTTCCCTTGTTTTAGTCTTTAAAAGGGTGGTGTGCATTGTTTTAGTCTTTCATAATTTGAAATTCCTACTTTACTAATCAACTTATGAGAGAATGAAGGATGCACCTCTCTCCCTTATATCAGTTTTCCTTAAAAACTCCCAAACATACTGTAAGTGACACCATCGATGCTCCAAATAAAATCCGTAATTTGGTTTCTGTACTCATGGATGATGAATCTGTCTTCCTCTTCCTTTACGAATGCTTATGACCTGCATAGGACACCGATATGGCAACAAAGAGTGGTCTGACCCGGAATTTTATGTTTGAACCAGATTTTGGGATGTTGAGAAGTTGGTGTTATACTGTTTCATAATGATGATTCTTCAACTTCAGTTTCCTTGCAAGCATGCACATGTTGGTGTCCTAGAACATCTTTCATCGCGGCTCATGACTCCTATAACTATACAACTCTGCCTGTCTAGATGATGTTAGGTGTTTTGAATTCAGCTTATGCATGAATTGGTGAGGATTTCTCATGATATTCGTTTAGTCTCAAAATCCAGTATAAAAGTAGTATACAGATTAGTTATGTTCAGTCTAGTCCTAGCGTCCAACCTAGAAATGGCATATAGATATGTTACATTGAGACATCCCAACATCAAGCCTAGAAATAGTATAATGATTTGTTATATTTAAACTGTCTGATATTCATTGACATTGCTATAGTGGTGTGTGCCTAGAACTCAACCAAGGGATGCATGGTCATGATGTTCTTAAAGTCCTGTCATGGAATTGTTACATAATGAAAAATAATTAAAAGATGCAAATGTGCAGGTTCCTGCAGTCTATTGGTGGTATAAGACTTCCAGCCATGCAGCAGAGCTAACTTCCGGGTACCATAATCCGACAAACCAGGATGGGTACACTCCAGTTTTTGAAGTTCTGAAGAAACATTCAGCGACAGTGAAGTTTGTTTGCTCAGGACTGCATATATTGAGTCAGGATAATGATGAAGCACTGGCTGATCCAGAAGGTTTGAGTTGGCAGGTGATGGCCCTTGCTCATGTCCCTTCTCTTTGAGCTCTGTAGCTGTTTATAGTGTCCGTATTGCTAGTGGCTTTGGTCAATGCTGAGTGAACCTAGAGTTCCCTGGTGTTTGAAAGGCAACAACTCAGTATGAATTGTTGAACTAGGCAGTTTTAAATATAATATAAAAAATTATGCTTACTGACGTGGATATGTTTATCTGTATTCAATTTGAGTGATGCTAGCTTCTTATTTGTTCCTACAGGTTTTAAATTTAGCCTGGGATCAAGGATTGCTTGTAGCTGGTGAAAATGCACTTTCGTGTTATGATAGAGAAGGATGCTTGAGAATAGTTGAGATGGTGAAGCCAAGGAATGATCCTGATCATCGCCACTTTTCATTGTTTGTATACCAGCAGCCATCTCCTCTAGTTCAAGGGGCTATTTGCTTTTCAGAGTTGGATTTTTTCATTAAGTGCATGCATGGTAAGTATTCTCACTGAGCAATAAGATTTAGTGAGAAGTATTCAATTTGATGGTGTTTTTGGATTAATTTTATTGGTGTTTTTGGATAAGGAATTTTATGGGTGTTTTTTTATTAGCATGAAAGTCATCTATTCCCTTTTTTGTTCTTCTCTTATTTTTCACTATTTTCTTCCTTCACACTTGAAATAAAAAGTATTTCATACTTTGTTGTAGTATTAAAATAGTTCTATTTAAGACTGAGGGGTTTACAACCTTGGTCACCTGTTTGAATCCCAGGATAAGTGCCCCCTCCCCAATGTAATGTATCTATCGCTAATTCTAAAAAAAAAAAAATAGTTCTATTTAATGGTCAAAAGTAAATACATTACAGTTACCAAAAAGCTCCTTAGACAACAGGGATTCTAATGTGCTGTAGGACTTACCACTGCACAGTTTCTTCATAGTTTCTTCCTTTTACATTTAGCTGAGATAAAATTGCCCAATTTCTACTGTGCACTTTTTAAGAAGCATTTTTCTCTGAACTGTAATGACTAAAGACACTGGCGACTTTGTGACATACCGATGTTATTAGATGATTTTCTGTGGTTACCAGGGATACAGAAAAGAAAAGGGCGTGATGTGTTGCCAATATTACTTATTAGAGGTGTCCTTTATAAAAATGGTTAAGAGTGGGATTATCCCCGTTTGGCTTGATTAGGCATAGTCTGCTTGTTCTGGAAGTTAATAGATGGCTGGATGCTATTACCACCACAAGATTGTAGTCTCCGTAGCTCATGTTTTAATTTAACTTTTCCTGCAGCTGCTATTGGCCCATAGATATTGTCTTTCACCTAAATTGTAGTGATGACTGTCTGTTTAAAATTTTCATCAAGAATGAGTCAGCATTAATCTTACAAAGCTTTTCTAATTGCGTTTGCAGGTGAGATAGCTGGAGATCTAGTATCGTGTTAAAGATTGAATATGTGTTCTTTCAGAGGATGTTAAATAACAGGGATGGACTTTTCAATTGCTCATGCTGGTTTTATCCAAGGTCAAAAGAGACATGAGGTTCGAAAGTTTCATAATAATTGTTCTAGGTTTCAATATGATTGGTTCCGGCCAAAGAAGTGACAACATAAACTTCAACTTAAATTTGCGGTGTCGTCTAACTCGTGTTTCTTGTAAAGGCAGTTTCAGATCAGAGAAAAAAAAACAATAGAAAAAAGAGGCAGTTGGGATGTAGTGTAAAGCCAGATGTCACTTTTATTTTATAATTCCTCTCTCTCTCTCTCTCTCTGTGTTGTAGTCTTAAAAGGTATATTTTGCTGTGTAAAAAAGTTTGTGTTGTTTAACAAAGACGCTCAGGTCAAAACAGAAGGGATTACAATGAAAAGAAAAGAATGAGCAAGAAATATGGGATTGGCCCATATTTATCTAATGAATTTTTGCAAGCAGCTTGTATGTGAGTGAATATTAAATAGTTACTCACTATGATTCTATGTCTGAATTTTTCAAAGGGTGTTGTTAAACGACCTCTAAAATTAATTGAGTACATCCCCTATGATCTTAAGTACATCTTAATATTTAAATCAAAATGTAAAATTAACAAAGTATATCCGATTTAACTACCAAAAATGTCCCTGGTATACTTTAATAAAATTGAAAATTCGAACGCATTATTATGTACAAAATGCAAAATACACGCCCATAAAACTGTAATACAATATAATAAATACGCTAACAAAAGGTTCAAGCTAAAGAGCAAAATCGCAGTCATGCACTTTTGGAGATGTGCATGCTACGAAGAAGAGAGAGAGAGCACGTGGTATTGATTGGGAAGATTTTGGCCTGTTTGGTATCCTATTCAAATAGGAAACTCAAAAATTGTTATTTTTCTTAAAAATAAGGATTTCTCAAATCCATTTTTTAAGATTTAAAAAGCTGTTTGGTATGCAATTTGAAAACTATTTTTGAATTTTTAAAATTTGAAAACTTGTTTGGTTGAATTATTGAAAACAATTTTTTTTTCTTCATTTTTTATAATTAAGATATTTTAATAAACATTATCAAAATTATATTAAACATACTATTTTTAACATACATATTTTAATATCATACATAGATGATCGAAAAGCTCAATTGGTCTTCAAGTCTTAAATAATACATATTAAATTAAAACATTCTAGACTAAATAAATTATAAGACTAATGATTCTGAATATAATCCATCCACATTGCTCCGGCAATGTGATCTCTAGCATCACTCATTTCATTAGCATTGTCCTCATGCAAATGGATGTGCTCTTGATTCACTTCAGAGCTTTCTTCATCTACCACTTGAAGATCATTGGCTTGATATTGATGAAATATGATGTCATTTCTCGATTGCATTCTAATGAAGTTATGCACGGTACAACAAGCAACATGAATACGTCTTTGTATCCTGATTGGATAATTTAGCATTAACTTCAGAATAGGAAAGCGAGCCTTAAGCACTCCGAAGCATCTTTCAATAACGTTATGTAGTGATGAATGCCTATAGTTGAATAATTCCATAGCCTCCCTTGGATGTCTGCCTCTCCCTCTATAATCACGCAAGTGATAACGCTCACCAGAATCAACAAGATAATATTTTCCTATTTAAGAACAATTAATATAAATATTTTACTCCATTTAAATATATATATTGTATGTCGATATGTTTAAATAATTTCATACCTTCTTTATGCAATGGGAAGTTGTTCTCTTCTCTACTTATTGCATCCATCAACACTCTTGAGTCATTAGCCGTTCCTTTCCATCCCGTGTAAACATATATGAACAACATGTCAAACGAACATGCACACATAATATTTTGTGTCACCTCAACTTTTTTGCCTCGATATGGAATTTGTTTTGATGCAGGAGCCCATGCACTGATATGTGCTCCATCAATAGCACCAATACAATCCTACCAAGTGAAAATTAAACCATGACATGTCAGTACGTAACTATATAACAAGAAAAAAAAGTCGTTAAGTTAATCACATTTACCTTAAACTACGGGTGGTAATTAGGATTTCCCATGATTTTAGGATGTGTCACATCCATATTTGGAGGTTGAATTATTTGAGTACCAAGTCGACATATTGCTTTGAGAACTCTATTAAATTGTCTAGACACGGTTTCTTTAGAATGTTGAAATTTCTCAGCAATCATCCTATTACAAGTTGTATGCCAAATAGTATGCAAAAACATAAACACTGACTCCTCAACGCAAATTGATCTATTATCTTGTAAGAAATCCAAGCCCCTCAATGTCGAACACAAGTTCATAAATGTGTTCTTATCCATTCTAGCAAAATCAAATAACCTATCTAGATGTCTATTCAACAACTCTATCACAAATTGGCGACCTGAGAGTTGTGAAGTCATACATGGCTCTTTATGTTAACGCAAATAATATTCATTTAGTTTTGTAATTAAAAGCAACTATCCAAGTGAATCATCCAAATCAGATGATGAATCACTTTCAGAACTTGAATGATTGTTGTCAACTTTATTTGAGTCCATCCTCTATACTACTAGTCAGGTCGGCTTTCCTCCTAGTGACTAAATTTGGTCTAAACAAATTACTTCTGCAGAATGTGCAGATTATGAAAATACAAGATGTACAAGTGTACAGTCCATGAAAAATAAGAAAACCATGCAAATTAAGATGAAATGAATTGGAATCATATTCTAGAGATGAAGAGTCTGTTGTGGCCTTCTTAAAGAACAAAGAATATATTTTGGAAGTGATTAAACTCCATAAATGATCAAACAGGGAGTAGATTGCACTAGAAGGATACAAACAAAATGACAAATTGTTGGAAGTAGAGTTTTTCACTTACGTTTGATTAGGGTTGAATATGGTGAGTATGGTGTACTTATTAAAATTACATTTGTTTCACAATTCAATATATCTTTTTTGGTAATTTTATATTAAGGTAAATTAGTAATTCAATAAATAGTTTGATAATATAGTGTACTTAGTTAATTTTAGGGTTCATTTAATAACATTCTTTTCAAATCACAAGAATAAAGCTTGTTTGGTGTTAGAGATTTGAGTGGGAGGATTTTGGATATGGATTGAGCCCAATTTAGGTACTTGGATTTGGAGTTGACCTAAATTCGTCTAAATATTTCATAGGCCTAAACATGGTATTTGAAATAACTTATGAAATTAGAAAATTTTTGGAAGGATTTCAACATTTTTTGTTTAATATAAGCGATAATTTAAACTACAAGGGAAGGAGGTTTCTTACACACACGCACACAACTAAGATGCAACGGAGGTTCAAACCTTAGATCTCTGGTATACAAGTCAATGCCTTTTTCCACCATGTTGATAGAGATTTCAACATTTTTAATTCTTCATTTGAGTTTCTCTACTCTCCAGCTCTCTCCCTTCCTTGCATGGTCATATGAAATTAGGATTGTGTCTGCAATTGAACGAAGAGTCGGGAGGTCTTAGATACCGGATTTTGGAATTGGAGTGCAATGCATGTGTGGTGATGTAGAATTGGTGAATGAGAAAAGAGGAAAAAAAAAGTGAAAAAGAAAATGGAAGAATGAAAATATTTTAGAGTTGTTTTAAAAATTACCAGTATTTTGAAAATAAAGAGGAACACAAAAAGAGGAAGAACCATTTGATAACCAATTTTCAGTTTCCCGTTTTCATTTGTGAAAAATTGCAAACAGGAAACTTTGTTTTTAGGGTATTTGATGTATTTGGGCACCCAAAATTGTGCCACGTACCTAATGCGCCTCCAAATTAACTTTGAAAAAAAAAAAAAAAAAAAGATTTCGCTTCGGCTGGGTATTTTGTCATTTGGTGGTAACAGTCTCTGATTCTTTGGCGCTTTTAAACCGACTTTCCCTCAAGGGAAGAAGTTACAGACAAAGCCCAAACCCTAACCTCGACAAACAGCAACGGTTCTGAGAAAATTTCATTTCATTTTCCTCGACTTTCCTTCGCTCTCCTTAAACTCATCTTAATGGCGACCGAATCTGCAGATTCGTACATCGGGAGCCTCATAAGCCTAATCTCCAAGTACGAAATACGTTACGAAGGGGTTCTCTACTGCCTCAGCGTCCAAGACTCCTCCATTGGCCTCAAAAACGGTACATTTCGCTTTTCCATTTCTTCGTATGTATGAGATTTTCGCACATTTACACATTTACACATTTACAGATATGATCGCATGTCTGTTTGATTGATAAAATGTCCCTAACAATCGGTACGCTCGGCTAGGGTTTAGTTTTTTCCCCTGTATTTGCCACAAATCTCTGTGTGTACTTATACAAGTATGTATGCTTGTGAAGTTCTTATATATTTGGTATTTGGATCATATTTCTGGCAGTGTATGTAATTTGTATCAGAAACTTAATCTCAAACGTGTATAAATGAATGTATTTTCTGCTGCTAAGTTGTTGTAGTTTATATTTGTCAGTCCTTAAGGAACGGGGTTTGATTGGCCAATAAATTCATGCCACAAATTATTTCGTTTGACAAGAAATCCTTCTGTGAGCTTGAAGATAAAGCAGTATTTGAAAGATCATATTGCTTGCAATCTAGTTGTTTTATCATGATAAAGTTTTCATCATACTCATTAGATGTAATCTTTCACCATATCTTTTTACATTGAGTCGAAACTTGAAAGTTAGAGTATTAGGGGTTAACTTTGTTATTATTAATGTTCTGTGGTCAACATCATACAATGTTCTTAAGGTCTTGAGATCTTCTAGTTAATAAAATGAGAAAGAGAAAGAGATGACTCAGTTCAATGTTTATAATGTTTTAAGTTTTCTATCAAGTGATATTCTATTATTTCAATAGACTTTGTTATACACTAGTTGCACCTAAGTGAAATTGCTATCTGTTCTACTTATGTTGTGCATACAACTTGTGTGCATAGACAACATATTAGCACACCCGGTTTACATTCTTCATACCTGAATTTTAGTTAAAACTCAAAACATCCGTAGGCATAAATGACATAAAACTCAAAAGATCCATACCTAAATATAGGCTTCTGTCACTTTAGATTTCAAAGACTATTCTTACTCAACTATATTGAGGGATATGGCTACGGCTGTGATGTGAAGTGTTTGTTTTGCAACTTGTTTTCTTTGGGTCTTTCTGCTATAGCAGTCTGTGTATTTTGGCTGGTGTCTTTGTATTTTTAGTCTGTTTTTCTGTTGGTGCTCGTTTGGCTTGTGGATGCCTTATCCACTTGTGTGTTCCTCTTCATTTTCTTTCAATAAATTTCGTTTCATTAAAAAAAAGTTACATAAAACTCTTCTTGTCTTCAATAGTTGGGAAATCAAACATTTTGAATGTATGGACTTCTGTATGATATTGCAGTTAGGTCATATGGAACAGAGGGGCGTAAGAAGGATGGCCCACAAGTTCCTCCAAATGATAAGGTGTATGAATATATTCTGTTTAGAGCAAGTGACATTAAGGTAAGAGGGAGACATAGTATACTTGATTACTGTTTACTCTTATCTCATTTTCTTTTTATTTATTTTGTTAGTTCTTGCTTTGAGGTGGCAAATTATTATTATTTTTTTAAATTTAAAAATTGTCATGGAAATGTCATTGTAATTCCTTTATTTATTTATTTATTCTTAATCTTCATTGTAAATTGCCTTTATACCATGCTTGTAATTTGTAAGTTTACTGGAAGAGACAAGATTTTCTGATTCTAAATTGATGTAGAACCAGAAGAGAAGTAGACAAAGGTTACAAAATAGGGAGAAACAGAGATAAACACACGATAGAGGTCTAAGCAGAGAAGAATGAGAGATGGAAGAGACTGAGAAGCAGAATGGCAAGTTAGGATAAACTCAAATTCTTTGTTATCAAAGCAGATAGGCGAAAGTATGAAATTCCAATCATAATAAGCCAAGTTTATATATGCAATCCCATAAGATTTTAGTTGCATATCAATTATCAATAATGCTAATAAATAACTAGCCCCTAAGTTCCATATTAATTAAATATAAGTTAAACTTAAATAAAAGAAATCAGATTTGTAAGAGTTTGCCTACACACAAAATTATCTTCTTGCATTCATCTTTAACTTTGTAGGCATTTGTTCTGCCATTGGATAATATCATCAATCAAAACTCCTTTATGACGTAAATATTTGTATCTGTTATTACATTGCATATAAGAGAAAGAAATAGAGGAGGGAGAAATGGAAGGAGAGGAAGAGAGGAAGTGGTTAGGGTTTTGCTTTTGATAATAGTTCCCAATTCCAGTTATCTTAGGTTTTTTTGAGGCCTATTATATAAAATGGGCCGTCCAAACCTGCTAAGGAAACCCTGACACTAATATAAATATGGATCCTAATAGTTAAAGAAATCTGAATTGAAATTAATGAAACCCTATAGAAGATAAAAATCCCAAAGTTGAAATAAAATGGGAAGGTCCTAAATTGATACAAACCTACTTACATCATTTTTCTGGCCAGAAGAACTTGAAATTTTAATAACACTCTGCTAGTGCCCTTCATACTTGTTGAAAATGTTGAAGTGAGGTGAAGACCAGCATCAGCAGCAGGGTCCATAGCCCTAGGCTTAAAGATCTAAGACTAATCCGAGCACATGAAGGTGTTTCAAAAGGGTAACTTTAGGCTCTCCAAATCAACATGAAAATTATCATATGTTCTCACAAGAATCACTGTTAAGGCATGGCTGAAAACAAAAATCCAAGAACAACTAAGTAGAAGATTAGAGTGTAGCTGCATATCATTCTTTGTGGAGTTGGGTTAGGGATGTTAAAAACGATATTGGAAATTTAATGCCCCATAGAATCTAGCTGGGGAATGTTCTAGATTATTTAGAGGCTACTAATTATGTGATGCAAGGATTTCTCTAGGCACATTGCTCCTTTTTCTTTTGGGTGAAAGGCATGCTCTGTGTGTGTGTGTGTAACATCTCTGTTTAAACCTATTTAAAAGCCTCCACTTCACTCTATAGCTGTTTTGGTTGATCTTAAATTCTTACTGATCTAGCTCACTATAAAGAAAAAAAAGTGCAGATCTGCCAACAATTTATTTAATTATTTAATTATTGTATGTATACTGCCTTTTTATTCTACTTGTGGTTTCCGTGACCTTGTGAGGCATGAGAGCCCATTTGATGTTCAAACTGACATCTTTATCTGCATCACCGTGAGTATAAAAATATTGTCTTTTTCCCTCTTCTGCCCTCTGTTCAATTAGTTTTTATGTGCATGGAAGGTGATTCTTCAACTAGCTTTCTCTCTCTCTCTCTCTCTCTCTCTCTCTCTCTCTCTACCCATCCCTCTCTCTTAGAACACAGACATGCATTTTTTTCCTAGATTTCTCTTAGAGCATTAGATGATTTTATGACTGATGTTGATGGACGAGATCTCATTTTGATGAAAACGTGCCTAGACAATTAAACGAATGAACTTTTTGGAATGCTAAATATGAGACTATTCATGTACTGAAAATTTGCCTATTTTCACAATTATAGGATTTGCAAGTTAAGTCTCATCCGCCTGCTCAAAGAGAAGTACACACTTATGATGATCCCGCTATTATACAGGTATTGACATTTGGTTACAACCTTTGTACACATACAGACACTCACACATAAAAGGATTATAATCTCTACGAGTCAATTGGAAAAATATGATTTTATATATTCTATTTATTTTCTTTGCAGTCACACTATGCTGGGGTGCCTGTAAGTTCTCCACCATCAGCATTAGTTGGAGGTAAAAATTTGGCAGAAACAACTCATTGGCAGGATACCCCTGCTTTGACTAGTAGAGGCCATATTGGTGTATTGCCTTCATATCATTCTGCAATTGAAGTTGGTACATCAGGACATTCCTCTTCTACTCATATTGCTAATCCTCCATCACTTTCTTTTCCGATGTACTGGCAAGGATACAATGGGGCATCACTTGATATGTCTGATCATCCACATCACCATATTCCTTTGCAATCGCCATCTGCTGTGTCACAGCCCTTGACAATGCAGAATAAGGCTCCTGAAAATCACGCATCCATAGCTATTGGCTTGGCCAATACATCAGAATGTCTGACCCCTATAATTTCGTCTTCTACACCAACTTTTGTACATCCAAACTTTTCTTCCTCCGTTCCTCCTGTACATTTTTCTTCTGGTCTTGATATGCCTACATCCTTGGCTGCACAGGTATCTTTACCATCTCATTCAATACCTCTAAATGCTAGCCGACTAACTATGTCTTCGTTGCCTTCACCTTGCCAAGACTTTGACATAATTGAAACACAAAGTGCCACTAAATCTGTTTCTGATTCAGTACCTGTTCTACCTGCACAGTCCATGCCTTATCCTGGATCCTTTTTTGTGGGTTCTGATCGAGGTCCCTTGCTAACGCCACCCCCATCTTTGTTAACTCCTGAACAATTGGCACCATCTAGATCGCACATACTTTCTTCCTCACAGAAACTCTACCTTGATGGAAAGGATATGGGCACTTCGATGCCAACTTCATCTGGATCTTCATCCTTGATTCCTCCTGTAACTCAAGCACCATTATTGCCGTTGCCCACTTCCCAACAGGTGAGATTGGAAAGTTGCATTGTCTACATATACTTTCAGATAACTAAATTTATCTGTATCAATGTCTGTTTGCAGATATTAATGCAATTGATTGTGTTTTATAATCCATAAGTATGTGGGTGCTCCATAATGAAGGCTCTGTGAACTTCTGCATCCTTGACTTAAACCTCATATTTTTGCATTTTTGTGTGCTGTGTGTTTATGAACTATCAGAATCCCAGATATCTAGGTTTATTTGACTACGGAAAAATAAGAAAATCTTTACTTTCAAGGAAACTTCCCACCAAGATGGAAAGTATATGAAAACAGTTGTTTTATTTTAGCATTTGTGACTAACTAAAAAGAGGAATGTTATTAGAACTAAGGTAAATGATGCTTTTGGATGATCAAATGCTTGTATTTAGGCCCTGTTTACAGTATAACTGATCATATGTTTGTAAATGCTTTAAGTACTGTAGGATGACAAAATTATTTGAATAAAAGATCTCTTAACTTGTAAAGCTCACTAAATTTTTGGGACCATATGTAACCATATAATATTTTTGAAACCCCCTCATTAATGTATTCATTTGCAATATATGGTCCACACAATATTAGAAGTTTGTAATTGCATTCTGAAGCACACATTTCTCTACATGATATGGATGCATGCACTTAAAAGTAGTGGAAGTGTGGTGCACATTTAGAAGTGCATTATCACATGGAAGTGTAGTTTTATGATCCGGTTTGTCATGCCATTTTGCAGTCGGCATTTGCATGGATTGTTGCCCTTTTTGGGCTTCTGAATACGTCAGTTATCTTGATCATTCTTGTTGTGCTTAGGGGAAATATGCATGTTATTTTCCTTTCATATCTTACTGAAAATATTTACGTCAGCAGAAGCATAGTTCTGTTTGTTTTAATTTCTAGATGTTTCCTGGATTAAATATCATGACTTGACATTCTGGTAATCCATTTCATTGTTCTGTTATATAATGCAGTCTCCATACTCAACTACACCGTATACTGAGGAGTTTGATTTTCTAGCCATGAATGAGAAGTTTAAGAAGGATGAAGTATGGGGTTACCTAGGAAAAGAAAAACAAACCGACCAAACAGAAAGAGTGGATAATAGTGGAACTGGTCAATGTGTTGATGACAAAGAAAGTTCATCAAAGGTAGGACATGGATTGTTATATACTGGATCGTTTAGCAGTCCAGTGCAAATTGTGAACTCTTGATTCTTCATTATTCCTTGTTTGTTTCATGCAGCCTGCATATAACAAGGATGAGTTCTTTGACACAATTTCATGTAATTCGCTCAACCGTGGAGGAAGAAATGGACATAGGTTTTCTGAGAGAATGAAGCAGGATACTGAGGTTTGCCAAGTTATTGTTCTTTTTATTCTTATTGAATATGACGTCCGAAAGTGATAGTAAGTCGTAGTTGGGTGATTTATTAATTGTGTCGTTTTTTCATTTCCAGACGTTTGGAAATTTCCAGCAGAGATATAATCTTGGATATGGTGGTTATGGTGCTGGACGTGGTGGTAATTACCGGGGTCCATATCAATGGGGAAGGGGATATGGCTACAGTGGGAGGGGACGTGGTGGGAACATGCCCTTCTAATGTCAATTTGTGTTTCAATGTTCACTCAAGGTCCAAGGTTGCGTCTGTCTATGGTTTCTTTTTACCTCCTCATTCTATCTAGACATTGAGGACGGAATCTCAAAGGTAAATGTTGTGCACATTTTGAGATCTTCATGCTTGTTTAGAGGATTCGGCTGGTTCATGCCGTTTTAGTGCCCGTGAACTAGCCTTGCATCTCGTGTTTCGTGCAAATATTGTCCATGATACAATCAGTAGAAAGAGAAATCTAATTCTGGTGTAGTTTTTACTACTGGCCTCTCTCTCTCTTTCTCTCTCTGCCTAAAACTTTGGTAAAAAGCATAAATAAAATAATTTCCTCTCTTTGTTTGTTTCATTATTTATTTATTTGTCCCCTTTTTGTTGAAGATCCCTTTCTAGTAGAATTGTTAATTGTACGCAGTGGAGTCAGGCAGATGAGGTTGTAAGTAAATAAGTAGATAGTGATTTTCTTTAGTGGGTTGGGTTCCAAGGTGGTTGCTCTTTTCAATCCACTGAATGAAAAGATCACTTTGAAAAGTATTTCTTTTGTCAAGTATTATTTTTTCGGTCAGGTAACAAACAATGGATATTTTTACTAAACATTCTTAGGGTGCATTTTAAAGTCTGGCATTTTCATGTTTTGTCAACTTCTTTTTTTCATTTTTTTTGGGTCATATTGAAGGCATTGCAAACCAAAGACTTAGACTTTATAGAAAATCACAACAAACCATGCCATTGTATGTGTATTAATAAAAATTAAAATTGTAGTGCATCCTTTGGAAATTGGAGTTTTGGGCTATACATTTCCAATATGGTAGATTGGTGTCCTGTCCTGTTGTATTTTCTTTGACAAAGTGATAGTTTAAACTATAATGTATGCGGAGGGTGATCAAACTCGGGTGAAAGGATGTGAAAGGATGTCAGCACACTGTCTTGACCAACTGGCCTAACTCACGTATGTGTCTGTGGTGGAGGGGAGTCGGTTGTTACCAACTCTACCCCAAAAGTTGTCTTTATTCTCTACGACTTTGTGTTCAACTTGCTTTCCTCTTTTACTTTAAAACCTTCGTCAACTTGGGTCTTCCTCATGGTTGTGATGATGATTAAGCCGAGCGTGGAACCAATTGCAATTAGAACCAGAATTCCTGAGCCAATATATATTCCTTGTCTGACCAAATAGCATTGGCCATCCAGCCATCCTTGTCCGTAGGGTTGGTCTCTGCTCATGCTAGTTGCTGCGCTCAGTAATGTGACTGCCATTACAAAGCTGGTCCTGCAACAATTGCCCATTTCCAAAATTCATTATCTCAATCCGCGTTTTCTCAATCTCATGTCTTATTAATGTTTCTTAAATTGAGACACTTCCAGTTGAAAGCTGAGCTGTCCATTTTCTTAGGAACTCTATTTTTTTTTAATTTTTTCTTCTCGGGGTTCAAAAAAGAAATATAGACTGTGTACCTAAAAATTATGTTCAAATCTCACATTGCCCATCGAAACTCAAAATGACCCACTTTGTGCCATTGAACGATGTATTGCGCTTTACTTTATCCTCAAGCGTTAAGTTTGTCATAAAATTCGTTAAATAAGCTAACGTGACATTAGTGGGACACCAAAATGTCACATGTGCCACTTCATCTTCCAAAACCCTTAAAATGACCCAATTTCATAGCTATATATTTCTAGGCAATGATATTTTAAGTTGGGTCACCCATGACCCATTTTCAACGAACTTTTGACAAACTTGATGATGGAGAGTAAAGTGAGATGCAAAACATAAATCAATAATACAAGATGAGCCACTTTGAATTTAACGTGGCAATGTGGAATTTGACGTTAAAGGGATATTAAAGCAATTAAGTGAAGAAATGTATTATTTGGTCTCCCCCAAAGCCACACTAGTTTCCAAGTAAAGGTGGGTGACCCACATGGAGAAATTGCTGAAAACAGGTGGAACTGGTTATGGCCTTATCCGGGGTTGGATTATTTTATCTCAATTTCTGAAATTTCAATCATGAAGGATCAAGAGGAGAAATAGAAATAAAAATTGTAGTCGGCAGCTATTTTCTTATATTGCGTGTATGGTAGGAACTTGTCAACCGTAAACCAAAAGGATAGATATTGAGGAGGAGATTGAAAACCTACCAAGAGATGCACACAAGAGCCATCCAAATCGTTGGTCTTTTGGCTTTGGAACTGATACTGAAATCACTACCACTCTTCTTCTTCTTCTGTCTTGAACAAAAATAAGTGCAAACTATCAAATTCCCCACCATCTGAGCTGCAAACAAACATATCAAGGCTGTAACTCCAAACCCAAATGCCTGACTTCCTGGCAAATGACACAGTCTTCCAACCACCCTCAGCTGCTCCTCCTAAAATCAAATACCACAATTAATCAAAAAATTAACCCACAAATTATTATTAGTATTAAGATCAAAAGTGTGTTTATGCATATATATGTTATGTACCTTTGTTTTCTTAATCTCTGCGGCTATGCATGATATGAAGGAGACAAGGCCAAGGGAGGCAACTACAAAATGAATTAGCACCAACTCATATTGGTGTTTCTCCATGAGAATTGAGAGAAGCTTGAAATTACAAACAGAGGAGGAGGAAGAGGAAGGGTCTTGGATTTTACTCAAAGTATAGAAAATATAATATATGGTGGTGGTGGTGGTGGGCTTTGGGTTTAGGTGTAGACAGTAGGTAGGTACCAGTCTTCTTCCTCTCTAGTTGTTGTTGAGACTTTCTTCTCCCAAACAATTCTTCCATTGCTTTGGAGGTGGAGAGAGATACCATTCGGTTTACGTATTATACGGTCTTGGAATATTTTGCCACGCTTTGGATCAGACAAAGCACCTAAAATCTTTATCTATTTTAATATTGGAGCTAGTCAACGGCTATGTGCAATTCATCAAGGGTTTGAAGAATCATACGAAGAAAATAGCGGACGGATTTAACGCGGCTTTAGACTTGGGATCACTCTAAAACGAAAACTCATTTTTTTAAGACCTAGGTCAGGTTATTTTACTGAAGCAGTGCGTCTTCCTCTTACACTCAAGTTCAATCTCTCTCCTCATACATTAAGAATACTTAGAATATCAATTTTTAAGAAAAAAGAACTGGCCTTTCCTTTTACTAATCACCAAATAATTATTTGTATTATTATTTACATTATTACAAGTAAAAATAAGAAATATTTGGTGTGTCTCTCACACTAGTATGGTATGGAATGGGGACCATTGTTTTAGAACCGCACTTCATTCGAATAAAGTAGAATTTTGTAATTAGAAGCATTGACTTACTGTTCCCACCGTTTGAGGATTCTTTGGTCTGGTGTTCTTTCATAAGAGTGAGAGGTGCAACTTTGGATTTCAATTTTATTCGTTTAACCTTCAAGGAAAAGATTTGTGGATGCCGTAAAGGAAGGATGGCTGGCGGGTAGGTGAGAGAAAGTGAGATATTGTAATGTGTTAAGGATTTATTATATGAAACAGTGGATTTTGAAAACTAATTAAGAAACAATTTATAATTTTCCTAAGAAAAGAAACAATTTATAATTGAAAGAGATGTTCCCTTTGTCTTTCAGCCAGAAGTGCTCCACATGCTTCATTTGGGTTGTCTAAAAACTCTATGGCTCGTTTGTTTAGCTGGATTTGGATTTGAGAACCCAAATCTATATGTTTGGGCTCAATTTCTAGATCTGAATGAAATTAATTGAGACTTAAAAAAAGAGAGAAGGTAAACTACATAAAAGTACCCAACTTTTAGGGGTCGTTTCAAATTAGTACCCAACCTTTTAAAATTTTCTTTGGCATACCCAACCTCATGTAAAACATACAAATTAGTCAACCCGTTAGTTAGACCGTTAGAGCATCCACAATGGACTCCCTAAACCACCTCCTTAGATAAAGTTTAGGGAGGAATTGCAAAAACACAGCTACAACTATGCTCCATACCCATCTCCTAAAATAGGAAGACCTCTAGGAGCTCATAAATCTAAGGAGAGAGAAATAACTCATAGTGTAGAAAAAATTTACATGTGATGGGGATAGCATTGTTTTGCTATCCCCGTCTAATAGCACAATGACACGTCCATTGGCCGGGGATTGCAAAAAGTGCTATCCCCGTTACATGAGAGTTTCTCTCCTCATAGTGGTTCCCTATAATTTAATGCTCCTTTACTTTAATTTTATATTCATAATTTATTTAATGCTAACAATTATTTTTTGTTATTTTTTACCTTGATTTTATTCAAAAATTGAATTAAAAGAGAAATTAAAGCATTTATAACTCTCTAAACTAGGGAGTTGAAATTTATATGGAGTTCCTAAAATAGCTTTATATTCTTTTTAGCTAAATTTTAACTAAAAAGTAGGGAGCATGATTGTAGATGCTTTTAGAGCATCTCCAATAGCCTCTTCAACAACTTTGGAATGCTAAAATAGGTGAGCCACATCATCAAAACCCTCTCCAACAGCCTTGTCAAACTCAGTCATCAAAGCTGCAACATCTTTCTCACTTTTCAGGACTGGTAAGTTGACCTTGGCTCTTCAAAACATTTTTACTTTGGAAAAATAAAACTTACTTTGAAAATGTTAAAAACATGCATTTTTCTTTTCAAACAATAAATACATAGACATTTTTCACATGTTTTCATATTTTTCATTCTTTTCCATAACATTCCATTAATTGAATTAAAGAGTCTGTTGGGGCACAAAAAATTAAAGTAGCAAACAAAGCTTTTCGACCACGTAGGTCAACAAACTTCAATTTGAAGAGTTTAGTTTGCTACTACTATTGGAGATGCTCTTAGTGGGAGAAATTATAGAGTGGTACGGATGTACCACATCAGCATATGATACTCCTGCGTGTCCATTTTAAAACAAAAATTAAACTTTTTTTTACAGTTGTACTTATTTCTTAATTTTTATCTTATGAAATAAATTTAGAAAATAATTTTTAAATTTTTTAATTTGGGGCTGGGTTGGTGTTTGCTGGGATGGGGGTGGGTTAGGATTAATTGGGTGTATTTTTAAATTTTATTTTATTTTATATTAATTTTTTAGTCTATATAGAGTACCTTAGGAAAAAAAAGTCATGTTGGAGTAGCCACGTCATTACTTAACGCCTCCACTAATGGTCTAACTAACGGAGTGACTAATTTGTATGTTTTACATGAGGGTGGGTACGCCCGTGAAAAATTTAAAAGGTTAGGTACTAATTTGAAACGACCCCTAAAGGTTGGTTACTTTTATGTAGTGTACCAAAAAAAAAGAAGCAATAATCTAAATACAAGGGGGTGAGGGTTTCTTGCTCACACACTGGTAACATCCTGACCCAATTTAAGTATTATTTAATTAGTTAATTATGAAATTACATATTTGCCCTTGGGGGTAGGGGTATTTTAGTTACTTTTTGTTCGGAAAGGAATTTTGTGAAATTGAGTTGCACCGTTGCGTTGAGCTCGTCGATACGAGATCGTAGACAGGCGGCACACTCAATTCCAAATTGTATCGAGAGAGAAAATATCTGAAAACTAAAAGGACGTAAATGTCATTAAAGTTAAAATTATATGAGCCTTGAGGAACTATCTTGCTACAAAGGCTAATCTTTTCTGAAGAAAGATTGGGATTTCTCCAATGTGCCCCATGTGTGGTGACGAAAGTGAATTAGTTGAACATATATTGCTTCGATGTCCCTGGGTGTATATCCTATCTGGTTTGTCAGCCACCTCAATATGCGGATTGATAAAAGAACTATCATGACATTGGACATATGGCTTTTATCCATCTCCATGAGTTTGAATGGCAATTTGAGAGACAAGGACAATATCATGACTAGTATTGGTTACATTTGCTGGAACTTATGAAAAATGCAGCGCGAATGGCAATTTGGGAGACAAGGACAATATCATGACTAGTATTGGTTACATTTGTTGGAACATATGAAAAATGCGGCGCAAGATAGCAATTGAATCGCACCCGCCAACCCTAACGATGGTAATTCGTGAATTACATGCAGTTTGTTGGAGCTGCAATATCAGAAATTCATCTCTAACTTGTGTAATTTATATTTGCTATTTTCTGTTCGGTTGGTAGGAAAGTACATGAAAGGAAAATAAATTATTGGAAAGTGGACTTTTAACAGTGATGCCTTTTTTTTTCTTTTTAAATAATTATGGATCGCCTGGGATAAGTCGTACACACCCAAAGATGAAAGGGTATCTGTTTGAGAGATTCATATGCCTTAAACTTTGAGTTACCTCGGGTTCTTCTTGCAACCAACTCAATATTTGGGAACTAGGTAGAATATGAGACAGAGATAGGAACTGGAGGTCATAACTCATAATAAGGTAATAGAGAAGATCGAGATAGAAAGGACAACCTGCATGAACAAGAATTTCAAAGGCCAGCAGACAATCAATCAGGTGGAAGTGAATGGCCTAGATAACAAGAGGAAACACAAAGGATGATCTTCGAAATGGCCGGTTTAAATAAAGTCCTACTGTTGGTGCAGAAAAGGTCCGCATTGGAAACGTCTTCCTCGTGCTCGAGAGCCGGGTCTCGACAACAAAACACCCCGTCTATACTTGGTGTCGGTGATGACGAGCCTTCTTCTCCATCTGCCGTGAAGGAGAGAGGGCTATTTGCAATTTTCTTGAACAAAATTGAAAGTTGAATCAGGTTGGAATAGCGGAGGGGTGGGTACCCAGTTTCTCCGCCTCTTCTGGCCTGAATCGGACTTGCGAGTGCAAGCGTGCCACTACTGGGGATAAGACCAGCCTAATAGACATGGTTTTTAGTGTAGTGTGTGCAGTCTGGTGGATTTGCTCTCCTTCCCGGACTTCTGAATCAAGCCATTGTGCTCCGAGTGGGGTACTGGCTCGAATGAGTTCTTTTCTATGCCTCAATGAAGATGACTTCAATATTCTTTCAATCGTGCGTTCATGGCTTGGAAGATACGAATGTACCTAGCCAAATGGAAAAACCAAGGTTGTGGTTAATGATCCCTTGGGTGGGTTCGAAAAACCTTAATTCGGGCCCATGACATTGGTCATTTCGGGCCCAGATATGATGATTCGGGCCTAGGAGAGTTCATGTCTTCGAGCCTAGAGAAGCCCTGGTTTCAGACTTAAAGAACCCTTTGTTCGGGCCCGTCTAGCAATAAATAGTGTTATTTTCAAAGTAAAGACTTGAATGTAAATTGCAAGAAAGATAAACAGTAGAAACGTAAGGTGCAGGTAAATTAAATTGTAGAGAAAGTAAAGTCCCTGGGAAAGGAGATTTCTCTATCCATTCCGGGCATGAAAACAAGTCGAAACAAAAGCCAAAGATTTCTCTATTTAGCTTGGAAAAGGCAAATTACAGTAATAAAGGATTGGATAACAAGATGACTGAGATTTCTCTATCTAATCTATTACAAGTTTGAGCTGATTTTTACAAGGTAGCTAGCCCGTATGTTTAAACAGAGATCATACCAAGAAGATGGCAAAGCAATAAAAGATAAGCGCATGAGTTGTCAACTGGTTATTTGGAGAGAATAGGTTGTTTGAATGCTTGAAGGTTTTTCAAGTTATAGACGTTGAGTCTGATTTTTGGAGAGAGAGTCCTCAAGCGCTGCTGTGGAGCTTCTATATTTATAGACAAATATCTCTAGTGAAGGCGGTAGCTGGAAGAAACTTGGGCGTAGTTTCGAGTTTGAAAAAACTTTTCTCCTCGTGAGTTGGTCCATGAATAAGACAAGAGGGATATTTTGGAAGAATATTAGTCTTGAGGGATGAATGCTTGAGCTTCCTCAGTTTGAAAGGGTGGAAGAACGATGGCTTCTTTTGGTGTTTGTCATCAGATGGTCGGCGTACTTTATGCTAAGAGACGCCAGTCCTATCACTCTTAATGGCGAGAAACCCACTCCTGCTTTTTTACGTGAGTCACTCTAGCCAAACTCAACCACTTCTGATGTGGTGGGTCTGACTTGGGATATTTGTTCAAAAGGTGTGGGCTTATGGTTTCTTAAGCTCTGAAGCCCAAAGAGCCATGTGTCGAAAAAGAAGGGCCCTCTTTGGGCCTGGGCCTGAAATGAGATAAAATACCAAATTTTGCATTTTACCAAATATGGTACAAACACCTACCTTGCTCATATAGAGCACATCCCATTTCCAGCTAGGTTCAAAGTTCTTTCACTTTGTTTAATGGAGAAGACAACTACGCTTCTGCTGTGGAACATATAGGCAGATTTTTGCTCAGTGTGTGGCCATTGAGAACAATCAATTGCTCAAGCTCAGATTGTAACATTTTATTTTAGTCTCATTTTATTTGATGCATTCATTAAGGAAAGTAAAAACAGAAATTGATAGTAATGAAGGCGAGAGTGGCGGTGGTGATCAAGCGTGGAAGGTGGCGGTCGGAATGCCCCTGATGGGGTTGGCTACAGGGTGAGGAGCATCATACTTGCTGAAGAGCTTGTAGGAGGAAATGAGAGAAATGAGTGCATAGCAAGCCACCACCACAAATGTAATGGCGACAGAAGCTGTGGCTTTGTAACAGAATCCCCCAAAAGATCCACACGCTGCGCTCCATGTCACGGCTGAATTGCCCTTGTATGCCAAGTACAGCACCTCCATTGACACAGCTCCAGCACCCAGAATTAGGTACGTCAGCACCTAAACAAAAAAGAAAAACTGAAAAAAATGAAGAACATATTCCATTTTATATCAACAAACCAAAAAAAGGAAAAAGAAATCATTTTTGGTCCATGTTTTTTTTGCCTGCTGTACCACTTCAGTCTCCCTAGTTTTAATACCCTTGCAATTCAAGGACACGTTACAAATTTTGTCAAATTAAATCCAAAATACCACACTTAGTTATTCGGTCACCAAATTGGACGGAAATTTGCAAGTGTCCGAGTTGTGAGAATATCAAACTACAAGGGTCAAATTGTTAGAATTAAAACCATATGAACAAAAGTGGAAAATTCGACAGACAACCAGGACCGAAAGTGACTTTTCGCAAAAATAGTAATAAAAAGAGTTGAAATTGGAATTCAAGGAATTAATTACATGATCTAGGAAGAAGAAAGTCCAGGCTTGGGACATGGTGAGGGAACGAGGCTTGGCTGCAATGATAGCGGTGAGAAGGGAATATCCGGCACAAATGCCGTTGGCATTCACCAAGTACCTGCATTACACACTCCTTCAACGGATTTTTCCCAAAATTCTAATTATGCTCTAATTTACATTAAATATGAGGGAGTTGTTACTGACACTCAAAAATAGTTATCATGCGCCTTTTTTTATAAATAGATAAGGGACAAGTGTATGATCATTCTTAAAAATAAAGATAAACAATAATTAACAATCATTTAAAAACAAAAACAAAATAAAATTCTCCTACTGTTTTCTTTTCTCCCACTACGATCTTGGTAACTTTTTCTTTTCTTTAAAAAAAAGAAGCTTGTCACATGAATATCATGTGTGTGAAATTTCTAGCAGTAATAATAAAATGGTATGGGGGGGTATAGATAAGAAACCTGAAAGCTCCGATGTGGGAGTAGGAAAGAGAGCCAAAGTCATTGGTCTGGGAGTCATGAAGCATCACCACAAGAGCCGCCACACAAGGACCAATTGGAAGCAGACGCAGCAAAGTCTCAGCTGTGCGGAAACTGCTACTGCTGCTGCTTCCATCTTCGTCTCCCATCACCTCCAATGGACTGCCTGCAGCTGCTACAGAACTTCCAAATTTCTCTTTCCTTTCTGCCATATGCATCTTCAGTTTGTTGCTTGCTTTCTCCTTTTTGGAGCTTGAGGTTGTAAATATGATCTTCAACCGGAACTAGCTAGCTACTTAATAATGGAAACTTCAATTAGGAGGTGGGTGAGGAGCATTCAATGTCATTAAGGCGCACCACGCATTCCCATGTTATAACATATACCCACAAAAGTTACATGCACCCCACACACACACACATCCCAATTATAGGGATGATTTTGGCTCTAAATCTCATCTCGCACACTTCTCTTCCACTTAGCAATGCAAAGAGACTAATAGTGTGTTTACTAATCAGGAATTGAAATTCTCATCAGGAATTGAATTCCACCTAGGAGAATTCCTCGTTTATTTCACATAGAAATTGAAAAGTAAGTGGCCCACACGAAATTAGGAATTGAATTCCTAATTTTGGAGGATTTCAATTCTTTGATGGGAGGTGGTATTTGAATTCCTTGAGAACTTACTCATTAGGAATTCATCTTTTTTACCCATTGTATCCTCACCCAATTTTCAAAATTCCAAATTTGCCATATACTTTAACCAAACAACGAGGACACTTTAGAAATTAGTACCACTTCTACCCCAATTCCATATGGTTTAGTAAACAACTTCAATAGGAATCCAGAATCTAACTCCCCTCCATATGGTTTAGTAAACAACTTCAATAGGAATCCGGAATCTAATTTCCTCAATTCAATTCATCCTCAATTCAATTACAGATTAGTAAACATGCCATAAATAGATTAAATGAACTTGTGAAAATTTAGGCCCATAAACCTAACTTCTTCTACTCAAGGTTGGCGTTGAGATTTTAAGGGTGATGCCGAAATTTAAATTGGGATCATCACATAATCTAACATGAAAATATTATTATTTTTAATAAAAAAATTACTATGCATGACGTAATGCAAGAAAACATTAATTTTTTTAACTAAAATTCATCATCAATTATAACATGTTAAAGTAATGAGCACAACAATCTTCGAAAAAAAACATGTATAGTCTAGTGGTATGGTGTGGTAATCTTGTCTAGTTGGTCTAAGGTTAAAAGCTCACTGATATAATTTTATGGAGAAATTTTGATAATTTCAAAAGAAGAAGTAAAAAAGATATCATTGGAGCACAGAAGTGGGACTTGAACTCATGACAACAATGAAGTTTGGTTGAATTCTGATAATCGTGTGACGAGTTCTGGCTGAACTGAGTTAACTCAGAAACAATCCTGATTAAAATTTGTTTCAACCACGATTGAATGTTAACCAGCGCGAAATCGATACCAAGGCATGCATGCTTGCATTTATATTGACAATTTCATATGAGGTATGCATTTAAAGTTAGTAGATGGTAGGTTTGCTTACCCTAAGGAGCATTCAATCGTGAAAATGATGGGTTATGTTATGCAATAGACATAAAACTAACTAATTCATTAATTGGTTTCCTTTTAGAGATATTTAATTAAATACCCATTCTTAGCACTAATAATATAGATAAACCCTACACCATTTAATTTCTATAAACAAACCCAAAAAAAAACCAAAAAATGAATTTAATGCCCTATTGAATTTAATTTTAATTATTAAATTATTTTAATGCCCTATGGAGTGTTTTGAGTATTTTATGAGGTTTTAGGGTTGAGCTTGTTTTAAGAAAACCATGGCAGTTTTGTAATTATGGAAGTTTTAAGTCTCTTTATTATGTTGTAAATAGATTTTGGGTGTGTTTCTAAAGTCAATTTCATGTATTGGGTATAATAGTGAATCTCACTTAATTGTAATTATTAAATTACTTTAATACCCCATTGAGTGTTTTGGCTATTTTATGAGGTTTTGGAGTTGGGCTTGTTTTAAGAAAATCATGGCAGTTTTGTAATTATATGAAGTTTTAAGTCTCTTTATTATGTTGTAAATGGATTTTTGGTGTGTTTTTAAAATCCATTTCATGTATGGTTTTTTAATTTATAATTTCGACCCCAATATTGAGTATAATAATAAATCTTCCTCGTTTTTAATACTGTGTGACATGATTGGGACATTCCAACTAACGTATGATTTGGGGTACACTAGTTGCCTAGCTTGTTTTCTTCTGGGCTTTCTCGGCCCCAATGCTCAAAAACAATCATCAATATTGTATTATAAAATAGACAGAATGTAATAAAATATGGGAGGGGAATTTTATTCACTCTTGTGAAACGCTAATACAATTTTCTCTAGGATTTATCTATCGTCACTGAAGCTTTCTAATTCTCAGCTTTTCACTTCTATGAAAAGCTGAGAGAAGCTGTTTCCATTTGTGAAAAGCCATTGTATGCGAGTGCCATTTGTGGCAGATCCATTGAAAAATGCAATGGCTTCTCACATGTAGGCCCATAAATAAGGACCAAAATATAAAAACCATACAATATTACTCAAAACTAGCAAAAAACTTATTTGACTTTTCAAATCGACTACATACACCATACAACCCTTTAAAAATCTAAAAATTACAACAGTGCCACAATGCTTTGTGTTGTGATATATCCATATTATTCTATAATTTCTTGTATTGTGGGGCATCCATATTTACAATACAAAGAGTTTTATATTAATTTTATTACAATTAATTCTTGACAAAGTGCTCAATTATCAATTGCTATATCATAATAACTATCTTTTCTTTTAGTGGTGATAGAAAAAAAGTTTGGTTATCCTAACAATATATATATATATATCCTTCTTTGGTTTTCCTCTTTAATTATTCAGGGTGATGTTATTATTGAAAAGGAAAAATGCTTATAAGAAGTCTTGACACCAACTCAGTTTTTGTCTACCTTCTTTCTCCTAAGTACTTGAAGGATGGATTGGGAAGTGCAGTAAGCAATAGCCTGAACAGTGACCATAGGATTTACTTCTAAAGCGGTTGGGAAGACACTTGTGTCTGCTAAAAGAAAGTGCCTCCACCTCCCATGTCTCTTCCATCTGGTTCACCACAGACCGCTTCGAATCGACTCCCATCCAGCAGCTCCCCATCTGATGCATGCGCTGAACATATCGCCGACGAAAGCTCTCTTAATGGCCTTGAACTCCTCATATATAGTTAATTATGCAAATACTACGTAAGTACACATAGTCACGGGTCTCCAAAAGAGAATCATTTTTCTAAATAAAATTCACCCTTTAGTGAATAATATGGCTCTAATTCCAAATATTTTTTCTTCTGTTTACAACTAGCGTGGTTTATATGATTTCATGTATACTTTTATTTCTAGAAAAACTTTAGAAACTGTAAGTACAAAAAAAAAATCCTTAGATTTTAAGCTAATAATTTTAGCTACCCAACCTGATAAATTCCTGGTTCTGCCCTTGAATGTACACATTAGCTAAAGATATATGATGAACAAAAGTGTTCTTATATCACCAGTGACGGAGCTATGCCAAGGCTTGCAGTGGCCTTGGCCCCTTCAAAAATTTAACAAACCATTACGTTTGTGCTTGCATTGGACATGTTTAGTAAAAATTGGGTAATAAAATAAGCTTGTGGCGCCACCACAATAAAGAGAAGTTGAGGTTTCTGTCTCCAACTAAAAGACTAAGATAGTTCTTGGGCCTACCAATATATTTATTTAAAAAAATTGAAAGAGTAAGAGATTAAGTTATTTTCGTAAAAAAAAAAAAGTCTTTATTACAAGATAGGAAGTATATGATTTTTACCAAATTCTTTTTTATATATTAATTGATTTATTTGTTGGCCCCCTCGCACGTAAACTCCTGGCTCCATCCTGTATATCAAAGATCCTCCTAGGACAAAAGTTGGTGTCTGATCTATTTGAATGTTACCTACTCTAAGTTGTTGAGAGTACTCGCACCTTTAATATCGAATAATGATTCTTCTCACGACTTATCAATAGTTAAACTTGTATACACACACTCATCTAGTAAAAGTGTTTACCAAATGTTTATCTTGTTTATGTACTATGTAATTTTTAGCAAAAAAGTAAAGAAGACAAAGAACAACGAGTGTCCATTTTCACAAGAAAACATTTAAGTAATAGTGCAAACTATAATACGTAAGTGCCCATATATATGCAACTCTAGTCTTCAATATTAACGTAAACTCACCCCACCAAGGACCCATATATACCTACTACTTAATTAGCCGAAGTATTAGCATAATATTGATTAGTCAAACCCACCCCACCAGGGACCCCTACCAAATTCTTAATTAGCGTAAGTCCCCCCTATTTGCATAAATTTGGATTAGTCTTCTTCATTGTCTACACTCTGATTTTCCATGTCACTTTTACACCAATCATATGTCGTATGCTAACTAACTTGTACTAATTTCTTCACTTATTAGGTATATCAAATAGGGTTGGTACGGTTTTTGGGTTATTTCTTTTACTGCTAAATGAAATGGGGTTGGTACGGTTAAAAGTAGGTTGTCAATTGTAATATTAACTAGCCTTTTCGTTCCGCGCATGCAAGATGCATTTTTTAATTATTCGCGCTACGGGCGTCTTATAAGTTTTCCCTTTTTCCATATTTTTTTAGATATTTATCTCAACAGTTTACGCACAATCAAGTTTAACTATTGGTAAGTCGTGAGAAGACACTTCTTTTATCGCCCTGATATGAATGGTTTTTCCCCAACCATTTGTTGTAAAAAGCAAATACCGATTTAAAGGTAGTTTATTGTTGTTTCTTAACACATAAAACAGTCAACAGGAGTACCAAAAATAAAGTAAAATAAAATAGTGCAAATCCTTATGGAAGAGCTCTTGGGATTAATTGCAGCTTTTTAATCATGCATTGATAACTCCATATTTGAGCTTATTTTCTATACTTTATTCCTATGATTTGCATTAGTTTCTTACGTGAATTTGGTTGTCGCGCAAATTTGAAAACGTAGTAGTGTATGTTGTTGAGTTAATCCTTTATTTTTAATCAATTTATATTCCCTGTTTTATTCATTATTATAATTCTAATCTTGATACTTGTAATTGAGGATACTTGGTGACACCGCGGCCGAACGAATCATCATAATAAAGAAAGAACGAACCCTTGGAATTGAATTGAAACTTTATTCTCAAAATTAACTCAATACATAGAATAGGATTGTTATGGTGAAATCGGAATCCTAGTTTTCATCCATTGATTTTCAAAACCAATTTTCAACCTTTGTTATTTTATTTTCTATATTTCTTAAGGTATTCATATTTGGAATTAATTGATAAACTTTACAAATCTTTGTGGAAACGACTCTCGTATTTGCTTGCTATACTATCATATTGATTCGTGCACTTGCGAGGTATAATTATTGTTCATCATGCATACTGAGAGGTTAACTTTGTTGCTGATTATTTGGCTAAGATGGGGTATATGATTTGGAGTGGGGTGTTGATAAGCCTCCTGAGGGTGTTATTAGTGTGCTTGAGTTTGATAGAGATGGCCTCTTAAGATCTAGATTAACTTGCCTTTACCGGTTTTCCTGGGCTTAGCCCCCAGTTTACCAAAAAAGTGAAATAAAATAAGTATTATATATGGAGTGATTATAGAATACTATGGTGGTACGGTCATATGGTATATCTTGTATATGTATTATAATATAAGTGAATATTTATTCAAAAAGAAAAAGCACACTAATTTTTTGGTTTTTTGTTAGAACATTTCCTATAGAGAGGGACAATAATATACTAAACTTATACACACTATACATATATTCTAGAACTCAAATTCAGGACCAGGACCTTTTATAGGGAAGCAATTGCTCCAAATCACTGTAGATATATTCTAACTTCCCTTTCTATTCATCGATCACACCCTGTTTTGATAAACTTTTGGATACAAATATGTCTTTATGTAGAATTAGCTAATAGACACATGTACAGTTTTTATTTATAAAAAAAATCCTAAATAAATATATGGAACTTAGCAGTTATTATTACTAACAATAAATGCCTTATAAGTTGAACTGATAACACCACATCAACATGCAGTTTGACAGTTTCGCCTATCATATACACACAATAATTTTCTTAAAAACCTGAAAGAGTTATTTCTATCCTAGAAAAGTTAATAGTTTAAACGGTACCTGAGTGAAGAAGACCAGGAGAGTGAGAAGCTTCATTGTCTTGAACAACATCCTATGGAGATAAAAGTAACTGAGAGACCATGACAATACTATTTCTTCCCGTTTCTGCTGAGACATCTGAGGAAAGCTCTGAAAGTAGGGAAATTGGCTTGAAAGGCTGGCTCTTCCACACAATATGAAGCACCCTATCCATGTGGACAAAAATCACAATGCCAATCGCATCAACCACAGCTTTGGGTGCTTCAGTCTCTCACTTATCAGTCCCCCTACCTGTCACATGCATGCATATTTATAGTGAGACATCAAACTCAAATCAAAAAAGTAGATTGAGCAGCATCTTAACAATAACAACAACAAAATGTTTATTTATATAATATTTTATACAAGTCATGAGTTGAAAGAGGGAAAATCGAACGCAGGACCTAGTGCATGTGCGAATTCTATTAATTTAAGCTACAATTCCCTTACAACAACAACATTTAATTATGTAAACATGTGTTAAAAAAGGTAATAAAGTGCTTGATTACTCGTTGTGGTGTTCCTGTCATGGAAGCCGGAGTCCGGTAAAAGGCAACCAGCGATGCATTTGTGGTGGCATCGGAGATGTCAATGGTGTTGAAAATACAAGTTATGAGCTGATAGGAAAAATGTAATTAAGCCGTATTGTAATTAATGGTGTATTCACTTAATCACGAAAAAGACAAGTGTTAGGCTTAAGTAGTAAAAGGCTGTACAAAGCCAGGTGTAATGTTTTCAGTGAGCAGTTTTAGATGAAGGGCTGTGATACAAAGTAATGTAAGAGTATCCAGCTATTCTCTCTAACCTTCATATAGCTCACATAGAGCTAGCTCAATTTGTAAGAGCATTGGAATGAAAAATACGCACACGATTTGATTCACTCTCTGCTCTTTCCTTTTCTCTGTATTTTCTCTTACTAAACATCACTACTTCTTTACAAAACTCTAACAGATGGAAGGCAAGAAGGTGTCACAGAGGGCAGTGAGTGACTCCATTTCACGGGAGGAGAGAGAGTTTGGGTACACCTGTCTGTCTTCTCCAAGAAGGAGCCTCTGTTTGTCAACCCTATCAAGTTCATCAATAAGTATTGCATGTTCTTGCCTTCCATTGATCTCCAGCGGGGAGAAGCTGCTAACATCTCTAGCACCCTTTATTTGCTCCATAGTTTAAAGCAAAACAGTTTGTGACCAGTGGCGGATCCAGGAAATTTACTTCCGAGGGTCAACGTCTAAAGGCTTGAAAAAAATTTATACACAATATACCCATAAAAATGAAACGATAACATAATAATTCATAATTAATAGAAATAATCGTACATTACAAATGTCCACGACAAGTTTTCATATTCTGAAAACGTGACATTATAGTTTCATTATCAATACAAGCAAACACATCTTTCTCAATATAAACAAGTAAGCTGTCACTCAACCATTGATCTCCCATTCGGTTGCGAAGTGGACCTTTCACAATATTCATAGCAGAAAATGCTCTCTCCACAGAAGCAATTGCAACCGGTAAAGTTAAGGCTAATGTGAGAAGCAAATAAACATAATTATAAGTTCTATGCAATCCTTTCTCCACCATTTTTCTTGCAAGGCTACCAATCCCCTTCAATTCAGAAAAATCCATCACCGTATGCATATGATTAATATAAATCTCAAGTTGATCTTCAAGTGCCAAGAGATCTCGGGGAGTAAAATCTTGAGGATAAAATTTAGCAAAACGAAGTATCTTTTGTTTGTCAAATGCTATGAATGAATCGTCCGGACTCAAACATGCCAAACAAAGAAGTAACTCAGTATTTACCTCACTGAAGCGATGATTTAACTCCGCAAGTTGCCACTCAATGATTTGAATAAAGATGTCCACATGATAATGATGAAGGTGTGTTATTCTAGGAGCTCTTCGATGTGATCTCCATTGAGCTACATATGCATCATCCATGTTTGGAACCATGATATCATGTTTGCCACAAAAGGAGGATACTTGATCAAGCAAGGCTTCAAATGCATTCTCTCTCATGAGTTGTAGTTGGTCCTTGCAAATTTTGACTAACGTCATTACATTCCCAATATCTTGGTCTTTCCTTTGTAAAACTTGTGACAAGTCATTTGTAACTCCCAATATAGATCTCATGAAAAATAAGTGAAATACAAAATCAAAAGATTGTATTTCTCTCAATGACCTATTTGCTTCACCTAGATTATCAGTGGAGCCATCCTCAATAATCAATTTAAGCACTTTCACCACAGATTTAAACAAGGAGATGATACTAATTAATGTACCATAATGTGAGTTCCACCGTGTATCACTGGGACGCTTGAGACACGTTTCTTGATTTAAGCCTCACTGTTGGAAAAGTATCTTTTTCAAGAGCTTCTATAATATCCTTTTGTAGTTGATCTCTGAGCATGTCACGACACTTACACGAAGCTCCAACAATATTAACCAAGCTATTGCAAGATGTGAAGAAAGTGGCAATATCAGCCTTTCCCTTTGCCATGGCCACAAGAGCTAATTGAAGTTGATGGGCAAAACATTGAATATAATAGGCATAAGGATTTTCCCTCAAAATCTATGTTTTAAGACCATTGAACTCACCCTTCATATTACTAGCTCCATCATATCCTTGTCCTCTTAGCATGGAAATGCTCAATTCCTCTCTTGAAAACAATGTGTCAATAGCCTCCTTGAGTGAATTTGATGTAGTGTCGCTAACATTTTGAATACCCACAAACCTCTCAATTACATCCCCACTTTTGTCCACATAACGAAACACCACCGCCATATGTTCTTTTACTGACACATCACACGATTCATCAACTAATAAGGAGAAGAATGCACCATCCATATCCTTGATGATCTTCTTAATAGTTTCAGTGGCACAAGCATTCACAAGATCTTTTTGAATTGTTGGAGCTATTAACTTGAGATTCCCGGGAGCATTTTCTAGCACAACGGCTTTAACTTTCTCATCATGATCAGCAAGAAATTGTAAGAGCTCCAAATAATTCCCTTTGTTGCTTGAAGTGTCACTCTCATCATGCCCACGAAAGGGAAGACCTTGCCTCAACAAAATTCTCACGGAATTAAGAGAAGTTGTCAAGCAAATACGATAATCAATGCGAGCTTGCTCTGATTGCTTTATCATAATTGTTCGGATGTGTTGCTTCTGATTCATCAAATCTACACAATATTGTCTAGATTGATTATGAACACTTCTAACAAGTCCAACATGTTGCCTAATTTTATCTTTCTTCTTCCAATTCCTAAAACTCATCTCTGTGAAGGCGTCGCTACACCCTTGACCAATTCTGAAATTGGATTTGAAGAGATAACAATAAAGGCAAAATGCAGCATCTTTACTAATACTGTACTCCAACTAGTCAAACTCATCAAACCATTTGACATTAAAGCGTCGATCATAACCTGAAATATCAGTATGTGGAAATGTGTGATCCTTAGGCTGACATGGACCCTTTTGTAGATATGCTCTTCGAACTTCATCTCGAAAGTTAGGATCATAATCCAACATTTGAGGTCGAAGTCCAGGGTCTGCAATAAGATTAGCCAAGATATCTTGCAGCTCACTTTCTTTCGAACTATCCACATCTCTTGAAATACCTACATCTCTTGAAATACCCACATCTCTCGAACTCGAACTACCCACATTACCCGAACTAGAAGTACTTGATCCGAAAGTTCTCTTAAAGTAGCGTTCCATAACTGTATTGGTATAAATAACCAATCAAGCATCAACAAAAAAATAAAATAAAAACCCTAACTTATGCAAACAAACCAAAAAAAACCAAACTAACAAAGTATAGCCCTAATTTATTCAAACTAACAAACCAAAATCAAACCTCAACAACAAACATAAAACCAAGAGATATATTCAAAATAACCAAAGCATAAAAGTAAAATCCTAATTTATTCAAACTAACTAACCAAAAACCCTAATTTATTCAAACTAACCAATAGATATAATCTAACATAAAAGTAAAACCTTAATTTATTCAAATCAACTAACCCAACCAAAACCCCTAATTTATTCAAACTAACCAAGATATAATCTAATAACATAAAAGTAAAACCTTTATTTATTCAAACTAACTAACCAAAACCCCTAATTTATTGAAAATAACCAAGATATAATCTCTAATTTAAATATAACCCTAATTTATTCAAACTAACTAACCAAAACAAAACCCCCTAATTTATTGAAAATAACCAAGATATAATCTCTAACATAAAAGTATAACCCTAATTTATTCAAATTAACTAACCAAAACAAAACCCCTAATTTATTGAAAATAATCAAGATATAATCTCTAACATAAAAGTATAACCCTAATTTATTCAAATTAACTAACCAAAACAAAACCCCTAATTTATTGAAAATAACCAAGATATAATCTCTAAAATAAAAGTATAACCCTAATTTATTCAAACTAACCAAAATCAAAACCCCTAATTTATTCAAACTAACAAAGATATAATCTAACATATAACCCTAATATATTGAAACTAACAAATCAAAATAAAACATCAACACCAAACAACAACAACAACTAATCAAGAAAAATAAAGTCATTTAAGAAGCTTTGTTAATTAATTAAAGCGTAAAAAAATTAGGAGAGCATACTAACAAATTTGAGGGACAAATCTTCTCCGCCGCCACTTCGCCGCCGCCGCCGCCGCCGCCGCCGGAGTTGTGGGTAAGTTGGGTGGAGGTTGGAGATTTAGGGTTGAGAAGTTGAGAAGAAGAGATATATGAGTTTGGGAGAGCTATTTTCGTGCAATGAAGAAAACAGAGGTTCACTCTGTTTTGTTTTTAAAAGCTGGACCAAAACGACGTCGTTTTGGTCTGGTTTTAAAAAACAAAATTGAGCTTTAATAAAACGACGTTGTTTTGACGTCCACTGACCAAAAAAAAAACGCATTAGTTGAACGGCGTTGTTTTGACGCTGAGCGGAGAAAAAAATAAAAGCTCCGCGCAGCTGCGCATCATGGAGCTTCTGCGCGCCTTGCAGCTCGGACTTGCCCCTTTGGGGCATTTCGTCGAGCACTTGGCAGGCAGCTTGCAAGGGTCAAAGGAGGAGCTCTAATGGAGGATTTCAGTGTTGCAGGGGTCACTTGACCACCCTTGCTCCTCTGTGGATTCGCCACTGTTTGTGACAAAGAAAGAGCTTCAGCCTGCAGGTTGATTTATATAAAATGGATGTGTTGAAAGTACTAAAAATTTTAGAAGCACATTAATGAGAGAGAGAGAGAGAGAGAGAGAGAGAGAGAGAGAGAGAGAGAGAGAGAGAGAGAGAGGGGGGAGGGGATGACAAACTGAATTGGATTCAAATAAAAATACTAGAAAATCAAATTCCTACCAAATCAAAATATGAAAAATCGGTTTTAGTGCAAAATACCATTTAGGCTACTAATGATGGCTCATTAAGTCAATATATACATCATATTAAAATCTCATAAAATCAAGGTTTCTTATTTGATGTGTAAGGAATAAAAGCCGTAAAAAATTATCTTGAGAAAATGATTATTCCGAAAAACCATTTTTCATACTTAGCCAATATTTTTACAGAAAACAATTTTTCATGTATGATATGAATACATGAAGGAACTATCACATAAATTTATGAAGTAAGTCTACAGTAAGACAATCCAAGAATTGAAACATTCCAAAGTAATGCAAACTCGAGGAGAAAGAGGCTGTGCGACGCACGACTCAATTAATGTATGATCAATTATGAATTGTTTATTTAATGGATAATTTTACAGAAAACATAATGCGACATTTTCATGATATGAAACTTCGTCGACAACAATTGTAGTTTATTGGTAATACTATTTTTTTTTCTATAACTTATGAATGACATTGATATTGTTTAAATTATAAGGATATTTGGTTGTCAATTTTTTTTATAAAGCTTTTAGCCTTTCAAAATTGTACCTTCACTCAAAAATTCCTGAGTCACACAAACTACTTGCCCTTGAAAATAGACAGGTACTTTCACTTGACACTTGGTCTCTATTTGTTTCAATGGCCTGGCTCTATTTGTTGCTCCAAAACCAATCATGCATTGGACGGACATTGGACGGACCATTTCAAGTTTGAACACTCCAACATCTTCCACACGTTTTCTAATACAACAACCTCTTATTTTTTTCATTTCCTTTTTCTGCTTCCCGAAAATTAAAATCTCAACCTTTTAATTTTAGGCTGTTTAGATGCAAGTCCAAAATTTTTGGTCTTTGTTAAGTTTAACCCATGTATTTTTTCTTGTTGATCTAAACCCATTATCTTTCATATCTCATTTTTATTATCTGTTTTGCTCTTTGAAATATGTACGACAAGAAACTGAAAATCTCATACGTCTTGTTGAGGCCCAAAAACTCTCAAGAAGGTCCATGCATATTTTAGGCCCAATGTATTATTGTGCTATAAAATAAACCTAACCAGAGTATGTGGAGGCCCATCAAATATGGCTACGAAGCGAGACTATAATTTGGCATGTGGGAAAGTCATGGTACGAGTTTACCAATTTGGCATACAAACCTATAAGGTTTAACAATTTCACATGCCCGAGCTCACTTAGCCCACTGCATCGTCAAGCAATGTCTAACGCAACCCTAATCCACTATAGCACAACGTAGCCCAAGCATGAACTCGCAATAATATGTCACGCCAAGCGATTCCCATAAGGCCCATTTAGTGTTCCAAAGGTGGAGGTTTTGGGCTGCTTGGGAGCACCAAAACCCAAGCCCACTTTCGTGAGCCTAATACATGGGTAATTAAGCGAGAAATTCCAGCACCTTTTCGCTTGAGATCGAACCAGCCTTGCCCAATTCAAACTGAAACCCTTAGAATCCAGTTTACATAAATATCTAGGGTGCAAATGTGGAGCTCCAACCCCCATGGCCACGCCTCCTCCCTCCTTCTCCGACCTCGATAAATTCTTCAAAATTTAAAGACAAAACAAATCCCATTAGATTTTGTGAAGCTACCTAGATCCCTTCTTCACAGGTCTTGCACGGTCAAACCTACACCTACAAAATCATAACAAACAAGTTAGTTATAAAATAAAATTGAGCTTTAGAAAAGAAAAAAAAATTACAAAGGAAGTCCCCTCAATCATAGATAGAAACCATAGATATACATGCTTTCATGCGCCTAAATTGAAAGATGACGGTAGCCAAAACCACCATACAAGAGTTGCAAGTGAAAATAAATGACACATTTGAAAACGAAAAGCTATACATGGGGAGAAAGGGATTGCTTCAACTTGTCGGCCTTCTCGGTATAAAAAACACAAAGTGTGTAAATGTACTTGGAGCATCGAACCATAAACTTGACCGCATCTTGGCTCCTCTTGATTTTGACAGAGCGTGCATCCTTCCTTCTTGCAGTTAAAAGGAAATACTTAATCTCATGGATTTGCTTCGGCTGTTGGTACAGAGATAGAGTTAGAAATTATAACTTTAAACATTCTCAAATTTAAAACAGAGAATCACCAACAGCCATAACCCTATTTTGAAATTGGAGATTGTGTTGAGAAGAATAATTCTCGGGTGTTATTGATAGAGCCAAAAAGGCAAAGTATTTATAAGGAGATTACAAGCTTAACTAGGAAAACTAGGTTACTTGGAAACTACCACAAATAAATTACAATCAACAAATAAAATGAAACTAAATAACAATGAAATAACTTTCCTAATTTCTAACACCCCCCCTCAAATTGAAGCGTGGATGTCAAGACGCAAGAGATTGTGAAAGACATTACTCCCAAAGGTTGTTGATAATGAGGCAGTGGTGTCACTGCTGTAAAGGAGGCAGAGGTGTCACTGTTGTAATTGGGGTAGCGGTGTCGCAACTGTAAATGGGGGGTTGCCATTCCCCCTTAAATATGACAATGTATGAGAGTTGTGAGTTGGAAGAGCAACACCCAAATAAAGTTGTGATAATGTTCAGCGTATATTGCATGTATGAAGGTTGTTGTTGATGTTGCAGATGTGCAACGAATGTTCTTGATGATCCCTTTTCTTGAGGCTGAATGAGGATGTTGGGCAGCTGATTGATTATGCTGCTGGGGCAAATGATTGATTATGCCGTCGGGGCAACTGATTGATGATGTTGTTAGTGCAACAGATTGATGATGTTGCTGGTGCAACTGATTGATGATGTTGCTAGTGCAACTGATTGATGATGTTGCTAGTGCAACTGATTGATGATGTTGCTGATGCAGTTGTGCGGAAGCTATTAATGGTGTGCACTTGATGTGTGACAGTGTGTCTATCTCCATATCTCCCCCTCAAATCCGAGGCTTAGAGAGGGTCGAGATTTGGAAGAAGATAAGAGAGAATGAAAAATAATTATGAAAAAGAGATTTTAAAAAAAGAGCCATATAGTAAAAGAAAATAAAAAAAAGTTGAGCAAAACAAAGGGAAATAAAAAATGAAGAAAAAAATTGCTTTTAGCATGTGTAGCTGCATATGTGCAGAACGACCCCTCAAGTTGGAGCGTGGATGTCAAGAACGCCCAACTTGCACAAGAGATTGTGAAAGACATTACTCCCAAAGGTTGTTGATAATGAGGCAATGGTGGCACAACTGTAAAGGAGGCAGAGGTGTTACTACTGTAAATGGGGTGGCGGTGTCGCAACTATAACTGGGGGGGTTGCCATTCCCTCTCAAATCCGACGATGTATGAGAGTTGTGAGTTGGAGGAAGCAACACCCAAATAAAGTTATGATGATGTTCAACGTATGTTGCATGTATGGAGGCTGTTGTTGATGTTGCAGATGTGCAACGATACTGATGTTGTTGCTGATGTGCAACAAATGTTCTTGATGATACCTTTCCTTGAGGCTGGATGATGATGATGCTTTGGGTAGCTAATTGATTATGTTGCTGGGGCAGCTGATTGATGATGTTGCTGGTGCAACTGATTGATGATGCTATCGAGGCAGTTGTGCGGAAGCTATTGATGATGGTGTGCAGCTACATGTGTGCAGTTGATGTGTGAAAGTGTGTCTATCTCCCATATTTCCCCCTAAAATTCGAGGCACGTAAAGGGTTGAGATTTGGAAGAAGATAAGAGAGAATGAAAAATGATTATGAAAAGGAGATTAAAAAAAAAGGAGCCATAAAGTGAATGGAAAATAATTAAAAAAATTGAGCAAAACAAAGAGAAATAAAAAGATGTGATCCAAATGCTGCAAGCGGAGGCATAGGTGGGTTGTCAAAGGATGTGATGACTCGCTGAGTGTTGAGGAGGCTCACGGAGGAAAGCAATGGCTCGGTGAGCGGTCACGATGTTCACAGAGGAACAAAAAGGAGTGAGACATGGTATCTTGGGCAAGACTAGCATGCAGAACTAGAAAATAAAAGGGGCTCAGACGTGAGCTGCAATGAATCTTCAAAGACAGAAGCTAAGATATAAAGAAAGACCATTCCGGTGCAACTGATGTAATGGTCCTCCCGGTCCAAGACAAACGTGGTAGGAGATGAGTATGTTCGGTAACGAACATCGGCGATTGTGGAATCTACAACTTGGTGCTGCAAAGTGACTGCTTGGATGGGGAACTGTGCAAAATGTTGGATTCCAAGAATGTGAAATTGCCAGGGCCTGGAGCTTGGCATACAAATATGAAAAAAAAATAGAAAATTTGGGATAGCAGCAAAGAAAGCTGCGGCTAAAGGAGAAAAAACTGAAGTTGATAATTGATAGAGAAGCAAGAGGATTATACAATATAAACACCCATGATGGGTGAGGGATGAAAAGTGCCAACAACTCTCAACTAGGGTTGTGAAACATTGGATCGTGAAGAAAATAGAGTTTGTAAAAAGTTTTAAGAGATGCCCTAAAATCAGTGCTCTGATACCATGTGAAATTGGAGATTGTGTTGAGAAGAATAATTCTCAGGTATTATTGATAGAGCCAAAAAGGCTAAGTATTTATAAAGAAATTACAAACTTAACCTAGAAAAACTAAGTTACTTGGAGACTACCCAAAATCAATTACAATCAACAAATAAAAGGAAACTAAATAACAATTAAATAACTTTCCTAATTTCTAACACCCATCTCTTTTTGGATCAATCTCTACCCAAACAAATACACATTCAACAAATCACCAAAAAAAGGAAATAAAAAAAGAAAGAGGAAATAAATAAATTGATACAAAGAGATAGGAAATGAGGGAGGAGGAAGGTTGCTACGCAGCTCTTTGGAGCTTTTCATCGAGCACTTGGTTGGCAACTCCAAGGGGTCATTGGATTCAACTTTTTTCTCAAATTTACTGTGTGCATAATGATTTGATCTATTAGTGAAGCCAATAACTTAAATCTGTCATACTAGTCTAAAGACTTCTGATTTTATCAGTAAATTTGCATTTCAAATCAACTGTTGTTGTTTAATGAACTGTGAACTAGAACCGATTCAAGCAGCGATGAATGTAGCAGCAGTAGCAACTCATCTCCGTATTAATTGACTAAGACCCAAATCAATCGACGACATAGTTTTGGTGGGTTCCACTCCGACGACGTCGTTGAGAAAGGAAGCGGTAGGGGTAGGGGATTTTGGCGATGGAGGTGGTGGTTTTTTTCAAAAAAAAATTTTGTGGGAGTGGCGGCTGGGTTCTCCAGAGGAAAGGGTGGCTAGGGCTGAGGATGGGGGTAGGGTAGGTTGGGATAGGGGTGGAGCTGCGGGGTTTCAGGGTGGGGTTGGTGATGGCTGGTGGGTGTGGTAGGGATTAATGGCGTGAATTGTGTTTTTTGCTGTTTTAGATATTTTATTTTAATATTTTTAATTAACTTAAAAGATAAAGAATTTTTAATATTTGTGAAGTCCACATCAACAAAAGGACACATCAGACAGGCCACGTCAGCAAAAAAAGCCACACGGGAAAGGCCATGTCACGCCCCAAAATCGAGACACGTGACAGCGGCATGTACCTTGAGGATCCCAAAAATATAACACCTAGATCCGAGGGTTATATTCCCAAGATTCCCAAAATACGATAAGACTTTTTAATTAAATAAAATGGGTTGGATCAGAGTTGTATATAACAGCGAAAATTTGAATAAAACATTTCACATACTTTATTGTCGAAATACCAACCCTAGAGGTCGGTAATAGAATACTAGTGATGTCACGTCCCAAAATCGACACACGTGACAGTGGCACGTACCTTGGGGATCCAGAAAATATAACACCTAAGTCCGAGGGTTATACTCCCAAGATTTCCAAAATACGCTAAGCCTTATAAATAAAATTAAAATGGGTTGGATCAGAGTGTTTAATAACATTGAAAAAATAATTTATAATACTATACAAATTTAGTTGAGAGTTAAATCAACACCAGAGGTCATGGATTAGTATCAACAACTTTAGAAATTGTTTTACAAACCAATAATGAAAATATACCAACCATCTAGAATTCAAGTTTATATATATGTAGTGAAATAGGATCAGCTGTGAAGAATAGGATTCACTACCTGACAACTTGAGACTCGAGCTAAATACTAACAAGTGAGAATATCATATCAAGATGTCACTCGAGGAAGGAATCTACAACAAAAGTAGGAGTGAGCATCACATACGTTTATTTGCCCCGTAGGAGGCTCCCACCAGGTTTCAAAAATAAATAATGAACATAATAATAATAGTAATGGTCATAGATTTATTTCAAAATCAGTGAAAGAATGTGCACATACACAAACCGTATCCATTTATTGTGGATCCAAAACCAATTGGCATGCTCAAGCAATTTTTCGTAAACATTTTTCCGGGCCCAAATATGCTTGTCTAACAACCGATCCTTTAAGGTCAACTACTCCTATCATAAACAAAAATATAACTAAATTACCTGGTATGGTAGCGAGAGTGTCCATTTCAACGGTTACACCTCGTCGACTATACCTTACGCGTAGGGTATTGGTATAGTCTGTCCGCGTAACGCTTCCAAAGGTTTAGGGAATCGAAACCCAAGGAAGTCACTATGCCCCTTTCACTCTCAGGTCGTCGAGGATAATGCCCCATGCATATACCCTCGAAACTTTGGAGAATCAAAGCCAAGCATTCATAAAACCAAACAATATGGCATCCAAAAACAATGCATCTTTCACACACAACAATATTTACTATGTCATACATACACAAAATACAAGTCCAAGAGTGAGTACCCCCTACTTGGAATCCAAAGCTGATGCCTGATTCATAGTCCAATCATTTCAAAAATGTTACTATATGTTCTAAAAGAATAATCCAATTTACTTTTAAGGCCTCAATTTTCCAAAATTATAAATCTGGCTCTAAACTTTAGGTAATTACATTTTGACCCCTTCACTGTTGATAATTACACTTTGGCCCCTTAACTTTCAGTAAATACACTTAACCCTCATTTTTTGATAAATTACAAAATGACCCCAAAACTACAAAATAATTTGCAACTTGGTCCCTGATACAAAACCAACGGAACTCCAAGCCAATTTTCCAAGTTCAAAACAACTTCCATACCACTTAACCAACAAGAACTCTTGTAATTTCCATTACAACTCTTCTATTTCATTTAATACCATATCAAACTCATTAATTATCAAATTTGAAATTTATCCAAAATTTCAGAAAATTAAACCAACTCAAACTTATATCTTAATATATTATCCTCAATTAAGCTTCCCACAACTACAATATACTCAAAATTCATATCAAAACATGATATTGAAGCTTAATTCTCCATAATCCAAAATAGTAGAAATTTTGAAATCTACATAATTAACATCCCTTAAAATTTACCTTAGATTGTAGAGCTCGATCTCACGATCACGTAGGTGAAAACGGTTTATCAATCCGAGCTCTAGAGAGAAAGTTATGAATTTAAGAAGATTTTGAAAGAAAATAAAAATTTTCTTCTCAGTTTCTTTTGGGGAAGACGAAGAAGTGAAGAATAAGAAGAAGACGCGCGAAGAAAAGGAAGGAAAGTAGAAGTGTCGGCAGCCATCACGTGTGAACAGTAATGAACAGTGCCATGAACAGTACTTTTATTTTTATTTTTAATTCAATTGCCACGTGTCGCCTCCTCATTGATCCAACTTCAATCATTCAATAAAAATTCATCCGAACTTTGAAAAATTCTCCGAAAATTATCACAAGCTCGTAGCGATGTAAACTATTTTTCTATAACATCAAATTATCAAAATTCCAACTTCCAAGTATGAGCAAATAAATCCTCTCTTGAATAAACCAATAGTTATTTCATGAAAATATTCATGAAAATCCAAATTACAATCAATTGGACTATGACATTTTTATTGTGAGTTTAACAAAAATATTTAGAAATTTTCGGGGCATCACATTCCACCCTCCTTAAAAAAAAATCTTGTCCTCTAGATTTACTCAAGATATTCACACCACTTAAACAGGTGTTTTCATGTTGGACTAGAGTTTCTAAATTTTTATTCGACTCTACAATGTTACCACCAAGCGGCACACTTCAATTTCTGAGTCGTTTAGTCCATAAACTAAAATTGAAATTAGTCCTTCCACATAGGACATATCCTTCTGTAGATTCAAGTCATTCCAGGCATCACTGTATTATATTAAATATATTCTTTTCCATATGGGAAATATTCAAAATATTTTGCATGTATGACATCTGTGGCTGCAACTCCAAATTATTCTTAACAATTCTGACACGTTCCTCTGCTTTGAACGGTCCAACATATCCGAGTGCCAATCTGCCACGTACACCAAAACATTGGTATCCATTCTTAAGGATTTAACTTTATAAAATTTCCAACACTAGATCTAGGAGTCTTTCTCCTTTTATCAATATAGGACCTTTGTCCTTTTAAAACAATCTTTAATGATTCAAAATAAGTTCTTAGGAATCATCATTGAACCTCTTCAACTTAGGTATGGAATAAATAATAAAAACTATTTAGAAGATCATTGCGAGACTATAAGTTTTCGCTTTTGCCTCATAAAATTTCAGTCATGGTAAAATCTTATACCATTGACATTTGAGTGTTCATCAATCAGAACTTTCCATACTCAAACCAAGTTAACAAATCAGGATAGAAGATAATGAGTATGTTCTTGTTTGTACCTCACCAAGGTTTCCACATACCTTCTATTAGCCTGAACACATGACATGTTGTAGTATACATGATATTGGATAACTTCGATGAAGAAACCTAGGCATCCAAGCACCATAAATCTTCGTAAAACGCTGCAATCTAGTCTTCTAAATTGAGACATGTAAGATATCGAACAATGATAAACTGGTTTCAAGCCAGATCAGGTTTCGAGATAACTAGTGTCGTTCAACTAAACTGCCCCTGAGCATAACTTTGAGCGGTTTAACAACTTTCAGGAAAAAGGATTCCTGTTATGACCCTATCGAAAGGAAAATTTAGGTTTGATGAATAAGAGTGACGAGTATCATCATGCTCAACTTGTTCTATTGTATTCGAAATTTCAAACGGGTTGCGTCTGCGCTTGCAACCAATTGCACGTCCAAGCACAAGGAAGAGTCTCAAAGCTCAACTTTAACAAAGGTGGTCCGAAAGTGACCATTTACAACCTTAAAGTAAGAACAAATTCTCAAAAAGTGCGAAAACAAATGAGACGGGTCGTTGTAATCTTCCGTTAGCAAGCTTTCATCCATGAAATTTTTATATTGAAACCTTAGTGGGTCATGGATTAATTCCAACTTCACTCATTTACCAATCATGAAACACAACAACTTCATTTCATAAAAAGTCTTACAACCCACATAAAACTACAACATTCAACAACAACCGACTAAATAAAATTTAAACTTAACAAGACACCACCAATCCACACTTAAACATTTTTGTCTCCCTTCAAGGGGCTAAGATTAAGCAAATTGCGAACTCCTTCTGCCTCCTCATCAGCGTTAGAAGGCTTTGAACTTTGGCCCTCCATAATAGGTTCTATAAACTTTGGGCTTTCATCCTCTATTACAATAGGACTCAACCTAGGCGTCTCAATAGTAGCCTCTGCAAGTCCAGAACTCTGACCTTCCGTCCTAGGTTATGTAATCTTCATACCACGGACCTCTACATTTGTCTCACCGAATAGTCGCGCATACATAGCCTTCTTAGCATCCTCAAACATTTTCTCCCTGTCCTCTCAGACCCTTTTATTTGTACCTTCTACCATGTCCAACTTTTGCTGCATCTCCCCAGAGTACATTAGGACAGTCCTAGCTAATTCATTCTTCTCATTCTGCAGTCTACGATTTATTGCAGCATGTGAAATACAGTCAGCTTTCTTCTCATCCTTCAGCACTTTGATTACCATATCACCGTCCTTAAGTGTGTGCTTCATCTATTGGACCTCACGAGCAATTCGTTCACGCTCATCATTTAACTCATCCCTTTGTGTCCTAACCAATTGGTGACATCCACGAAGCGCACTCCTCTAATTCCCCAATTGGGTTGTCAATCCTTGTACTTCTTGGATTTTTGCTCTCAGTCGCTGTCCTATGTTTACGACTAACGTTGCACATTGAACGCTTAGAGCCATCACAACGTCTACAGCAGTATGCTCATCCTTCTTCCCTAGTACTCGCATATCTTTTGGAGTTAGCAAACTCCTTACTACTCCTGCAGCTACATCGTTATCTCGTATTATAGAATCCATTACCTGTAATAGGACCTCTCAAAGAAATAAAATTGGGATGCCATACAGCTGCATTCATCGATACTTGCTTGATTATACATTGAATTTCTTGCCCAGGAGAAGCAAGATTCAAATCCAAGTTCCACCGGGAAGAGGAAGCCATTTGGAATTTTAGAAAGGAACTTTGGAAGTTTAGAAAGAAATTTGGAAGTTCTCTTCTAAGCAAAATGATAATTTGTGAATTGTAAATTTAATCCGATGCTACTTAAAAGGATAGCCCGAAGGAACTGTTTCTCGGTTTTCGAACTCTTAAATTCAAACATTCTACAATCGCAAATTTGGTCGATTATGGACACTCTTTTCGTCGTCGCCAAGTTTATCAAGATTTAACCTTTTCCTTTTTCAGCATTGTTGTACTGAAAAGTTATCTCGTTTTTCAAGACATATATTCCCTTTGCTGGGAAGTGTCTCCAAGTATCGACATTCTTGGATTTATAATTGTGCTAGCCGCAGAAGTCTAGGATAGACAGATTTTAAGAAATTTTCTAAAACGTAGGGACTAATGAAAAGAATAGTTGTTGCACCTACGATTAGGTCTGAGACAATAGAAGCCTCTTGCATAATGGAGAATACGTCGAACTTTGCTCCGGTGCGTCCGGACCAGCTCCCGTGTTCATTGTGAATTCTGTACGTAAAACTTGCTGGTGTCTTCTTACAAGACGCAATATTCATAGGCTGAAAATTTCTCTGGCCTTGACTTTGGTAACTACCAAGTTGTTCTTGAAAGATAGCAAACACATTGGCGGTACTCGCACTAACTTGTAGATTCCGCATTCCGAGGTTGAACAATTCAAGTAATTCTTCTTTTCCTAATTTTTCAGAAAAGCTATCGCAAAAAGAGATCGTGTTTACTAATAGCTCTACCTCTGCTGACCCACGTGCATCTTCCTTATGCACCGTCCACATAAAATAATAAATAATACTTCATTCTGGAGAATTTTTCCATAGACAACCTACCTTGTGTCTCATACTACCATTTATTCCTTAAATTCATTCAATAACTTAGCCACTTTGGCACTTCACTCATCTTCTTCAAGCCTTGAGTTGAGCAAGATTGAATTCTAATTCAACTGTTCTAGCATCTTGCATTCTTACATGAGATAAGATGCAACCAAGACAAAGTTCTTGACTCAAAGTGTGAGTCATAAAATAGGCTTTCCAAATAGCACACTGTACCATCATATTACTTTATGAGGTATGTTCACCATCTTAATATGTAATCTAGCCTTAAGCTTTGTTCACTTTAGATGTTCCAGTGAACTTCATCGGTTTCATCTTTAGAAACCATTTCAAAAATATTAATTTGTGCTTCTTTTGCACACATTCACATTTACATTAATTCCATCAGGATTATTTCCTGGCATATCTGGTGTAGCCACTTTAGATGTTGGCGACCAAGGTTTTAAGGATCCCTACTCTAGTTTGGTTGTGCATATTTCAACGAAGACTTGTCAACATGGCCAAGAATTATAGGAAACAAAACTAGTAGAACTTGTCTGTCATGATTTAGATAACCAGACGAGTCTTAACTATAGAGAGGAATCAATTTCTAGGAATACGTTAATCTTCCTTCAAAATGACTTCGAATGGAAAGAATATTTTCTAATCACATAGGATTCATATGGATAAAGAATATGAATTTCTTGAAAGAACTCGAATGAATTGAGGAACTAGATGGTTGGATATTTTTCAGAAAACTCATGTAAATAAAAGTTGTTCAAAATTCCTTTTAAGAAATCTTTCGAAATTCTTGATCAGAAATCTTTTGAAAACAAAGTTTGCTCTGATACCATTTCTCTATCATTCCCCAAAATCGAGACACGTGATAGCGGCACCTAAGTCCGAGGGTTATACTCCCAATATTTCCAAAATACGCTAAGCCTTATAAATAAAATTAAAACGGGTTGGATTAGAGTGTTTAACAACAACGAAAAAATAATTTGTAATATTATACAAATTTAGTTGAGAGTTAACCCAATCCCAGAGGTCATGGATTAGTATCAACAACCTCAGAAATTGTTTTACAAACCAATAATGAAAGTATACCAACCATCTAGAATTCAAATTTATACATATGTAGTGAAATAGGATCAGCTGTGTAGAATAGGATTCACAACCTAACAGCAACTTGAGACTCGAGCCAAATACTGACAAGTGAGAAGATCACACCAATATATCACTCGCAGAAGGAATCTACAACAAAAGTAGGGTTGAGCATCACATACGTTCTTCTGCCTCGTAGGAGGCTCTTGGCCAGGTTTCAAAAATAAATAATGAACATAATAATAATAATAGTAATGGCCATAAATTTATTTCAAAATCAATGAAAGAATATGCACATACACAAACCGTATCTATTTATTGTGGATCCAAAACCAACTGGCATGCTCAAGCAATTTTTCGTAAACAATTTTTGGGCCCAAATATGCTTGTCTAACAACCGATCCTTTAATGCCAACTACCCCCACTAGAAACAAAAATATAACCAACTTACCTGGTATGGTAGTAAGAGTGTCCATTTCAACGATTACACCTCGTTGACTATACCTCATGCGTTGGATATTGGTAAAGTCTGTCCGCATAACCCCTCCGGAGGTTTAGGGAATCGAACCCCAAGGAAGTCGCTATGCCCCTTTCACTCTCAAGTCATCGAGGATAATGCCCGGACGCATATACCCTCAAAACTTTGGAGAACTAAAGCTAAGCATTCATAACACCAAACAATATGGCATCCAAAAACAGCGCATCTTTCACACACAACAATATTTACTATGTCATACATACGCAAAATACAATTCCAAGAGTGAGTCCCCTTACCTGGAATCCAAAGCTAATGCCTGACTTGCATTCTACACCTTTGAATCAAATTTGTTCTTTCTTGGGCAACTGATTCATAGTCCAATCATATCAAAAATGTTACTATATGTTCCAAAAGAATAACCCAATTTACTTTTAAGGCCTTAATTTTTCAAATTTATAAATCTGTCTCTGAACTTTCGGTAATTACATTTTGACACTTCACTGTTGATAATTACACTTTAGCCCCTTAAATATCAGTAATTACACTTACCCTCATCTTTTGATAAGTTAGAAAATGACCCCAAAATTACAAAATAATTTGCAGCTTGGTCCCTGATATAAAACCAACGTAACTCCAAGCCAATTTTCTAGATTTTCCAAGTTCAAAACAACTTCCATACCACTTAACCAACAAGAATTCTTGTAATTTCCATTACAACTCTTCTATTTCACTTAATACCATATCAAACTCAATAATTATCATATTTGAAATTTATCCAAAATTTCAGAAAATTAAACAAACTCAAACTTATATCTTAAATGATATATTATCCTCAATTAAGCTTTCCACAACCACAATCTACTCAAAATTCATATCAAAACATGGTATTGAAGCTTAATTCACTATAATCCAAAATAGTAGAAATGTCGAAATCTACATAACATCCCTTAAAATTTACCTTAGATTGTAGAGCTCGTTCCCACGATCTCGTAGGCGAAAACGGTTTATCAATCTGAGCTCCAGAGAGAAAGTTATGAATTTAAGAAGATTTTGAAAGAAAATAAAAGGAAGAAAAGTAGAAGTGTCGGCAGCCATCACGGGTGAACAATAATGAACAGTGTCAAATAGTGGCATGAACAGTGCCATGAATAGTATTTTTATTATTTTTTTAAAAATTCAATTTTCACGTATCGCCTCCTCATTGGTTCAACTTCAATTATTCATTAAAAATCCATTCGGACTCCGAAAAATTCTCCGAAAATTACCACACGCTCGTAGCGATGTAAACTATTTTTCTATGATATCAAAATATGAAAATTCCAACTTCCAAGTATCAGGAAATAAATCCTCTCTTGAATAAACCAATAGTTATTTCATGAAAATCCAAATTACCTAGTATGGTAGCGAGAGTGTCCATTTCAATGGTTAGACCTCGTTGACTATACCTCAAGTAGGGTATTGTAAAGTTTGTCCGCGTAACCCCTCAGGATGTTTAGGGAATTGAAACCCAAGGAAGTCGCTATGCCTCTTTCACCCTCATGTAGTTGAGGATAATGCCCGCATGTGTATACCCTCAAAAATTTGGAGAACCAATGCCAAGTACTCTTAAAACCAAACAATATGGCATCCAAAAACAGTGCATCTTTCGTACATAACAATATTTACTATGTCATACATACACAAGTCTTCCAACCAATCAATATGGCATCCAAAAACAATGCATCTAGAATCAGATCAATGACTTAGATTAAACGTGCGTACGTATAACGCTATATACCCTAGTTTTCCAAGTCTTTCAACCAATCAGATGTTGACATGTGGCATGGTGATAGGTTCCAACCAATCACAAAATGCCATGTGGAAATTCCAATTCAATTTCCTATTTTACAACTTCGAAAATTCACTAAAAATACTTCCGAGCTTCGAAAAATTCTCCGAAAAATGCCACAAACTCGTAATGACGCATACTATTTTTCTATGAAGTCAAAACACCAAAATTCTGACTTCACAATTTCATAAATATGTTAATGTTAATCATAATGGCAATATTTACTTGGAAAAAAAGGCCACTTACCTCAAAATGGACCGTACAATTTTTACTGTGTGCGAAAAATATTCTGGAATTTTTCAAGGTGTCACAAGCCACATCATCATTTAATAGATTGACTAACGATGTAATTAACGGAGTGACTAATTTTTATGTTTTCTGTAATGTTGGGTATTTACATGCAAAATTGTTAAGGTTTGGTACTAATTTGAAACGACCCCTAAAGTTTGCATACTTGTATGAAATTTACCCTTAATAATGAATATAATGTCAATAATATGCCCACATTGTATCTTTTTTATTTTTATTTTTTTAATGACATTTTCTATTGAGAGAGGCAATAATTTATTAAACTCACACACACTACACGAATGCTAGGATTCGAACCCAGAACCTTGTCTGGATGAGCAATTACTCCAAACTACTACACTAGTGAGTCCTTTGCACAACAAATCTGTTTTTGTTAAAGTGTAATGAGATATTATGTCTGTAGCTGACTACGCTCATGCATATTGAGGAAAAAAAACAAAAAAAGCCCCCCTCTTATGCGCTGTTTAGTAATGGACACAGATTCAAGAGTGCGGTTTTTCTAGCATTTAGAGCAATAATTTTTTTAAAGGATTTTCAGCCGTTTTACCCCTTGAACTACAAAATCAACCAATTGAGCCCTTACCATCAATTTTTTCGAATTTCATCCACTTTAAATTTCCATCCAAAAAGACGTGTGATTCACGTGATTTATTATTTGTGTTTTTAATTATTATTATTATTATTAAAAACTAAACATTTAGAAGAAAGAAAAAAACCCAATCTGCAAGTTTCATTTGTAGCTCCAGAAAACTCCATGGCCATTGAAGATCTCATCCAATGGAAATGACAAGTTTTCCCCAATAAACACTATCCTCTCACCCCAAGTTCTCAACCTTCTCCCATCTCACCCCACCCAATCCATAAAATAAGCCTGGTCTCCAAGACTTGGATGAAACTCCAAGATTGGTCTCCGTATCTACAATATGCCAAGTCACCAGTTTGATTAAGAATCGCTAGGGCAGTAAAACCGCTAGCTTCTAGAGGACTCGAAGAGACGACGACCTTTTTCAAGATTGTTATGGGTTTGTGAATTGTGGGTGTTAGGGTTCTAATTGTTATGGGTTGGTGAATTGTGAATTCGAATTGTTCTGACTCTGGAGCTTGGGTTTGTGGGTTTAGGGTTGATGGGCTGCATGGAAAAAGAGATGGGGGATGCTAGATGGGGTTAGGGTTGGGATGGATGGAGGATTGGGATCGATGGGTGGAGGAGGAAGGATTGGGATCAATGGGTGGAGGAGGAAGGATTGGGATCAATGGGCTGGTTTTATTATTTTTATTATTTTAAGGCTTTTTATTATTATTTTTATTTTTATAAATGTTATAATATTTTTCTTATTATTTGTTTTCATTTTGTTTGATATATTTATTATTTATTGTACTTAAAATTACAAGTTTACTCCTTATAGCTAACGAAAAATTGGATAAAATTCGCAAAACTTAACGTCAAGGACTAAACTGGTCATTTTAACATAATTCGGCTGTTAAATTGACTGATTTTTTAGTTCGGAAAGTTAAGTTCGATTGAGGATCTAGTTAGGGGGTGTACGACAATTTCCTCTTTTTGAAATGTACTCCCTAGTTTGGTGGGGTAGTAAGTAAGTGGGGTCTTCATGAAAATATTTTAGGACGCCACCTTGATAGATAATGCGTATACCTAGGAAGAAATATTTTATTATAAAGATCTGGTTCTGGATAGAGGAGCTTTATCTGCCCATATATATACTATTATACACCCTTAGAGACTTGTCATCGAAGACAGAAATATTGGTGCACTAGTCGTATAAAATAACAATAAAAAGCGCATAACCTTTAAACCCGTGCTTGCATTCAGAAAAACCTTGGGTATCAATTAAAAAGAGAGATAGACACAAAAAACTTTACAATCAACTGCACCCATGTGTCTCTCATGTGCATTTGTTTTTTAGTGACGGAGAGAAATTTGCTGAAAGTTTGTCAATGTGATATATCAAGTGAGGAGAGAGATAAACATAAAATGGTATACAGTTGCACTCATGTCTCTCTCATGTGCATTTGTTTCTGAGTGACTTAGAGAGAGAGAGAGAGGGCTGAAAGTTTGTCAAATGTCTGTCCAAATCATGCAAGTCATTGTGTCTCATTTCTTAGTTAGTGTAATTAGCAGTTTCTTCTGTCCTTTGTTATGTAAGGCAGCTTCGAAATAATTCTTTAACTATGCAGTGGATGTTGGGCGACACACCTTTGGAGCACATAAGAATTTCTGACAAAAATTTGAACCCCCAAAACATAAGGGACGCATTTTCAAATAAAGGCAATAGTTGGTGGACTATCGAGCTATATTTCAATTAAGTCAACGTGGAGAAATGCATAAAAAAAAAAGTTATTTTTTTCCTGCTCGCTTCAGTATAGACTTATTATTCACACACCAACTTTCAGCTCATGATTATAATTAGTATAGACTTATTATTCACACACCAACTTTTGTTTTTTCATTTAGGGGAGGGGAGAGCGAGATTTGTAGCTTACAAAACTAACTAATAACATAGAATTTACGTGTATTAAGTGTTCACAAATTTAAACGGGTAAAGAAAAATCATCAATATTTGGAATAACTTATAACTTGATTGACTTATTGGAAGCCAATCGAAAAGAAAGTGATCACAACATTTTTCTCAAAGCAATAAACAAACTCAATATACGTAAAATATTACCATATGGAATGCACGTACTTTCTTCACAGGAAAAACCCTAACTCATCGATTCTAGAAGAACACACATGGAGACATCATAGTACTGGCATTACAAGCCATCAGTTGAAGGATAAACATATTCTTGTCTATGTCTTATTGATATGTATATATATATCCTTCAACGTACATGCAGATCATAGTAGTGCACCAGGTGGATCTTGATGGCCAACGCCAGGACTATGACCGGGACTAGTTGGCCGGAAGGCATCAGCGCCTGAGGACGACTCGGTCATCTTGTAGCGGTTTATAGTAAACCGCCCAATGGAAGGAGGTATTGGCTTGTTCAAGTATCCTTTATGGATGGCTGGAGGATGTATATGTGGATGTAGTGGCCTTGATGCTGCTACCAAATCAAAGTTTTGGCCTAGAAGGAGGGCAACCATAAAAAAGGATACCATGAAGGTGGTGGGTGTCATTTATATGAAGGGATCAAAAGGATGGCCGCACAAAACTAGCTCAAGATTCTTGAAGCAATCACAAGCTCTGCTATTTAGAAGTGTTAATTAGCACTGATGCTTGTGACTACCTAGATGAGACTACTGCGGCTATTTAAGAAGTTTGTAACGACCGCATGTGAAGCCTTCTTAACCTTCAACTTGAGCATAAAATAAGGAGTAGCTCCACTCCACATGATGATGTTTGTGAGATATTATTGTAATAATGAAGATAAAAAATAAAGCAAGCACAGGAATAATTTTCATACCAAAAACGGTATAGGAATAATTTCCAAAATTGGCAAGTATAGCATTTCTTGACTCAGATAATTTCTGTTGAAGTTAAACAACTTTCTCACGGCCATTCATTGCAATGTATATAAAAAATATTTTAAAGGAGAGACCATGGTTTTTGATTAGACAACACCAAGAACACCTTGCTTTAACATTAGCTAATAGTCGTCTTTTATCATTTCTGATTTTTTTTTTTTTTTTTTTTTGTGTTTAGTATAATGTACTCAGGCTTGCAACAATTAAGAAACATCCAAATCTTTAATTATAAAGGAAATGCTTCTTCCACTGACTTCATTGGGCATTGTTCATTTCATGAAAAGCAATTTAAGCTTTTCCTTCACAACTTGAGCCCTGTAAGTTTAGGTTTTCTTTGCGCGCACGTTTACTACTTTCTATCACCACTTTGCTAGAAGAGAGGGAAGACGTTTATTTATAGCTTAAGTGGCAACTGAGAGATTATAGAATAGTACGGTAGTATGGCCATGTGGTATAACTTGTCCACATATTATAATATAAGTGGATATTTATTAATGTTATTCTTTAAAAGGGTGAAATATCAACTATGTCATCCACTCATTTTATAACATGTGTACATGTTATACCACGAGACCGTATTCAGTGGCAGAAGGAGCTAAGGCCCAGGGTGGGCATGTGCCCCCTCTCAAATTTTCTTTGAGGTAATGGTCTTATAAATATAATCATACTTTTTAAAATTCAATTTTAAAGTGCCTATTCCTTTCTTTATATTTTTCCTCTTTTCCTTTCACTATCATTGCTACCCCTTTCAATCTCTCATTGGCTACTTCGACTCTAGACTTTGTAGAGATAAATTATTGTCCGAAATTTTCTTCGTGTGCATCTTTAATAAAGAACATTTTAGTTGATTTTTTGCTAATATTGATGATGAGTAGATAGTTAATTTAACATGTAAAATAATAAAGTATATAAATTAAAATTAGGATAAAGCAAAATTAGTTTGATTGTCACCCGAAAGAAAAATATATTTCAATATATGAAGTGCCCTCTGTGAAACTTTTCTAGCACCACTGACCGTATTACCGTACGTACTATTATATAATTTCTCAAATTCAAGGCGCACGGATTTAGATCATACCGGGCCAATTATATGTGTGTATATATATTTGTTCTAGGTTGTGTCCATCCCTGTGCATGCACGTGTGCACCACCGTTGTGGTTTTCTGTCTACAGAGAGGTGTGGCTGATTAGACATAGAGGCCGGCTTGATGTCATGACACACCAATACTGCTACTAAATTGGAAGTTAATTATAGTGGCTCTAAAATATTTTTAAGTATTTATCTGAGAGAACTATTTACTATGCCATGAACATTGCCTAGCAATTTAGTTGAAAATATCCTGATAAAAATTTAACAATAATGTTAAATGATGGGAATTGACGTCCAGACATAGATCACCAATAACACACACGAGCACCGAAATCAATGACTAATGCAAACTCACCTATATCGTAGCAAATCCACGCTACAAATAAACTATTTCATTAATCATCTACCAAAACTTCCTACAACTATAACAGTAGCCTGATTTATAGGCTTTACAAGATTTGGGCACTAAGACTACTTGGTCCAAAAGTAAACTAATTAATTTCAAAATCACAGATAAATAATAAAAGATATCCTAAAACTACCTAAATAAGAAAATAACAATATCTTATAAAATAACTAATTAAATGGTAAATATCTATCTTGATCCATCCACCCCTTGTGCTGCTGCATCATTAAAAGATCATATATATATATTTCTAAATCACATGTGTGTATGTGGAAAGTGATGTGTCAATTACTAATTGATAATATAATATTTCTAAAGTCATTCTTGTTAGGTCAAGAATTCCTCCATATTGCTTCATCCATCCTGTCTCTCATGTACTTCTCGTGCATCTCTAATATAAATTTTAAAATTTAAAATTAATAAAATTGACCATCTTGAGGGGCTGTTAGGTTTTAGTTTTTAGCTTTCATTTTTGTACTATTTTCATATACTTTTTTTTTCCACTTCCCTTTCATCACCATTCTTTCCAATGTACTTCCCTTTATTTTTAATTTTTTTTCATTGGAAACAAAAACTATAATACAAAATGATTACGAAACAATAAACCCTAATTTTTCAAGTTCCTAGTAATGTACAAAATAAGATAAAAAACAGAAGCCAACTTAATATTCACGTGATCATAAGGCACCCTTAGCTAAATGGCTAAATGGTGGTACGTACGTGATCTCCACGGATACCTATTAAAATTGCCTACTATGCATGTCCACTCTCCACTTGCACATTATGGAAATGAAAGTCGAGCTCCACCACTGACCATTATAAGAAAAATCATTAGCGTACTTGATCATCTTCTGTCGGCCTCATATTCAATGACATCAATATGAAATGCGTACAAGTATTTAAAGTCTTAATCTCATGCGTGCTAAGCTTTCTGCCCTTCCCTCCCTTACTTTTATGCGTTTTTGTTTTTCTGTTCTTTCTGATCTTGAAATGCGTACCTTTCTCACCCATAGCACATTTGAAAATTGCAGTTGAGCAAAAAAAGAACGTTAAAGAATGTATCCAATTAGAATACACTTCACTCACTATCAATTGGGGTCCCTTTGTTGAAATGACACCTTATTATTAACCCTAATATATGTACGGTGATAGCCTAGGCCAGCCCACACACGGTTGGGGAGATATATATCTCCTTTTTCCTTGTCTATGCTTGACCATTCAGCACCATGTGATTATCAAGAATAATATTATTGCAACATGTCCAGGCTAGACATTAGGAATATTTCAACAGTAGGCCTAGGCTTTAGGATCTTTTCTTTTTCCCTAAAAACTGTTAACTATGCGAAACTAGCTCCACTAGCATCTGTAGGCCATGGTGAACTATACTAGGTCACCAAATCTGTGATACTTAAATAGCTCCCAGGAACTGCACTTTACAACAAAGCATAAGATTCTGTAGAGAGGTGATGCAGCCACACTCGAGCAAGGGTTTTGGAAACACGAAACACGAACCACCAAGCCCCGTTCAGTCTAGGTATACCTAAACTTGGTATAAAAGATAGGATAAAATACTCAAACTCATTCATTCTAAGAATACCCAGATTATGAGCAAAGATGAGAGAACACTCTATTTGTTTTCAATTTCAATTATCAACAACAACTCCTTCAAGAAGTCTATGCATACAAGTATTTAAAGTCTTAATCTCTCATCCCATACATTGAACTAGTACCCAATGAACCCCATTAATCTACATACATTGAGAAGTCTAATTATTCCAAATACATGGAATTTATTAAAACCCAAACTATTCCAAATTCGTGGAACTAATTAAAAGCCAAAATAATGAACTTAGTGCTTTCTATCTCAATGCACCATAAACTTTAATGTCTCCTTCTTATCTGCATCATTCTCCCCAAGTTGACAAAAATTCGCCCTTGAATTTATGCATTCTTGAATGAAAATCGTGCTTATATATATATATATATAAGCAAAGAAATAAAACAAAATAAACCGTTAATCCTTGTTGATTCTCTTGAATAGGAATAGCCAAGAACAAGGGGCTCTATGCCTTGTTGATCCCTAAACCCTAAACCAAGTTCATAAAAAAGTAAAAGTTCTTCTCTTATTTTAATTCATAAACTGATTCATAAAATTGCCTCCTTTCTTACATTTTCATGCACTATTAGGAGCCTCTCAATCAAGATGAGATAACTCCTCATAACTCCCCTAAGATGAGATAAGATAATATTAGACAATTATGATGAGATAACTCCCCATAACTCTTCTTAACCTTTCCTATCCCAACTTCCCTCCTAATGATAACTTCACATTATATCTCTCCATAACTCACACATATGAAAAGACTCTTCCTTTATTCATGAACCAAGATAACTCCCACATATGAAGAGACACTTATTTAGTATAGGTTATTAAGACTTTCCTCATGCATGAATGCAATCCCAATGGTCCATATGTATATATTTGCTAAACTCGTTGCATCATCCTCACTGGGTTGACAGAAATTCATCCTTGAATTTACCGAGTTAGCTTCAAACCAAATAGCAAAGTGTATGCATCCACGCAATCTTTCCATGTTTTGTCTTCTTCTTCAAACTCACAAATAACTTCTTTGCATAGTAAGCACAAAGATTGTTCACTTCTTCAAATTGAAAATATTGAGAGACACTTCCATAGAATCCAATAAGCTTCAAAACTCATAATAATTTATTGTTGTCGCTGAACCGCTTATTGGCAGTAGTATGCATGTTATCATACCAAACCGGTCATGAAATTGGAATATAGGAGTATTTTCACATCTTCACGCAACTCATGTTTGTTGTGTTGTGGCTTGTATTCATGCTTGAACTCTAACTCCCCATCATTAGCAGATGGTATAGCTTTCGTCAATTCGACTTGCACCACGTGACAATCACCTTTTAAGCAACTAATATCGAAGATCTCATAGCTATCCAGACCAACATTTTCATCTTCTAATGATTCACAATTAGAAGTTGAAGATTATGACTTGCTTAGCTTGCCATCATCATCATCATCATCATCATTGTAGATATCATAAATGGGCGGAGAGTCTCAATCAACAAAACTATTCTCTTCGAACATTAAGTTACCAACCTTAATTTACATCAAAACTTTGTGGAAGAGAATAAATGCTTTACATCATAGGATTTTGTTCTTTTTCATAGTCATCTTCCTCTTCTTGTTGTTGGGAAATCAAAGTCTCCATTTGTTGGGCAAGCTGCTCAACTTGTTGTGCCAAGTGCCCAATAGTATCCCTTCCATACACATAGCATCTGTATTGGGTTCATGCCTCTGGCCCCTTCCACCATGTCCCTTTTCTATGTGGCATGATGAACCTAAGCTCTGATACCAACTGAAAGCGTGCACAGTAGGCAAAAATTTTTTTAAAAAATAAACCTTTAATCCTTGTTGATTCTCTTGAATGAGAATAGCCAAGAACAAAAGGTTCTATGCCTTATTGATTCCTATGGAATACAAAGTTCATGGAAAAGAGAAAGGTCTTCTCATATTTTAATTCATAAACTAATTCATAAAACTGCCTCATTTCTTACATTTTCATGCATTATTTATAGGAGCCTCTCAATCAAGATGAGATAACTCCTCATAACTCCCCTAAGATGAGTTAAGATAAGATTAGACAATTCCTCATAACTCTTCTAAACATTTCCTATCCCAACTTCCCTCCTAATGATAACTTCACATTATATCTCTCCATAACTCACACATATGAAAAGACACCCCTTCCTTTATTCATGAACCAAGATAACTCCCACATACAAAGAGACACTTATTTAGTATAGGTTATTAAGACTTTCCCCATGCATGAATGCGATCCCAATGGTCCTTGTATATATTTGCTAAACTCACTGCATCAGGAGGACATAAAAGGAGGGTTTTTATAATAGTACAAATTTGGTCATTCAACCACTACTTAGGTTGGACATGTACATCTATATATATATGTATCATCTTCTGCAATATTCTATTTGTCAAACAAAGACTCGCCAACAGTCTTCACGTACTGTCTCAAAGTCCGTGTGGAGATGCTAAGATAGATGTGTAGGTGCTCTATAGTAGATGGAGTCCACTGAACGCGATCAACTCTAGAATTCTTGTATGGAATTCTTACTCACAAGTGTCAAACAAAGAATTCTAGGTTGTGATAATGCAAATTAATCCTTAGACCTGAGGCGTCACAGTTATCTTGTGTATATGTTGTTTCTCTTTGAGAGCACTGTACGGTCATATCAAAATGATGTGACTTAAAGGTGTTCCTCAGGATTCTTGGCACGTACACAAAGACAAGTGAATGTACAACAAGGAATCTCTGCTCTTAGTAAAAAGAGAATACTCTAAAGATGTGATTCGTGAATCTTTGGCCAAAGCATCAGATTGAAATTGAAACAAGAATGTTCGCAATTTCATCAAATTGAATCATATAACCTAGAAATGGCATAGTAGGGATTTTGACACAAGTTTAACATATCCCGAGAATATGACATAAAGTGTTGAATTAGAGAAAGGTCGAATTGCATTGTAATCATGAATTGACTAGGTTCTCCAAATGAATTCTCTTTAGCTTGGGTAACCATGACATATTGCTAGGTGTCACTCATGGTTTGTGGAAGCCTTGTAAGGACTAATTGTAATTAGCCTTCGCCAATAGGGAGAATTGTATTAAGGGATACAATTCACACTTGATTCAGAATGAATCATTCATACCCACTACCTCGCTAATTAGAACCTATAAGATCGCACACCGAAAAGGAATCGATTTGGGAAATTAAGAAGAGAATGAATGATTTTGTGACTTGCTCAAAGTCAATGTGAAAGTCAAAGGTCAAAGTCAAAAGTCAAAGCTCAAAGGTCAAAAGGTTGACCCGATACTTGACAAGTCAAACTAAGGATGACCGGGATCAACACTTGTTAGACAAGTGAGTGATTAAATTAGTTAAATCACTAGAGTAATTAAATTGATTAGATTAATTAAATTATTCAATTGAAATTATGAAATTTTAATTAAAGGTCCCATATGACTTGGAAATTCAAAAGGGCATATACCATATGAACTTAGGCACATGTGTGACACATTATAGGATAAATGTGGTGGACCAAGATAGCAAAAGATGGCACACTAAAGGGGGTGGCACACATGTGGGTTTTAGGGCTTCTTGTCACGTGTGTGACATTTTGGTCCTATAAATGTGTAGCTATAGCATCCTATCATCCTAGGGTTTTCAAGTTGGTGAAATTGGAAGAGAGACAACATCAAGCTCTCTCTCCCTCTAACCCTTGGACCAGCCACCTTGAAGGAGAAGGACTAGCATCCACTTCTCCTCCAAGTCTTCTCATTTTCTCATCCCATTCATCCTTGGTGAAGAGCTTTGGGGAGATACATATCTTTGTATCTATTTAGAGAGCTACAAGGTGGAGAATCAACATCAAAGGGAGAGCCAACAACAAAGGGACCACTCCCTCTACTTAAACACCATCCTTGGTTTCAAGATTTGCTCCAAGGGTATGAACATCTTATCTTTCTCTCAAATAGGACTTTAGAGAGCCATTGGTGCACACTTTCATAGACTTATAAAGATTGGGACTAAATGAGACTTGCATGAATCCTTAGCTTTCTTTTATGCTTCCGCTCTTACTTTGATTTCATATTATATATGACATGCTAGGTGACTTATACTATCAAAGTTTGGTTTTAGAGTTTCTAGAAATCTCTACACAACACCATACCCACAATATTCCCTTCACATATCCCACACAAGCTTTGGTTGGGAACTTCATCAAGAGCATGTGGCTAGCAATAAAGGCTCAAAGAGAACATAGGGCTGGTCGACCAAAAATAACATTATATGCCGAAGAACATTCAACTATTAGGAATGTTGTGTATACAGTTGTTCGTTGAGGTGTCGTTCCAAGTGACAGAGGCAATGCAATGCTTCCAATGGAGTGAATGATGTCTCCAGTGAGCCCGAGCAAGGGAGTGGCCACATGCTTAAGTTCTTCTCACGATATCTTCATCTTCTCAAAAGCTATCATAAAGATGATGTCGACCGAGCTGCCTGTGTCGATGAAGAACCTTTTCATGGAACAATTGGCGATCTCAACTTGGACTATGAATGGGTCATCATGTGGATGAATTACGCATCTTTCCTCCTCCTCGTTAAAGGTGATCGTAGAGTACCCGAGCTTGGCTGACTTTGGTGTGCGATAGCCTGGACCAGTCTAGAGTGCCTCAAGTCCAGCTTGAGTACGTCGTGCATACTCCTTTCGTACCTTTTTGGAGTCCCCAGCTAGGGTTACCTGCCTGAAATAACATTGATATCTTTTTTAGCTCGTGGTTACTCGTCTGATGCGTTGTCATGCTACTCTGTTTGCTTCTTTTCGGCCACAAACTGGCTTAGACGACCTCTCTTAATTAATGCTTCAATCTCATCCTGGAGTTCGTAACATTGGTCCGTTGTATGACTGTTATCACGATGGTATCTACAATATCGATTTGGATCCTTTTTTTCCTTTCATAAACCTCGAGGGTCGGGGTTTTGGCAGCTTAGTGTGGATGTGTAGGAAAACCTCCTCGCGATTAGTGTTCAGCGTGGTGTAGTAATCAAACTATGGTCGGTACAGATTTTGATGTCAATCTTGGTATCTCCCACCTCACCTAGAAGTCTCAAATCTCCATTTCTTATCATCTGGCCTATCACGCACATCATTTCGCCTTTCTCTTCGTTTATCCCCTACATTAGACCATGATGGATGATAAGCCTATATTTTATATATATTTTATGCCTCCTTTGCTTATTTTTTTGTTAATTTCCTTGGAGTAAATTGGTTTTGTGAGATTTGTGAAGGAATTGTGAAATATGAGAAATTGAGGTAAAAAGGAGCAAGAAGATGAAGATTGGAGATTAATTAAAAAGAAGCCAATTCATTCCTTTCATCACAAGGAATGTTGTCAAATTTCCTAGTTCAAGATGGTTCAAGTCTTACCAAGTCAAACAATGAGAAATAAAGAAGCCCCTAAATTAGTAAGAATCCTATTAATATAATAATTGTAATTATACCTTAGATATGTAGGATTTCTGGGAGTATTATAAATAGGGAGTTTTGGTCTTTGAGAAGAACTCACCCCCTCTACACCATCAAATCCCTACACACTCATACTCATCATAGCCGAAAGCCCTAAGAAGAACAAGGAGAGAGCTTACGCAACCTTAGCGTTCAACTTGGAGAATTCGGTGCCGCTAATGTCTTCATCAACCATCATGATTCTCAATAAGTCCTTCATGAACTAATTTCTTTTACTAGGGTTACGATGTAGCCTAACGATGAATACTCAAATTCTTTGATATTGTTAATTTTATTTATCTATAAATGTTGAGTGCATGTTACCGTTCTTAATGCTTTCAATTAATTGGCCACTAATTGCATGATTGGAATAATTGGGTTGGGACCGGAAGGAGATACCTAATAAATAGTTTCTTGTAACAAGTACCATAAATTACATAGCCGACTCGGAAGATTAGGTTATGGTTTGTGTAATCTTTAATGTTTTCCACAAATCTTAATGGGTTCTTAGCTATCTAAATCCATAACTAGGAATAGAGTGGGTTGACTGTGAGGAACACAACTAATATAACTTGGAAGGGAGTATTGGTGAGGTAAGGGAAAATGATTATCAACATGTTAGGTAAGTAGGATTAACAAGCTCGAAGGATTTGGGTGGGATTAGCTAGGTGAAATCGGTGCCCTAGTACTTTATCATCTTTGTTTTCATCTATTCTATTATTTACTTATATTTAATTTACTTGCTTAATTACATTTAAATCATCATAATTCTCTTATCGTTTAATTCAAATATAATTAGGAATAAATCATTCTAGTATTTAATAGGTTAACTTGATCCCTGTTGGAACGACACTCTATTTACCACTATATTAATTTGAGCAATATTGTCCACTTGCAATTAATCACACCAATGGATCTTTCCCTTCTGGTGTGTCATACATCATCTCCTCAGCAAAGGCATGACGATATGCTTCAGACACCAGGTCTTCATAACTCTTAGGTGGGAATTTGTTGACATGGAAAAGGAAAGGTCTTCTTCGAAATCCAGCTAGAATGACAGTATATGTCGTATTCTTGGAGCAAGTCAGGATTCTAATTACTTCTCTATTGAAGCGGTTGATGTAGTCTTGCAACTTTTCATTAGGGCCTTGCTTGATTCTAAGAAGGTAGTTGGGTGGATACCTCTTCTTTGAAGAATGTATAAATTGATTGACGAAACTCTATTTGAGCTTATCAAACGAGTTGATGGAGTTTGGCTTCAAGAACTTGAACCAATCCTTAGCTGATCCTTTTAGGAGCATTGGGAAAGCTCAACACTTCATGGCATCGTCAACATCTTTCACATTCATCCAATACTCAAAGTCATTCATGAAGTCCACCGGATCAGTAGTCTCGTCATAGAGTTGCATCCTGGACTGTTTGAAATCCTTTGGTAGTTTTAATTAAAGGATGTCCTTTGTGAATGGTAGGGTGCCAGCTGTCATGGTTAGGTCCAGTGGTCTTGGGCCTCGTTCATGCTCTAAGGTTGCTAGATGGGCTTCCAGCTTCCGATCCATCTCATCTTGCATTTGTTTCATGGCTTCCAAAATTCTACCTTCTTTAGCATGCTCATCCTCATTAGGGCGTACTTCGGACTGATTGTCACTATTGACCTCACAATCACAATTGACCTCAAGATCACGATCACAGTTAAGTTCATGATCACGATTGACTTCACGATCATGATCATGAGGTCGAGCATATTGAGCTTTCTTCTTCTCAAGTAAGTCTCTTAGGTCAAGATAGTTCCTCTAGCTTTTGGTTTGCATGTGAGAGAAACCAGAGAATGAGCCGTGAAGGCTAGGCTTAAAAGTTTGTAGTTTCCCAAGTTTCGTTCTATCAGGAGATTAGGGTCGGCTTTCACCCCTTCGTCTCCATGTCCCTTACGTTGAGGTTCATCTTGGCGTTGGGGCCCCTCGCGTTGACGATCTCTATGTTCCTGACGCCACTCTTCTAGCCTTCGTTGTCTTCATGTACGGGTCTTCTCGGCTTCCTCCCTGACCTCCTTGTTTTGATCTCGAAGTTCATTTATTCTTTCCTCATCTCCTTCAGGTAGGTCTCAATGTTAGTTAGACGATTAGATTTCTTCTTTACTTTCATCGGAGTAGCGGGACTAACGGGTTCGTCAGGGTTGGACTCTTGGCTCATGGTGTTGAGTAAGTGGTTGTTAACGAAAAACTTATATGAAAATCAACAAGAATTCGATTCCCACGGACTACGCCAAACTGTTAATGCCTAAAATTGGTTCAACAGAAGATGACCTCTTCGAGATTGAGGTCTGGCAACTCTTCCAGACTAAGTCAACGTGACCAACCAAGTCGTCCTCATGAACCTACAAAACAAAAAAGCTAATGTGGTGATTGTAACATACCGCCCCGAAATTTAATTTAATTTTCGAAATTCTAAAGTGAAAGGACAATTTCACCCATAGATTTTTTTTTTATGGTTTAAAGTTGATTTTTTGTTTGCGAAGGAATTTGGGGGATTGAGCGGCACCATTGTGTCGACCTCGTCGATATGAGTTTGTAGACAGGCACCACGCTTAATTCCGAGTTAAAACGATCGAGAAAAAGACTGAAAACTGAAATGACGTAAAGGAATTTCAAAAATTGTCAAAAACCTTAAAACCCGATTTTGACCTCGGTGGCGAGCGTGGACCGGACCCCTTGCCCTTAGCCCTCTCTTTCTCTCTCCCGAGCTCTCCTCTCTCTCTCTCTCTCTCTCTCTCTCTCTCTCTCTCTCTCTCTCTCTCTCTCTCTCTCTCTCTCTCTCTCTCTCTCTCTCTCTCTCTCTCTCTCTCTGCGTGTGACGGGCCGCAAGTTCTAGGCAATAGAACGGCGCCGTCCGGCCACCCCCTATAAAGTGACCGGTCGGAAAATGATAAGCTCCTTCTAGCGAACACATCTAGGCTATAGCCTAGCCACCCTTGCCCCTCCCTGAACCGCGGCGAGCTTCGAAAGCTTCGAGGAGGTTTTAAGTTTCAGTTGCGTTTCCGGCGACTCCAGCATCCGTTGACGTCGATCCAGGTATGAATCTTCACCTACTCAATGTGTTCTATTTGTCTATGCAATGAGTTTGGGTTGATTTTGGAGTTTTGGAAATCGATTTCGAACCCTTGAAATCCAGGGGTTTTGGCCTTGATTTCTGCTAGCTCCGTCCACTTTTTGGCCGGGTTCCAAGACCAAAAACTACTCCTAGGGTTGTGCTTAATCTATTGGTATAGGTTTTGGCCGGCGATTTGAGGTTTTTCCGATCGTCAAAAAATTCTCTAGACACCCACCACTGTCGATGGCAAGTGGCAGCGTGTGGGCCACACTATGGAGGCCCGTTGAGTTCTAAAATGTTCCCCACATCTTCCGAGCATGACAGTATGCTCGGATTAAGGATTGGATACCGTTTGACTATCGAATAGATCTTGCACCTATTAGGCGATATCCGGGTTCGATAGCTTTGGACCGTCCGATTGGCCCAATTTTCAAATATGACATTCCCTGGATCTCTAGGATCGTGTGGGAACTTGTGGATCGAAAATCGGAGTCTCGGATACTCTGAATCAACGATTTTAAGGTTAAGCGAATTAGTCGCCGTCCGATCATGCGATCGACATTAATCCGACCGCTCGATCAAGACCAAATTGTCGTAACTTGATAAGTAGAACTTGTTGGACTTATAGGAACGTTTGGATTGGAAATCGGAGATTGTGGAACCCGTGGGCCCAATTGGTCAAATTCAGCGATCGGGGTCAAACCGATCGTTGGGTCGTGACAAGAGACTTCTAGGATGGGTTCAACTTATGGTTATGGATCCATAGGAATTGTCATATAACAAATTTGAGGTCGTGGGCCCTACGAGCCCTGTTGACCTGGATAGTGGGCAGTGTCGCCTCGTTGAGGCCGTAAAGTAAGTTGTAATGGTGATAGGACTTTCATTCTAAAAATAGTTTTCATGCGATATTAAATTTATTCAATATTCATGGAGGATTTAATTGTCAGGTTTATTTCCAAGTATGACGTATTTATATTTTATTATTATTCAGTTATGGCTTGTTATGGAATTGAGTGTTTATGAATGGTACAAAAGACTTGGAAAAGTACTTGAGTCGGGTTTGGCTTGAGTAAGGATTTAATTAAATGTTTGGTTATGAGTTATATTTAAAATATATATGCTTAATGACTTGGAATTGATGAATTATGAATATTAGTTCTCAGAACAGTATACTATACATATTTGGATTTAGTGTGAGATTGGTTTTAAAAGAATCATGCTTATTACTTGTGAATTATTTTGGACAATTGAGAGAGGATTTGGAAAATGGTTTTGGAAAGGTGGATTGTGGAAAGAGGAATTTTTGATAAGTTTCGGAAAATGGTTTTCAAACCCACCAAAGAATACCCCCCCAGTTGCCTTCGGAACAGTTTACTCATTTATGACAACGCCCCACGAGTCTCAGGGATGCCTGAACCGTGTGGTTCAAGGATATGAATTCTCTGGCTAACCACGTGTCCCCCAAGTTCTGCGAGGATGTAACTGGTGTGGTACTTGGTATTGACGGATTATGTTTGGGGGTACACTTGGGTGAAGAGTATTTTCAGATTTATGAGACAAAGGATTGAGAGTTTTCTAAGTGCTAAGGATTTTATATGATTCACAACTATTTTCTTAAGTAATGAGTTATTATATATGTGTGTGTGTAGTGTGTGTGTGTGTGTGTGTGTGTGTGTGTGTGTGTGTGTGTGTGTGTGTGTATGTTTATACACATATGTGATGGGGGGGAAGATTTTCTTGAAATCAATATATTATGCTTAAGTGTCAGCGAATTGATTAGAGTTGAAGAGTTTGGTTTTAGGAAAGGGTGAAGGAATATTCAATTTATGTACTTATATAGTTTGACGATGGAAGAGAAAGTAAGGGGTGACTTGTAATTCTATATGTGATTTGTACTTTATGGTTTGAGCTCTGTTTTCTTGTATAAAGAACTACGTGTGGCTTGATCCCTTAGTAAGTGTACGTAGGCAACCTAGAGTTCCTAGGTGCAGCTGCATGGTTAAGTTCTCGAGTATTTGCTCAGTTTGATCATATTGGATTTGATAACTCATTTATGATGTATAAAGAGGCCTGATGCCATCTAGATTAAATATTTTGATGTGTGTAAACTTATCTTGTGTATGCTGAATGATTGGGAATTATAAACTGCGTATTTTACATGTGGAAATTTATTGGAAATGAGCATTTTTTAGGGGAGACTCTACTGGTTTTCAAGTAGAAGTCAAATCCTTAAGTAGTTTCATTGCAGATTAGGGCAAAAAGGGTATTTTGGACATTCGTGCTCGGCACCTGCCAGGTGTTTGACACGCACATGGTTTGACAGGGATTTCAAAGTGGAATTTGGGTTTAGTTCTGTCAATGACACCAGTGCGGTGCCAGCCAAGGGCTCTCCGATGCTTAAGTCAATTGAGTGTTTGAGAGCAAAAGCAAACAATAGGTTCTAGTGCGTAGAATTGCATATCTTTGACAAAGGGTTCCTCCGCCTTTTATATCATCCTAGATGACCTAATCATTCTCGAAGTAGAACTCTAGAACAACCTAGCCCTCCTCGAACTAGGACACCAGAACAACCTAGCCCTCCTCGAACTAGGATTCCAGAACAACCTAGTCCTCCCTAACTAGGACTCCATTTAGTTAGGCGTCTTTGTGATCTCGAAACATCCAATCCTCTCTATAGGACTAGGAGTCCTTTGAGTGAACACCACATAAACTCATTTGATGTCAATCTCATGCACATCGGGCCCAAGCTCATGGACCAATGGGCCCACAAGCCCACTTGGGTCAAGGTGGAAAAATATATGGCGATCAGGCTCAAGCCCAACTCAACCACTAACATTGTGCTATAGCCCAGCTCGGCCTAGAGGTATTTTACCTCACAAACAAATTCCTATCTTATGTGAGGTGTAAGGCCCATGTTATTTATAAACATTTTAACCTAAACAAATTCAAGTTCTTAAAACAAAAGTTATTTCATAAACATAAAAAACAAAAGCACACAACGGTTTTCTATACGTGCTTCATAACTGTTTTTTTGAAATGTGCCAAGTAAGAGTCCACATCATCCAGATCGGTACTCATTGGTGCTATTTTTTTGCGTATTCCTAGAATAGTTCGAATCCAACCTCGAAGCCATTTCCATAACTAGTTTTTATTTATTCTTTAAACTTCTTGGGCATAAAATGAAGTATCCTATTTTCAGGCTTGGCGTCAATTAATTTCCCTATTTCTTGATGAGCTATCCTTCCTTGCACCCGTCTCCATTCCCATATTAGCCCTTGAAGTGAAGGGATCGTGGTTGTGGTTGGGGTAAACACAATAGTCAATACTTGTGTCACTATTATTTGGTGGAGTACATATCCGATGCAAGCATGCTTTTGCATATTTATATTGATTTTTTTTTATGACCTTTCCTATTGAGATGGGCGATAATATACTAAACTCACACACATAACACGGATGCTAAGACTCGAACTCTGGACCTTGTCTGAGGGAGCAATTACTCCAAACCACTACCCTAGTGGGTCTTTTGCATGTATGCTGATTTAAGTATTACATAAGGGAAACAAACATATATGTCAACATTCTTGCTCATTCTTCATTGATTGATGTAGTTGTAAATGGCCATGCACTCAAAGATATAATATTTTGTCAACAAAGTCATTACCAACTAGGTTGTTTATGCCTAAATTTGGTTCAACAACGGGATGACCTCTTCAAGGTCGAGGTCGGGCAATTCGTTCGAAGTAGGTTAGCGTCACCAACCAAGTTGTCCTCCATAACATGCGTAACCAAAAGGGGAGGGGGGGAAGACACCGCTGCGGTGTGAGCCAAAGACCCTTTGATGCGTAAGTGAGTCGACTGTTTCAAAACAAAGTATATGAGAGAGTGCTTAGAATTGCATACCTTTAAGGAAGGGCCATGAAACCGTCTCATAGTGGTCTCTAGATAACCTAGTCCTTCTACGAGCAGTATTCTGGGATGACCACGTCCTAACTCTTAGTATACACAAAATGGCCTAGCCCTTTCTAAGACTAAGGGCTCGTTTGGGACTGCTTATCTAGAAAGTACTTATGCTCATAAGCGCTTCTAACAAAAGCGCTTTTATTATAAAAATCTTGAATTTTCATAAAAAATTCAAGTGCTTCCTAGAAAAGCACTTGGGAGTGCTTCATGAGGAAGCACATGTCTTCTGCAGAAAGCGCTTTTATGACCTAAGTCTTCTAAATTGTTTTGCCAAACGCTTATCGTAAGCCGCTTTTAATCATTCTAAAAGCACTCCCAAACAGGCCCTAAGATTCTTTTCTCGTACGTGCATTTGAAGTCTTTTGGGTTAACACCGCTTACCTTGGAATCTACTCCAAATATACATCAGCACCTACTTTTTAGGTAGTAAGTCTAGGCTGAGGTAGGCAATATTCATGTGCTTCACTTCGAGCCCTTCCAACTTGGATCTTTCGCTTAAATATCAGGTTGACTTACATTTAATCCGACGTGGAGATACACTTGCATATCTAGTCAACGTTCATTTAATTGGACCGGGAGATACTAGCCCAGCCCAAATATTTGGGATTTAGCACAGCTCGGCTATTTAAGTTTAACCTAGCTCGACCTAGCTTAAATTCATGTATACCCATGTGGGCTACATTGGTCAGAACGATTAATGGCTCTAACACTCCGAAAACAAGACTACTTCCAAAAACAAAAGGATTGCAAGAAAGACACGAGAGCCTTTGAGGTACTCTCAAGGTTCGTTGGGGCAAATCGTTAGAGGGCATTCATCCATGTGTTGCAAATAAAGCCTACATTCAATCATGATGAAATGCATAATTTTGCACAATATGATTGCTGAGGATAAGTACAAGGAAATAGAAGATGAATTTGATGAGGAAGATGAAAATCCACAAAGACCTAGGAGAACAAGCACAAGGGTTTCAACAAAGTAGGCATACATTGTCAGATTATATAGTTCGTCATAATCGGATTCGATATCCTCAAGTGCATCACACTTTTTGAAATTATATGATCAACCACCTTTGGAATTGCCAAGTTGATGCGTAATGAGTAACTCAGTCTTGTGGTTTGTTTTTATGCATGTTTTTTGTTTGTTTTTTTGCATGTTTTTTTAGTATGTATTTCTTTGTTTATGTGCCATGTGTTGATGTGATTAATACTTATAAAAAATGTTAAATTTATTACGTCACATAAACAACAACAGAAAATAGACATAAGGAAATTCAGAAAAACATAAACGTCTTCAAGAAAAAAGTTTTAAAACAAAATAAAGAAGTAAAAAAGAGAAAGGAAAAAAGGAAAAAAATAGATCCTATTGATGTTTCTGGAAACTAGTACAAGTGGCTTGATGTGGATTATTTTATTGGTTCTAATTTTGTGACAATTATTTTGAGCCAAGAGGGGAATATCATGTGAATAAGGTGTCTTTGCTGGGGGGAAGAAGCTTGTTTGTGGCTATAGTTGGCATAAATTTTGCTCAAATTCATGAAAACTAGGGGACTGGTTAAGCCAAAATCTTCATTTCTACCAATATTTGGTCCCGAATTTTTCATGGGCCAAATTGTGCCATATATGACATGATTTTATTAACATTTCTGGCCGTAGACGATTCTGTTGTAGAAACTTCAACATTGTGTTAGAAATTGAATGGTTAAGACTTTGATCTCCACTATAATAAGTAAACTGTTCACCACATAGGTGTTCTTCCCACATACACATTTCATTCACAAGCTGTGTGAAAAATATATACCGTGTATTCACAAGCTATCTATCTTGGAATTTCAATTCTATTCATTGAGCTTAGACAATAAAAACAGGCAACCTGAAGAAAGGAGGACAGAGGCAGAAAAGCAAAGCAAGTCAACAGGAGATTGTATAACTGCTTTCTTACTCTTCTCGAACAACCCAATTAGAAGTAGCATCACTATGACATGGCCAAGCTTCGTTTTCAGCTCGTTCACAGTTGTTATATCTAACCATTTTGGTCGTTCCTGCGAAAAGGAAAGAAATCAAAAGCTCAATACATTTATACAAGTCAACTTTGCCTACAGATGTTGCCAGTTAAACCACAACCTTAATTATGACCTTTTGTTCCAACAAGAAGCATCCATGGTTTATTCGAATCCTAACGAAGACGGTAAAAGTTTGTAAAATTTACTCTACTCTGTAAAATTCTTATTTTTACATATACTAATACTGAAAACGTTCACCTATTTCCCTTGTACTTTGGCCTGTGTGGCACTTTGCCCCCTGGAAAAATGAAAAATCATTGCCCTTGGTGCCCCCTGAAGCTTTAAAAGTTTCAATGTAGAGCTGCCAAACCTGTCCAATTTCCTATGAATTTTGATGTGTGACTCCCACTCGACCCCCTTTTTAGGGGATTCTCGTCAGTTCCACTCTCCTATCTCTCTTTTCTTTCTCCTTCCCCTTTCTTCTCTCTTCTGCGAATTCTCAGAACAAGGGTGAAAGACCTGTGCATCTAGAATGGCGCATGCCAAGACCCATCTGGTTGATATTACCACTGGCTCGGACAACCGGGGAAATCTGAATGAATAAGAGAAATTTCAGTTGTATAGCCACTACAGAAAGGTGCACAATTTGAGAAGGCAACGACCAAAATAACCACCACCCTCCCCAATGGATGTCATAGGGAAGCTGCAGTGGTTGAGAAGCCACCAAAGTTTGCTTCTTGTCTGAAACCACGGTTGGAAAATTTCAGTAGCTTGAAACAGATCTTCAGGAGGAAGACCGAGAGCACCCCAAAGAAATGGAGAAGCTTGAAAAATATGGGTCGCAGGGACTGTTTATTTAGATTTTGCACTTGTCCTTTCCATTCTCTTTCAGTTTGTTTTGAAACATTAATTAGAGGAGTTTGTAAATAATGTCAGTCTTTGATAGTAGTTCCAGATTATTGGCATAGATTACCTTACATTGTTCTTATTATTCCTTTTCAGTGATATTGCTATTCTTCTCCTCTGGGACATAAAGTTGTTATTATTGTTGGCGCCTGCAATTTTTGAGGTTTGCATTCATTACACTTCAAGCATATCGAGGCAACTTCTGGGTGCAGCAACTGTGTCCGTTAAGTGTTTCGATGACTGTTTTTAGTTGTGTTTTAAGGGTAAAACTTGTGTAACTCCCCATTCAATTGTTGTTCAAGCATCATATAGATTCTTCCCTTTAAGTTATGTATCTCGTGTTGAGTACACATATGACGCCTCCATACATTCATAGACTGATGAGAAACAGAAATGGAACCTATAGAATACGGGTTTCCCTGATGGTCAACGCCAACAATATCATCATACGATGGTCTTAGAGGCATGGCCATTCCATAGATAGCCATTGCAAATGTACAAGTCACCATACCAATTCCAGATGCACCATCCCTTTACCCCTGTTCTGAGAATTCGCAGAAGAGAGAAGGAAATGGATACGGGGAGACGAGAGAGACAGAAGAAAGGAGAGGCGAGAAAGAAGAGGGAAGTATAAAAAAGACGGATTTGACAGTAGGCTCTACACTTTTTCAAAGTTCAAGGGGACACGAGAATTTTTTTTTTAGGCCGTAAAGTGTCACACAGGCCCAAGAACAAGGGCGGATTGAAGTCTTCCTTTAATATTTATGATGAGTTTTGTTCTATAGATCTCAACAAATGCTTTAAACAATACAAATTTTATAAATGGACCTACAAAATGAAAGTTACAACATTTTAAAAATTGGAAAAGAAAAATTATAAATGGTGATCATGCATATGAATGCGTTAAATAGTAAAATGATAATTCACTGCTGCATAAAATATACAGCCCATAGAAACTGAGATAAAGATAATTAATTCAGATAAACTCCATAATTAGCCAAGATGCCCAACCTAAAAAACTACTTTTGACTGAAAAAATAAATTAATAAGATAAAATATAATCAAGGACCTACCCTAAGGGCATGTTGCATAAGAATTTTCAACTTTAGTTAGTGTTGCTAATATAGGCTGTCTGCAGCGTTTTAGATTTCCTTAATTCAGGCTACTTTCTTTGCTTTCTCTTGTCGGCTAACATAATTCAAGGCTGATTTCTAGATCATATTACTAGAAGAATGACGTATTGGTATGCTAAATAAACAACTATTTCATGGGCAATGAAAGTCCGCCTCTTATTTTCAAAACTTCAACAGTTAGTTGGCCACATTTACAACATTTCATTCGTGTATCTTCTAGCATTGCCCATTAATCCTAGAAAGTAAATTAGTATTACTAAAAATATAGCTGCAAATATTGCTCAGATACGAGAAAATTCAGTCTCACCTTCAGAATGAACATGCCTAAAAGATTTGATCTGTCAGTAGGTTTATCCTCTTGTGAAGACTTCACAATGTCGAGATTGCTGATAAAGAGCTCATAAAGACCCATTCCAAACACCAACATCACTGTTCCCAAAAGATAGACATCTAAAAATTCCATAAAACAATAGTTAGCAAGTCATTTGCTGAATACATGACTGTATAACCAGAAAGCAAACATGATGCAGCATATGAATTAACTAGTACCAAGATCAATTTTAGAATTAACTCCAGCTATTTAAATTTAGCAGGCATCAACACCCATCAACAAACAAGGAGTTGACAGTAGGAAATAGACATGAAACTAGTCAACCTCTTTGCCAGCATTATGTTCCTCAAAATCTAGAATTGAAAGTGATTCCAAGAATTGTGTAGATTCCTCTAGTTTTAGGGCGTGTTCAAAGTCTAATGCTAAGTCTTAAATTCCATATAGATTACTGAGTATGAAAGTTGGAGGCTCAAGATTATCTTTCTAAAGGCTTCAATGAAAACAAGTCTAGAAACAAGGCAATGAAAGAAGAATGGGCTGGAATATCAACAAGGAAACAATTACTCGAAAGAATAATGAAAATTGAACAGCAAACCTCTTTTAAAAAAAATAAAGATAAGGACAAACTTGGCTTAGCACCAAAACTTGGCTTCACACCAAAACTCCCATCGCAGGAAAGTACCAGAGCAATTTCTGATAACTGATTTTATTCATCAAAGTTCATTGCCTTTGCCCAAGGCACTTACATATATTTATACCCAAATACAAATACTCTAAATTCATGCACCAAGAATTTATTACTGGATACATGTACCAAGACTTTATTACTGGAATTTAAAAGACACTTAACTTTAATAAACACTCTTTAAAAGACACTTATTAAATTGTAGAGAACTCTATAAAACTGAAGGAAAATATGAAAAGTCTCTGATGTAACTCTTCTATAACCAAAAGAGCATTTAATCCAGCCATAAACACATAATTGGATTATGATTAGTCTTCTTCCATCTCTTTCTCTCATAGACTCTAAGTGGTTTGACAATGATGTCCCCATCAAAACATCGGTTGAAACTTGTATGACCAATAGAATTCAACAGAGGGATGTACGCCCTTGTTCTTATTTTATTATTCGGCATCACCTATATTCCCAAGTCCATAGAGAAGTTCAATTTCTGATACTGATGGTGTCAAGTCTAACTCTAACTGCAACTCCTTAAGGTGCTTTTAGAGGTAGTGGTTCAATTTATGCTTTTGTTTTGTTTTGGTTCAGGTTCAGGATAATATCTGTAGGCCAGACATTTGAAAACGGTATATCTGTTTTGTATAACCAACACTATCTATGACATCCTTATATCATTTTTCAACTTTTATGTTGTAATCACAGCGGATATGTTGGTCCAATTTTTTAAATATGAATGAATTATTTGATAACAAGTTTTGCATGCAAAAAGTTCAAAGACATGCAATTCCTGAAACACAAACGACCACTCTCTGTATGTAGGGAAATCATTACGGCAGAAGTTTACAATCCAAACTGACTAAATGGATCATAATCCCAGAGAAAATGAAAAACAAAAACACGAATTCAAATACAGGCTGTCATGATTGAATAGCAATTACAAAGCAACTGTGCACCAAATACACTACATAGCATACAAAGGAACTATCGTCCAACAAGAAAGGAAAAAAAAACAATTGTCTTAGTCATAACTCAACTAATCTCAGTTAAGCCTAATGGCTGCAAATTTTTCTAATTTTAATTGTAATTCTATGTCCTTAATTTCAGAATCTCAACACTGGATGAGTGAAAATGCATAAACTTTAGGGGCTAGTATAAAGTTTTATAATAGGAAATTGTAGATCTCCAACTAAATTCATTACTCCAGAACTTAAAAGTTCTGTTCTTTTCCCGTCTGTCAAATCAAAGATAAACCACTTCTTTGCATGCTTGCTCTTTCTATAGATTGAAAAATATCTTTAGTAAAACCAATATTTGTTTCATGGTTCTTAAAACACGGACAACAAAACTTGAAAACGTAAATCGCGACAAAAATAATATTTATACACTCACCAATGGCCTCAACCAGCGACCAGATCACTTTACTGCGATTTACAGAGTATTCCATGAATGACTGTACAACATAAGTGCAGCCCTGCATATCAGGGTAAACATGGTAAATCAATCCTATGAGGAAGCTTACATGTGTAAAGAGATCAATGCAAAAGCAGAAATAAATCAGATGTCATGTGACCCTTAATTTCTAATCCCTACTACTAGAATTTCACTTCCTAAATAAACGAAAAGGAGGGGGATCTAGTGACAGTGACAGCCACATCAACCACCATGCATAATAATATATATGGGGAGATCTATATCCAACCATTTTAGCCAATGGGAATGCCACTTCAGAAAGAAAAAGTATATATTAGAATAACCGAAGTTGGGAAACAATCTGATTGAACAACCAAAGTATAACACACCGGGAATACCAGCAAATGAATGCAGTCAATCAAATTTTCTGGTATCCAAAGTGGTTCCACAATGGGTAATATTGGTTAATAGAAACCTCATACCCAAATTGTTGGGTATAGCAATCGATATTGGGCAGATACATAACAAATCCACAACTGGTTATTGCACATTTGTTGGAGGAAACTTGGTTACTTGAAGACTAAAAAATAGAATGTTGTTGCTCGCTCTAGTATCGAAACAGAATATATGAATGGCATCTAAAACAAAGTGAGGTAATTTAGCACCGTACGTTGGCTACCAACTTTGATAGCCTATAGAAATGCACGATTACAATCAAGCTACCATGCATATAGCTTCATATCCTTTTTCTTTTTCTTTTTTGAGAAGAAACGAATCATATCCTGTTTTTCTTTAAAGAACAGAACATGTGGTAGATTGTCATTTGTACTGGAAAAGGTTCAACGTGGTGATGAACAACTAGCTAGGTTTTGACCAAAGGCATAACCAACAGCTCAATTTCAAGAGATACTATCCCAGCTTGGCTCAACTGAAATCTTTGCTTCCCTTCCAGAACCTTCTTTACATTTAGCGCTCTTGGTAGTTAAGTATTGCTGGCAGCTTTGTGGGTTATATTTTTTCAATAAAATTGGTTGGCACTTGTGTTTATATAAATTTCTATTGGAGTTGGTGGTTGCATCACTTTGAGGGGCTCTCTTCTGAATCTTTGAATTCCTATGAATAAAAAGTACAATACCCTCACTTCCCATGGTTGTAGGCACATTAAACGTGTTAAGTTTCTCTTACCTTGTGTTTGATATCTTTTCCTAAATTTATCACACTATTCAGATAGACTATCCCTACTTTATTAAGTGGCAGAGGGGCTTACCTCATTTCGGCACTTTCGTTATACTATACTTTCTACCATTAGCAAAATCTTGTTTTTCTTGCATTCTATCAATATCATCCATGCCAAACTGGAAAACCTTCCCACTGTCAGACATCTCTCATCAACAAAAGAAAATGGTTGCCTTATACGTTGATAACAAGAGGCAATTCGGAGATGGCAATTGAAAAATAACAATCATTTTTAACAACTAAAAGAACAAACAAAATCAGAATTAAAAAAATTAGTACCAAAAAAAGAAGAAAATAAAAGCAGAATCAAAACATGGTTACCTCAGCGATTTGATAATCATACCTTGATGAAACAAAGAAACGACCCAATCAAAGACCCCAAAACTCCCAAAAACGCCACGAACCGAAATCTGTATATTACCTACACATCCAGCAAAACACCCCAGAAAATAAAATAAAATAAAAATAAAAAAAATAAAAAACTAAGAAGAAATAAAATTAAAACTATACCAAAGCGAATAGAGGCTACTTGATTAAAAACTTCAAATTGTGCCATAAAAATATAACTTGCGGTACCTTATCTAAGTATTCCTCAATGGCTTCTACTTTAATTGGTGAATTCTGAAAGGAACTGGAGTCGGAGGCAATATTGGAAGGGATCAACTGGGACGATGAAAGTTGAGGGTCAGAAGAAACGCCATGTCTAGAGCTGGCAGCCATGGAGACGATGAATTTGAGAGTATGGGGACTAAACCCAGAGACCCTATTCAAATTTGGACTCAGTTTTGCAGTTTTGTTGAAGGATGATGATAAAGGTGGAGGTGATGCTGCTCTAATGGATTTTGAGAGCAAGGGCCGAGGCAGTGTCATGAAGGCTATTTGGTTTGGATGGTTTACTGAGTTCGACTTTGTCACTCGGTGAGTCAGTTTCAGTTGGGAACTCGGGAGTTTTGCGAAGACGAAGCTGTTGCCAAATTGGAAAGAATGGCCTGATTGGGGAGGTAAAGTTGTGTAATACGTTTGGGAAAATAACAAAATTATCATCCTTGTTTGGCTTGTTCTTTCTTTTGTCTTTTTCATGACTCGAAGTTTGGCTGTTAGTTTCTGTAGCTTTTTTCTTTTCTTTTTATTAAATTCTGTTTTTTATAATTATTTTTAGTTATAATGAATTGACGAAAACAACCTTAAAGTTAACGGAAATTTTAACGGAATTGGATGTAGGTTGTGGATTTCAACACTTTATAAAGTTTAGGTGATTAAAAATTAAAATTAAAAGTTCATGTGGTATTTACGCAAATTTCCCTTAAGATTTTAATGAATTTTATAGTAGTAAGGATTTTATGGATTTTATTTTGACTTTCATGAACTCCACTTATACTTTGATTGAATTTCATTAGGATTTTGATAAAATTTGTTAGAATCTTATGAGTTTGATACATTTCTATAAACTTCTATAAATTCGAAGTGGTGTTGGGCCATCACACTTTATGTTGGTGGTGGTACTAGAGACAGTGGTAGTAGGGATTGTAGAGGCATTAATGGTGGTGGGGAGAGTGCTGGTAATGATAATGTCAAGTAGTGATGGCAATGGCAGTGGTCGTGGTCACGGTGGTGGTGGGTGGTCGTGGTTGTGGTGAAGGGAATATTTTGGAAAGGGTGTGGTGTAGAGATTTCTAAAATCTCTACAATCTATGAGAGAACAAATCATCTAGCATGACATATCACATATGAAATCAAAATAAAAGAGGAAGCATGAAAAGCCAGAAATTCATACTAGTCTCATCTTAGGTCTCAATCTTTGCAGGTTTATGAAAATAGGTACCAATGACTCTCTAAGACACTTATTCAAGAGAGATTAGATGTTCATACCCTTGTAGCGAATCTTGAAACCAAGAATGGTGTTCAATTAGAGGGATTCGTCCCTTTGATGTTGACTCTCCACTATAGATTCTCCGAAAAGATGCAATAAGGTTGCACCTCCCCAAAGCTCTTCACCAAGGAATGAAATGAAGGGAATATCATGGGAATGAAGTTGTGTAGAGATTTCTAAAAACTCTACAACCAAACTTTGAGAGTATAAATCACCTAGCATGCCATATCTAATATGAAATCAAAGTAAGAGCGGAAGCATTAAATAACTAGGGATTCATGCAAGTCTCATTAAGTCCCAATCTTTATAAGTTTATGAAAGTGTGCACCAAAGACTTTCTAAATCCTATTTGAGAGAAAGATGAGATGTTCATACCCTTGGAGCGAATCTTGAAACCAAGAATGGTGTTCAAGTAGATGGAGTGGTCCCTTTGTTGTTGGCTCTCCCTTTGATGTTGATTCTCCACTTTTAGGCTTTCCAAATAGGTACAAAGATATGTACCTCCCCAAAGCTCTTCACCAAGGATTGAGAGGGATGAAAGAATGAGAAAACAACAAGTGAGAAATGGTTGCTAGCCTCCTCACTTGGTGTGGCCAGCCAAGGAGTAGAGGGAGAGAGAGTTTTGTGTTTTCTCTCTTCCAAAGTTACCAACTTGAAAACCCTAAAAGATAAGGTACTATAGCTACACATATATAGAACCAAAATTGTCACACACTTGACAAAAATGACCCTCCCTTACGTGTGTGCCGCACCTCCCCTTTGTGTGCCCTATTTGTGCCATCTTGGTCCAACACATTAATCATATAATGTGTCACACTTGTGCCTAAGTTCATATGGTCCATCCCTTTTAGAATTTCCAACTCATAGGGGACCTTTAATTAAAGTTTCATAACTTCAATTGAATAATTAATTTAATCTAATCAATTCAATTAGTCTAGTGACTTAACTAATTTAATCACTCACTTGTCTAACAAATGTTGGTCCAGGTCATCTTTAGTTGACCGTGTCAAGTGTCGGGTCAACCGTTTGACCTTTAACCTTTGACTTTTGACTTTGACCTTTGACTTTCACATTGACTTTAACCAAGTCCCAAAATCATTCATTCTCTTCTTAATTCCCAATCGATTCCTCTTCGGTGTGCGATCTTATAGGTTCTAATTAGCGAGGCAGTGGGTATGAATGACTCACTTTGAATCAAGTGTGAATTGAATCCCTCCATACAATTCTCCCTATTGGCGAAGGCTAATTGTAATTAGTCTTTACAGGGCTTCCACAAACCATGAGTGACACCTAGCAGTATGTCATGGTTACCCAAGCTAAATAGAATTCATTTAGAGAACCTAGTCAGTTTGTGATTACAATGCAATTCAATCCATCTCTAATCCAATACTCTATGTCATGTTCTCGGGATATGGTAAACTCGTGTCAAAATCCCTAATATGACATCTCTAGGTTATATGATTGAATTTGATAAAATTGCAAACGTTATTGTTTCAATTTCCATCCGATACGTTGGCCAAAGATTCACGAATCATATCTTTAGAGTATTCTCTCTTCTTACTAAGAGTATAGATTCATTGTTGTACATTCATCTGCCTCTATGTACGTGCTGAGAATACTACACCTTTAAGTCACATCATTATGATACGACCGTATAGTGTTCTCAAAGAGAAACAACTTATACACAAGACAACTGTGATGTCTCAGGTCTAAGGACTAATTTGCATTATCATAACTTAGAATTCTTTGTTTAACACTTGTGAGTAAGACTTCCATACAAGAATTCTAGAGTTGATCGCGTTTAGTGGACTCCATCTACTATAGAGCACCTACACTTCTGTCTTTGTGTCTCTACACGAATGACTTTGAGACTAGTCATCCTCCCAATTGAGCAGACATAATGTGTACTAGTTTTTGCAGGTCACCATTGTCCAATTGGTGATCCTATGACCTAGAACATTTTAGGATACGATATTCATGTCAATGGAAAGGTCTCATGCATCTAACTTCTTTAGACCACTTTCCATTTATATCTTAATCCATGGACTTGTTACTTTGTGAACATTATGTATCTAAAGTAACATTCTTGCCTCCTTGATTATATTATTATATTATTTTCTTAGAAATAATTCATGTTTATATTGGCTTCTAGGGCATATATCTAACATGTGGTGGGTGTCGGTGGTGGCTGCATCAGTGGTGGTGGTGCTGGAGGTGGATGTGGAGGTGGTGGTGGTGGTGATGAAAGGGGTGGTGGAAGAGGTGGTGATGGTGGCGACAGCGATTGTGGTGCCAATGATGGCGGTGGTGGTGGTTGTGGCGGCGATGGCGGTGGCGGTGGTTGTGAGGATGGTGTTGATGGTAATGACTATGGCAAGGTGGTAGTAGTGTTGGAAGAAGTGGTGGTGATAGCCATGACAACATAGTGGTAGTAGAAGTGGTGAAATCATATATTGAGAAGCACTAATATGTTTTAGCTCATTTTTATATGTGTCTCTCAAGTTTTGAGTACTAGTATTATGTGTGTCACTCAAGTTTTGAGTACTAGTATTTATACGGAATCGTCTAACTTCCTAGGAATAGACTAAGGGGTTGTTTGATAACCATTTCTTTTTCATTTTTCATTTTTCATTTTCACTTTTTTTGAAAACTGAAAATTGAAAACATATTTGGTAACATATTTCGTTTTCTGTTTTCAAAAAAGTGAAATCTAGTTTTCAAAATCACCCTTATTTTGGAAAACAACTTGAAAGTGTTTTTAGTTTTCGTTTTCGTTTTCATTTTTTTGCGTTCTTATTTTATTCATTAATTTTACATCACGACACATGAAATGCACTCCAGTTGTCAAAGTATTTGGGACCTCTCGACTTGAACCCGGTTGCTTGATTCTTGCGTTTGGCCATATACCCAATCCAAGCCTTGGAAACTCCATCTCCAAAATTCACCGAAAAATACTACGAATTCTTTGTAACATGCACTTTTATTATGTGATCTCAAATTCAGAATTGGACCCCAAAAACTTCCATTTCCAAATTTCACATAAAACTGAAAACTGAAAATTGAAATTAGTTACCAAGCATCTTGTATTTAGTTTTCACTTTTCACTTTTTTTGAAAATTGAAATTAGTTACCAAACAAGCTTTCAGTTTTTAGTTTTTGAAAAACGAAAATTGAAAAATGAAAAATTAAAACTAAAAGGGTTATCAAACGGACCTAAGTCAACAATTTGTTCCCTATCCATTTTTTATCTTGAAAACCTAAACACTCATCAACTTTGGGCTTGCTTTTAACTTGGGATGTACGGCTTTTGATGGGTCCCCTCCCTTGTTTTGAGACTTTTGGGCTAGGTTAGTTGCTCTGTAGCTTTACCAAATAGAAACAAGTTTTCAGTTTCTACTTTCCTGATCGCATCTGAGTCTCTCTTTAATCCCAAAGCAACCTTGGTTTGCAAGAGATCATGCAATTTATTAATTAAGGCATGTTTGTTAAACTAATTAATAGATTTACACTTCTCTAAAAAAAATAAAGAGATTTACACCATGAAGTGGAGGAATGAAGAAGTTATAAACAAGATATGTAGTAAGAACATTTCCACTCATTTGTCATGGCAAAGGGCAAGAGGAGGCAAGGGAAGTTACTATTCATGTGAATAGTGCCAGCCCTTGCAAAAGGCAAGTTGTGTTTCCACCCATTGCCATGGCAAAGGGAAATTACTATTCACTTTAAATTATTTTTATTTTTTATACTTAAACGATTAATTTGGATAAGATTTTCGGTTGCCAAGTGTCAATATTTTTATAAAATTCACATCTCATATTTCGGATACAATTTTTGAATAAAATTTTCTGATAAGATTTAATATAAAATTCAATCACGGTGAAGGAAGTCAAGTATAATGGTTTGTTTGGAATTATGCTTTGTTTTTAATTATGCTTTGTTTAGAATTATGGTTTGTTTTTAATTATGCTTTGTTTTGTGTGTGGTTTGTAATGAATTAAGCTTTGTTTTGATGTATGCAATGTTTTAAATAAATAGGTATATTATTGAATGCTTTCTTTATTCAATTAAAGAGAAACAATACAACAAATTAAGAAAGGGCACTCTTTCAATACAACCTAATGGTTTTGATCATTTAACCAATCCATGTTGCTAGGTCCATTGTCAAGGAAAAGCCTTCTTCTCATAACATCCTTTCGTTCTAGCTTCCAAAATGACTTTATTTCAGGAGACATATGGCTCGTATACATGGACATGGTTTCCCGATCTTTCTTGTCCATGTCTTGTTTGTGTGCATACTCCATTTCTCTTGCATATGCTTCATCTCGTGCCTTGTTAGTATCATATCTTTTCAAGTCTCTCTCAATTCTTAGTGCACCATTGATAGCAATTTGCTCCAAAATTTTTGCACATTCAGTGTTAGAAGTGCTCTCTCTCTCTTAGCCTTTGCTGCCTTTCTCCCAATAGACCTCGGCTCCCTGTGGATTAGTGAATCTTGATCCATCAGGGAGTCCAATGGTGAATTTGATGCCGGTGAATAGTGGAGCAACGTCTCATCCAACACAACCGTCGGACCCGTGGGAATAATTTTGAATCTCAAACAATTCTTCACAACGTCCCAACATTGGTGATTGTTGAAACTTTTTTTGCTTTGGTCAATGACACCGAACCACATTTGTACATGAATAATCTATTAAAAAAAAATTAAATTGAACATACAAGAAAATGACAAAAAAAATATGACATTAAATTGAATAAAACGACAATTAGAAATTTTTTACCTCATCGCCAAGATTTTGACCGCTTCGAACGTTCTCCCTTGCTTTTGCCAACGCATCTCTCCATTCCCCTAACTCTTTATTCAAAAATTTCCACCTACTAACCAAGGCCATTTCTGTACGAGGCATACCCGATCTTTCACAAAATTCTTCATGAATTTTTCTCCACATATGAGAGAACTTCACCTCATTGCCCGATCACGGGCAATGACCAACTTTGACCCAACACTCACACAACAAAATATCTTCCACGATTTGTATTTTTACACAAATGGAATTTAGTAGTATAAAATTTGGTGTAGAAAGTGAATAATATTGGAAGGAGAAGAATTTGTATGAAGATTTGGTGTGGAAAGTGAATAATATTGGTAAGTATTTATAGAAAAAAAAATTACATAATTTTTTGGTATTTTTTACAAATTTATTCCAATTTTTTTTAGCCAAAAAATTGGTAGTCGTTGGATTCCAATTTTTTTATTCCAGTTTTCTTTATGGCGAAGCTATTTTGTTAGAATTTTAAAAAGTTTTTAAAATTTAACCGTTTTGATTTATTTAATTATTTTGGCTGTTTTATTTTATTTATTGTAGGGGTTATACATATTTAATTTTCAGCTATTATTTCTATTTTGAATGCCTTAATTTTATGGTTTAATGTGGTGAAGGTTACATGTTCTGGGATGCCTATTAAAGTTCACTCCTTCTTCACATTTGATATTGACAGGATCCGCCCCGGATTCTCCCTCGGAATTTGTAACGAGCCCTACTTCTTGTCGGACCTACTTTACTAAAACGCCCACTAGTCCTAACTTTGAAGGATAACGGGAAGACTTCTGCCCAAATTTCGGCAGAGTCTCCCCCTGAAAATTTGACTTTTCCCAAATTTTTCCACGTGTCAAAATAGCATAAATATAATCCCAACAGCCATCACACACAATGCAAAGAACACAATTTACCAGGGAGGCCTCCGACCTCAACCTCAACCCTAGGTGGGCAATAACAGAGCAATCTAAGGAATTAAATTTACAACACGAGAAAAGGACAGTAAATTAAAGTAAAGGAAAACTCATACGGGAGTAGGTAGCAACGATGCCTCGATGTGGTGCTCTCGACCTTATAATCTAGGACCTGGGGGCGTAAAACAGAAAATGTGAGTGGACGAAAACAAGCTTTAAACATAAGTTTTAATCAACATAATAACCTCCTTTGTTTTAGAAAATAACGTTAAAACACTAAGTAACAAAATCCTTTGTATGCGTACATAAATATGAACTGATTCTTGAAAACAATTCAATTAAATCTGCGCCTTAGCATACCAACATGAAAACTATAGCTTTACTATACCAACATGAAAAAGACTTTGAAAACCATATTACCCAAAATCTCGATAATAGTAAACCCCAAACTCAACTCGACCTTTTTCCCGTACCAGACCACTCTTTTTCCAAAATGCATGCCCGTATGCACAACAAGCGAGGAAGGATCCTCACTAAACAAGATAAGAATGAAAGTGTAATAGTATATTATATATATAGTATAACTTCCACACCAATACTTGTACCGGGGAAACAATCCAACACGGGGATTGTTTGGTTAGACACATGGAAGAATCCTCAATAACCATGTGGCCAAGGACAAGCCGTCCAACAGGGGCACTGTGCCCCTAGACACACACAACAGAATCCTCAATACTAGTGTGGCTCAAATAACTCCTACGCGTGCAGACTGCCCGACAAGGGCCTTTGGTAGCACCTCGTCAAGGATGCCCGAGACATAACCACTATCCATCATTTCCAATATCCCTAGTTTCCGAGTATCCGTAACCAAGTAACCAAGTGCCGGGGAGGTACATAGGGTCGTGCTAACAGCACTCCAATATATCCCAATTTCCAAAGTATTTCATAAGTACCCAATCCCATATACAAAGACATCAGGACGTTTATGGTGTCCAACTCGATACCCAATATGTATTTCATAGTGTAGACAACAACTCTCAAGAGCATATATCATAACCCAAAATAATAATAAGCTTTAAATATCAAAATACAACCCGATATTCCCACAATTAGTATAATATTATAAATGCATAAACAAACTTAGTAACTTCCAATCCAGATACTTTATTAATGATCATAAACTCCAACTATCCAAATAAACTCCGATAATTTCACAAAGTATCCCACAATAAACAATTTTATAATTTCATAAACTCACTAATTAAAATAATCCAAAATATTTATATCAATACGCAAGATAATCCATAAAAATACTTTAATAAAAACCATAATAACCATAGTAGTCCCTGGAAAACCCATACAAATCCCAAAATTCATTAACTTGATTCAGACCATGTGTAATCCCTCAAAACCGTTCTCAAGCTAAATCCAAATAAGGATGAAATACTATTTAGAAAATTGGTATTCATAAATCATTAATTTCATGAAAAAAATAAAATCATAAATCACAAATTTACGAATTTCATAAAATTATTTAGAAAACAAATGTCCACTCACAACAAGTCCACGCTGCTCAATCATGAGAGAGCTCTTCTTCTGGAGTACGTGACGCAGGAGTACCTATTCGAGAGGATAAACGGGCTTAATTAATACGTGTACCAAACAATGAACTTTAGTTCAAATCTTAAGTTCCCAGGTTTCAAAGTGTGCGTGCAAGATTACCAGGGAGTTTCCAAAGTCAAACTACGCTCTTCGAAAGGTGGAATAACCTCGGAAGACTCACGATCAATCGAGTGGTCAAACTTTCCATATCGGTTTACCGGGGCCCGCGGGGCCCCCAACCTCCGATATTCAATCCGGAAGTTCCTACGGGTTCAACAAATTTTACTAAACACATCTTGAAAGTTTGGTCTCGATCGAGCGGTCAGAACTACGCTAATCGCAGATCGGACGGCGATCGTTTCGCCCAAGCCTAAAGTCAATGATTCGGATTATCCGGGACTCCGATTCTCGATCCACGAGTTCCTACACGATCCTAGAGGTACAGAGAAAAACATATTTGAAATTGGGACCGATTGAACCGTCCGAACCTATCGAACCCGGATATCGCCTATTAGGCGTAATATCCTTTCGATTGTCATACGATAACCAATTTCAAATCCGAGCATACCGTCGTTCTCGGGACGACTAGGGTAACATTTTAGGAGACCAAGGACCACCACACAGTGGCCCACGCGCTAGCATAAGAACCAAATCGATGAATTTGGGGTTAAATCAAGCTCCGAAACTCTGGAAGTTACGACAGTCGTGGCTCAAAAACAGGGGCGGTGACAGGACCAGACCCGAATCCACCTTGGAATCCATGCCGAACCCCGTTGGACAAGACCCGTCCTGAATTCCTCTTCAGAATTTGTGACGAATTCAGCATCCTCATCCGGCAACCAACCATTGTCAATCCCACTTACTAAAAATAAACTTTGCTCTTCCCTTGACATAATCCCAATGCCAGACCCACATACTAAACAAATACTCTCTTCCCGAAACAATAGGAAAAGGGGTCGAGACTTCTGCCAAAATTTCGGTAGAGTTTCCCCTGAAAAATGGACAATTCCACAATTCAACCTGTTCAAAAACAACATAATAATATGCACCAACTGCCAGCATGCACAATGCAAAACACACACACATTTCAAATGGCCTCCGGCCTCAAATTTCAATCCTTGAAAACAATAAACTGAAAAGTACCAAACATAACTCAAACAGTTTATGTTGTGGCTGCACCTAAACCAATCTAGGCTGCCTACGTACCCTCCGTGAGGGATCAAGCCACACGTAGCTCGTTGAGCCGACAAATACAATTTAGATAACAAACAATTAATTGAAGTGATCCACCAAGTTAATTCTAGAAATCAAGTTTTACTTTACACAATAATCACGACGATTCAACCTCTGACCACAAACTCATTTACCTTTACTCAATCCACTCTTGATATTCACGACTCAACTCAATTCCCAATATAGTAACATAATCTTTTTCCCATTTCCTGTTACTTTTCTACACGCTAGAAAGTCCAATGCCACGTGTAGTAAAGTAATAGAAATCAAAGTGTACATTTTCTGAAGGCAACCGGGGGACGAGGGAACGGGCTAGCCACCTATGCAGACAAATCGGGCAGGTGACTAGGGATCCTGACCGGGCACCCGCAGAGTAAGCTCAATGCAGGCCCAGGCAAGGCACAGTAAGTAACCGGGAAGGGGGAAAAACTATCCAACCACCTGAGCAGTCAAATCGGGCAGGTGGCTGGGGAAGAATCCTAACTGGAACCTGCAGAGCAAGCTCAATGTGGGTCCAGGCAAATCACTATATCCAGATCCTTTACCACACGCTAGAATATCCAACGCATCGTGTGGTAAACCAACCGTCAGTATACCAAGAAGCCCACAAGCCTGAAAATCCAGTGCCATGTGTGGCTCGACCAATCCATTGTCCTAAGCGCGCAGACTACCCAGTCAAGGGCCTTCAGCACACACGATCAAAGGTGCCCGGTCCTTTACTACAAGCCGGATAATCCAACACCACGTGTAGCAAATGAAAATAACCAAATGAGCCCCCACATGCCGGAAACTCCAACGCCACGTGTGGGTCTTGTACCAATTATTAAAGTGGGCACACACGCTGGATAAGCCAACGCCACATATGGCCCACTGCCCAACTAACCATGTATATAAACCATTAACAAACTCGCATATTCACCACCGTTAAACGTGTATATATTCGTTCATAAACATTCTCTTCAAACTTTCCAAGCTAACCAATTATATAATCAACGTAAAGACAAGACTCTTTAAAACATAACCTCCAAACTTATCCACAATATTTCAATTACCGAAATCTCAGATAATTCCATATACTAATTTAACATCCCATAACGATGGAAAATATTATGGATTTCTCGGATTTTAATTGATAAATTGAAGTGTACTGTTACGTCGGATTTCGGATTATTAATTGGGTTATTTTGACCTTGGGGTCTTTATCCTATTTTAAGTATGGATTTATCAGATTATTTTTATTATGTGGAATTTATGAATGTCGTGGATTTGAATTTTATGCTTTTAGGAATTTATAATTTATAATTTATAATTTATTTTTATACCTTGAACTAAATGTTTGGGCTGTAAGATTTGAACGTTAGTATTGTAAGGTTGATTTCATCTTGGTTTTGGAATATATACTTCCATGAGTAATAATTATACTTTGACTAAATATTTCGGGTGTTAGATTTTACATTTTTAAGAATTGTTATCTACCTTTCGATTGTGGAACTTTATTATTATTTTAATTATGGATATGGATGATTTACGAATTTCTTGGATATCATTTGATATTTGAAGTTTATGGCCGTATTGGGATTATATTATTATTTTAATATGGAATTATGATATTTTATCGAATTGTGGGAATATGTGTTGGTATTTGGATTTTGTGGCTATTTTGAGTATTGAAGTATATGTTTGGGACGGTGATGTCCTTATTTGGAGTATATATGTTGGTTGTTGAGATATAGACGTTTATATGGGTGTCTGATATTTTGGGGTTGGGTACATGTGATTGAATTGGTAATTGGGAAGTTATTGGATATGTATGTATTGAGTTATGAGTTGTGATTGGTTCGAGTGCTATTAGCACCACCCTATGTACCTCCCCCGGATCTTGTGACTATGGATACTGTGTTAATGGAATAGATATGGATATGTCGGATACCCGGGGCACCCTTGACAGGGTGTCGTTGTGGGTCCTTGCAGGGCAGTCTGCACGCGTAGGACTTGTCACAGGCATACGAGTATTGAGGATTCTGCTGTACGTGCTGGTGAGCTTAGTCCCAGTTGGACGACTCTGTCTTGGGGTCTAGTTAAACAATCCCCAATTTAGATTGTTTCCCCGGTACTTGCATTGGTGTAGATGTCCTATTATACATATATGTATGTATTAGTACAATCGTATTCGTATTTTTCTTTTAGTGAGGATCCTTCCTCGCTTGCAGTGCCAATGGGCATGCGGTGGTATGAGTGTGGGAAAGAAAGGGGTAAAGTCTATTAAAGTATGAATACTATGTTACAATGTTGTGGTTATGGGTTTCTTGGAATTATCTTGATTTTGGAAATTTAATGTTGTTTTTATATATGGGAACTTTATTATATTTTCATGCTTGTGATTTTTAAGTTGTTCCTATTTATAATTATATATCTACAAGTGTTCGTTTTGGGAGGTTATGTGTAATGTCCCAGACCAAAAAATTAATAAAATAATTAAAATAAACTAAATTAAATAAAATGAGGTTTAAAAATGAAATAAAAGGAATTAAATTAATGAAATTGGAATAAAATTGGAATTTAATATTTAAAGGGTAATTTGGTCAACTATATTTTTCGATGAGAATTTGGTGAAACGACTTGCGCCATTGCGTCCGTCTCATCGAAACGAGTTTGTTGATGGGCGGCACGCTTCGATACAAGTTTTAGAACGAAGGAGGGTATTTTGGTAATTTATGAAATTGAATAAAATATTATCAAAATGGGATTGCCCAATCAGGAATGAGATTCTCCTTCTCTCTCTTCGGTTTCTCTCTCTTCTCACGACCGTCACCTTCTCTCTCTCCGATCTCTCTCATTCCCGCACAGCTGAGGCTGAGACCGGTCACGTTTGAACCTCCTCACTCTCCCGGTCATGTTCCACCAGTTTTCCTGGCCGAAAAATGCGAATCGCGGCAGCGGCGTCGACTAGTTCTCCCGATCCTTCACGGCTTCGATCCGGCGGCTTCGGCGACGAACGGCAGCGAACCTGGTATTAAACCTTGTCGCCTCTTCACTCTCATGATGTATGTGCCTTTGGAATCGATCATTTTGGCCTTGTGTGTAGTCGATTAGAAACCCCAATCTGGCTGGATTTTCATTTTGATTTTCCTGCCAGTTAACGGCCGGTTCATGGCTGGGTGTCCACGGTTTCAAACTCCCCTCGAGCTTAGAATCATTTTGGTATAAGGGTTGTTGTGAGATTCGAAGATTTTCGGGTGGCCGGAAATTGATCAAGCCACCCACGCCTCGGCTCGTGGGTATTCTAGCAATTGTGATTTTTATCCCAATGTGACCCTCGTGTTGTCGTGAGCACATACGTATGTTCGGATCTCGATTTGGACGTCGTTTGAACCTCGATCGAACCTACGCCTATTATGCGTTTGGGTTCCATGTGTTCGGACCGTTGGATCGAATCCGAATTCATGTATGTTGTTCCTCGTATTTCCAGTTTTTTTTAGGAATTGACATATCGTGATTTGGAGTCCTGGATACTCTGAAATCGCAAACCCTAGGGTTAGGTAAACCATAACCGTCCAATCGTGCGATCGCGAGCGATCCGACCGTTCGATTGAGACCAAACTTTCAAGACATGTTCTATAAGCCATACGGAACCTGTAGGAACTTTTGGATCTAAGTTTGGAGGTCATGGGCCCCACGGGCCCTGTTTGACCTATTCGGGAAAGTTTGACCAAGTTTGACCAGGGTTGACCGTACGTCTCCCGAGGTCGCTTCACCTTCTAATGAACATCATTGACCTTAGAATTCGTCGTATGCACGTACGCACACTTTGAGTCGGGTTTTGTTAGAGTTTGACTTTAAGGTTGTTGTTCAAAGTTCGGTTGTTAATTAATCCTCGTATTCTTGAAATAGGTACTCAAGCTCTTCGTGATCCTCAGGCGGGACCCTCTCCGGGTCAGGCTGCTTGGGACTATCTATGAGTGGACTTTGTTTTCAAACGAGCATGATTTTAAAGAATTGAATGGAATGCATATAAATAGGATTTGATAATTGTTTTAAATCTTGGTTTTGACTTTTGATGAAGTCATTATGATTGAATTGGATTTTGAGGCTTATGCATGATTTGGGTTTCCGGTTTGGTATATGGGGCCCTGATGACTATATTTTATTAATATGATTATCTTTAAGTATTGAATTTGGGACGAGGCAAGCGTCCGGTGGTAATTGTGTACGGGTTTGGGTACGGTGGAACTTTATGGATTTTCTTTGGGTTTTATATTTAATAATTGAGTTTATGACTTTGTTGGGTTTCGGACTTTATATAATTTGATCATTATGAATCTTGGGATTTTTATAAGGTTCTAATTATGGAATTTTCGATTGACTTTAATACTTGAAATTTACGAATGTCGTGGGTTATACTTTAAGCTTTTGGAATTTATATTTCATATCCTTTTGAGAAACTTATACCTATACTTTGAATTGGATATTTGGGAAGTAAGATTTGGACGTTAGTATAGTCCGGTTGATTACATATTCGGTTTTGGCGTTTAAACGTTATGAATAATAATACTTATACTTATATTATATATATATATATATACACTTTGATTATGGCGTTTTACTATTGTTTTAATCATGGGTTTGGCACTTTGTGAAATAATGGGATTATATTGATAATTGAGGTTTATTGACTTTTGGTTTAATTTGGGTTTTGACTTGATGTTTTCTTGACTTGAGTTTTGAATACAGTTTTGAATATGCATTTTCGGTGATTATGACATTTTAATTGATTATGGATTGAGATGCTGTCATTTGACGCTTGTGACTATTTTGACTATGGAATTATATGTTTGGAACGGTGATGTCCTCATTTTGAGTATATATGATGGTTATTGGATTGTTGGACGTATATATGTCCGAGTGTGATATTTTGGGGTTCGAGTACATGTGATTGAATATGTAATTATGGGTTATTGAGTGGTGTTGAGTGGAGTGTTGTTGGCACCACTATATGTACCTCCTCGGTTCTTATGTATATGGTTCGGTTGCATCGGATACCCTGTGCATTCCTTAACAGGGTGTGACTGTAGACCCTTGATTGGGTAGTCTGCGCGTAGGACTTGTTACAAACGTATTGGTATTGATGGTCCCTACCATAAGGGCCGGTGAGCTTAGTCCCAATTGGACGGCTTGACCCTAGGCACGAGGCCATTACGATGTTGTCCCGGTGTCCAGTCAAACCCTAGGCACGAGACCATCGTGAATGCTGTCCTAGTGTCCAGTCAAGCAATCCCATGTTGGATTGTTTCCCCGGTACACGTGTTTTGGTGTTGAGGTTCTATATTACTATATGTACGTGTTATTATCTTCGTATTCGTATTTCTTTTAGTGAGAATCCTTCCTTGCTTGTATTGCCCTCGGGCATGTGGTTATCTATGAGTGGGAAAGAATGAGAAACAGTACTATGATATGGTTATTATGTTGTTATGTTGCAATTATTGGGATTTGAATGATTACGTATATAAAGGATTTGAACTGCATGATTTCAGCATTGTTTTTGAAATGGTGGGGTTAGTACGTTGATTTGAATTATTATAACTTTGTTTTTGTCCACTCACACTCTTTCTGTTTTGCGCCCCACCAGGCCGTAGTCGTTGCTTCAATACTATCCGGCCGAGCGCTCCTCTTCTCGAGCTTCGACGTGATTATAGGACTTCAAGTCCCTTATCTTCAACTTTGAATTATGTTGTTAAAACTTGCATACTCTTAGAATTGCTCTGTTATCGTCCTTCAGGGTTGGATTTGAAGGCTGGAGGCCTATGATGTATTTGGTATGCATGCTGGCAGTTGGTGTATACATTTATGTTGTATTCTATCATGTTGAACTTTTGGGATTGTACGTTTTTTTGTGGAGACTCTACCCGATTTCCGGCAGAAGTCTCGGTCCCTTTTTCATTTGTTTCGGGAAGAGGGTTTCTGATTAGTATGTGGGCCCAACATGGGTTGATGTCGGTTATCAGCAGGGTTTGGCATGGGTTCCGGGGTGGAATTCGGGTCGGGTCCTGTCATTATGCCTTGGGGGAAGAAAAAGGTTAGGTTGTTCGGAAAGGTTTTAAGTTGGGTTTCTCTTCACCTATTTTGAGATATTCTGGTTTTGAATCGATTATGTATACAAAGGATTTCAATTGCATGTTTTGCATCGTTTTTGAAACGGTGGGATTAGTACGTTGATTTAAGTATGGAAATTTTGTTTTGTCCACTCACACTCTTTCTGTTTTGTGCCCCCCAGGCAGTAGTTGCAGTGAACTATTCAATCCAGTCGAGCACTCCTCTTCTCGAGCTTCGACTAAATTGTAGGACATTATGTCCATTAACTTAAACTTTGAATTCTGCCACTTTAAATTTTAATACTCTTAGATATGCTCTGTTATCGCCCATTAGGGTCCAATTTGAAGGCCGGAGGCTTATGTTATATTTTGTATGCATGCTGGCAGTCGGTGTGTACTATTATTCTGTTGTTTTTTAACAGGTTGAAATTTTGCGAATGTTCGTTTTTCAGGAGAGACTCTACAGAAATTTCGGTAGAAGTCTCGGCCCCTTTTTCTATTGCTTCGGGAAGAGGGTATTTGTTTAGTATGTGGGCCCGGCATTGGGATGATGTCGGTTAAACCACAGGGTTCCACTCTCTCTCTCTTCGGTTTGGTCAACTCCGGCCACGGCAAGGGCCGGCACCGGTCTTGATCGAACCAACTCAACTAGCCGGTCACGCCGCACGGTAGATCGGGACCGTAAGGCTCGGATTCCAGCGATTGGAGCGACTGGTTTCTCCGATTCTTTCCGGCTTCGTGTGGCGGTTTCCGGCAAGCGTTGGCATCGATCCTGGTGAGCTTTCTTCCTCCCTTGAACCCTTCTATATGTTTTCAAGCTTGGAATCGATCGATTTGGTCTCAAATCGATCGGATCTAAAACTCAGTTTTCGCCGGTGTTTGAGGCGGCAGTTCGGTTGGGTGTGAGCGGTTTCGAACTCCCCTCGTGGTGGTGGTCAGTTTGGTATAGGTGGTGTAGCTCGGTTCAACAGTTTTGGAATGGCCGGAATTGCTCACCACACCCACCACCCACAGTGGTGCGTGTGGTGGCTCGTGGTGGTGGTGTGGTGGCTGTTCTGAGTTCCTAAACAATCCTCGTGTCACTACGAATGCGTACGTGTGCGCGGATTCTGATTCGGACGTAGTTTGACGATCAAACCAACGTACGCCTATTGCGCGTTTTGTGGGTTCGATGTGTTCGGACCGTTGGATCGAATCCGAATTCACGTATGTGGTTCCTCGTATTTCTAGGAGCGTATAGGATTTGACGGATCGTGATTTGGATTCCCGGATACTCCGGATCAATGACTTGAATTTTGAATTAAACCGTAACCGTCCGATCGTACGATCGTGAGCGATCCGACCGTCCGATCGAGACCAAACTTTCTGGACACGTTGTTTAGGTCGTGTTGAACCTGTAGGAACTTTCGGATATAAGTTTGGAGGTCATTGGACCCACGGGTCCGGTTCGATCTATTCGGGTCGGTTTGACCAAGTTTGACCAGGTTTGACCGAGGGTCTCCCAAGGTCACCTTGCCATGTAGTTGACTTTGTTGGACTTCTAGGAATGTCCGGATCGATTTGGAGGTGGTCGGCTCTGCGGGCCTGGGTTGACCGAAAAGGGGTGTTTGACCGCCGGTTGACTGTGAGTCTTCCGGGGCAGTCCCACTTGTTAAAAGAGGTAGTTTGACCTTAGAATTCTTCGTACGTACGTACACGCACACTTTTGAGTGGGGAAACATTAGGGTTTCGTTTTAAGGTTTCGTTGTCGGCACGTTTGTTAATCCGATTCTCGTATCCTTATTTAGGTACTCTGGCACCGCATACGTAGCGGGCGGGACCCTTTTAGGGTTGTGCAGCATAGGACCAACGGTGAGTGGACTTTGTTTTCAAATAAGCATGATTTGGATAAATTGCATGAAATGCATGAAATGAGATTTAATAATTGTTTTAAATCTTGAATGTGATGAATGTTCAAGTCTTGTTTGATTTTGGTTGAAAAATTCTAAAAGGACTAGCATTTGAGTTTAATGCTGGATTTGGGTTGCCGGTTTGTTTGTGGGGCCCTGATGGCTATTTTATTATTATTTATATCTTTGGGTATTGAACGGGACGTGGTGAACGCCCGGTGGTTTTCGTATTGAAAATGGGTTATATAATTGAGCTATTTTAAGGTTGAAGTCGTTATACTTTATAAAATATAGATTTAATGGATTATTATACATAAATGAGAATTTATGGATCTTTTGGGATATTATATTTAAAAGGGTTGTTATATTATATTTTAATTATATAATTGAATATTTGGACGTTAGTGTAGTCCGTTTGATTACGTATTCGGTTTTGGCATTTAAACCTTATGAAGTATAATTACTTACACTTTGATTATATATATGTATATATTTATACATGTATATATTTACTTTGAATAAATACTTTGGAATAATGGGAATTGATTATACGTATATATATATATATATATATGTATATGAGATTGGGTTTGAGTTATTGTATTTTAAAGGATCATTATGTTTTATGTATATATCTATATATATTTATATATATATATATATACATATGTATATTTTGGATTATACGTTTGGTTTAACGGTATGTTTTTACAAACAAGTTCTTTATACTTTAATTACCTTTGGGTTGGAATGCCCTGTGTCGGGACGTGAGGTCCCTTATGTAACTATAATGATGTTTATTGACTTTTGGTTTAAGTGGGTTTTGATTATGATTTTAAATGAAATGTGACATTTGAATTGAGTAGGGTCTTTTATGCGGTTTTTTGACCCTTGTGATTATTTTGAATATAGAAATATATGTTTTGGACAGTGATGTCCTGACTTTGAGTGTTATTATTGGGTATTTGACTGATGGACTTGTATATGTTATGGTGTCTGATGTTTGGGGTTGGGTACATTGTGAATGATTATATATATATTGATTATCGCGTAGCGATTGATGTGAGTGATGTTAGCACCTTGTATTGTACCTCCTCCTGTTCTAATAGTGATGATCGCATGGCGATTGATATGATACGATTACCTGGTTTTGGTATGGTTCGATCCGGTGCATACCTTAATGGGGTGTAGCTGTAGACCCTTGATTGGGTAGTCTGCGCGCGTAGGACAGATTTCGGAGTTATGGTTGGTAAGTTTCTACCATATAGGCCTGTGAGTTTAGTCCCACTTTGGACGGCTCAACCCTGGGCACGATGTCTTGATGAGACTGTACCGGTGTCCAGTCAAATGATCCCCTGTTGGATTGTTTTCCCCTGGTACTTGTGTTTGGTGTTGAGGTTATACTATACTTATACGCGTGTGTTAGTATCTTCTTATTCATATTTATTTTAGTGAGGATCGTCCCTCGCTTGTCGTGCTTGTGAGCACGTGTTTGTGAGAGTGGGGAAGTTCGGGAAACTGTTTACCTGTTTCGGTTGCAGTATGCTTGATTTGACTATGGTATTTAATAGGTTATATTTTTTATTTTGAATCCTGAAATTGATTTCTTATATATATATATATATATATATGTTTATATATATATAAATTATTTGAACTGCAATTAATGTCTTTATTCTCGTAAGTTTGATTTGCTTGATGTAAACGAGTTATTCGGCATTTTAAGGTTTGTTTTACCTTATGTGAATTTTATTCCATCTTTATGCTTTTACGTAACAAGTCCTTTTGTTTATATTTTATAAACCTGCGTGGGGTTTGATTTGGGAGGTTTTGTCTCAGGAAAAATAAGAGGTTGGGTTGTTAGGAAAAAGGGGTTTTGAACTGGAAATGTTTTCTCATACTTTGAGATAGTATGGTTTTCAAATCAATCAAGTATATAAATGATTTCATATGCATGGTTCGCATTGTTTTTAACGGTGGGATTAGTACTTTGATTTAAGTAGGTAAAACCTTGTTTTTGTCCACTCACACTCTTTCTGTTTTGCGCTCCCCAGACCGTAGTCGTCGCTTCGTTTCTGTTCGGCCGTGCTCTTCTCTTCTCAAGCTTCGTTGGAAGGGTAGGATCGGTTATCCTTGAACCCTAACTTTGTATTCTGTTATTTCTATTTCCGCTGACTCTTAGATGGCTCTGTATTACCTGTTAGGGTTAAATTTGTTAGCTGAAGGGCTGTTATGTATTTGTGTATGCATGCTGTCATTTGAGATATTCTTATTTGCTGTGTTTTGACAGGTTGTTAATTTTGGGTTAGTCCCTGTTTTAGGGGAGACTCTGCCCGTTTTTCGGTAGAAGTCTTGGCCCCTTTCACTTAAATTTCAGGAAGAGGGTAACTGTTTAGGTTGTGGGCCCGACAAGGGTTCTTGTTGGGCAAACCAGCAGGGTTTGGCTCGGGTTCCGGAGTGAAATTCGGGTCGGGTCCTGTCACAAATGTTAACTTGTGTTGTGAAAGCATTTATTGAGCTTGACTTTGTTAGCCAGAAGTGTGAAATCATTTATGACATAGGGAAGTGTGATTGTAATTAATATTGAGCTTGGTTAGAGCATCTCCAACAGTGGTAGCAAAAAAACTCTTCAAATTCAAGTTTGTTGACCTACGTGGCAATTTGAAGAGCCTTATTTGGTACTTTAATATTTTGTGCCTCATCAGTCTCTTCAATTCAATTAATACAATATTTGACTTAAAACAATAATAATTAATAATATTTGAAATAATTAATAACATTCTTTTTAAAAAAATATAATATTCTAGAAAATAAATAATATTTATTAAATTTACATCAAACCCATCAAGAAAAATAAATGTTTTCAGTCTTTTGATATGATTTTGATTCTCCCAAAACAAAATAAATGTTTTGAAGAGGCAAGGTCAACTTACCAATTTTGAATAGAGAGAATGGGGTTGCAGATTTGATGACTAAGGTTGAAGAGACTATTGGAGGGAATTTTTCTGATGTTGCTCACCTATTTGAGCATCCCAAAGTGGTTGAAGAGGCTGTTGGAGATGCTCTTAGCATGCCATCTTACCAACCACTTTTAATTAATGTTAAACTTGGTTAGCAAGTTCTCTACTTTTATAAATAGGTTTTTAATTCAAAAAAAAAAAAAATCTCTCTAGTTGCTTTGGTGCTCTCGCTTCATTCACAATTGACATTCATTCATTCTCTCTGTTTTCTCTCTCAATCTGGTAATGGTGGTTGTTGTGATGCAGATGTGTAATGAGAAATAATAACGGATTAACATAACTTAATTAATAAATTATCTGCAGTAACTCTAACAACAAGAAGAAAAAGGAGAAGGAGATATTGATTAAGAGAAAAATGTTCAAACTACACGCGAGTTGATTTAAGATTTTTTGGAAAGAAGGAGAGAAAGATCAAGAAGTTTTTTGGTTTGATATAAGAAAGAGAGAGAGAGAAAAAAATTATTTGGTGATAGAAATTTGCCTTTTCAAGAAATTATAGAGAAGAGAGAGAAAAACATTTTAATTTATTTTTCATGTCAAAAAGCCATGTTAGATTTAATCTCATCCATTAAAAGTGGAGTAATCTAATGGTCCAAAAATTGTGTCAAAACTTGTGTATAACGTATGATGCCACGAATCAACCCTGATTATATATATAGTTCAAGGCCGTCATCTCCAAACTTCAATTTCATTTATTCAAAAGCTTCTTTTCAATACGGGTGGTCATCTAGGGATGATTTGTCACCTAATATTAATGAAAACCATCAAATTTTAAGGTTTAATGAAATAAAATTATGTTTTCGGAATTTAAATTTATTTAGGTTAAAATGTTTATAAAAATAACTTAAGATAGTATGAAAAAAAATTAATTTAAAAAAAAATTTGCAAATAACTTGAGGTTAAAATAATTACAAAACAAGTATAAAACTGAGGATTAAAATTTTGATATTGCAGGGCCTAAAAAGAAAGTGTTTAAGATTTTGTGTATAGATAAATAGTTGTATTTCAAGGGGAAAATTTGGGTTGGTACCGCTTTGCATCCAACGGTTGGGTCTTGAATCTAACATTGGGATTTTTATGATATGTTAATATTATTTTGCCAACGGAATAATAGCTTACTGGTAAGAGCATTTACATGCATATGAATGGTCTCAGATTCGAACTCCAATGACACATCCCCCTTTTCTATTCCAAAATCTGACAAAAAAAAGGAAAAGAAAAGGGAATTTGCATAGAATACCACATAAACTTTTAGTCATGTGCGAAAATACTACTTGAACTTTTAATTTTAACTATTAACGACCTGAACTATGTGTGTTGCAATATACCACCTATATTTAACTATGTTAAGGTTTCCGTTAAGTCTAAATGCATTTTTGTGAATTCATTATAACAAAAAGAAATTAAAAAATTTTAATCATAAAACTTAAAAAATTTAAAACTAATAGAATTTAGAAAGAAAAAAAAACTAATGTAATTACTTGTTACTCGCACGCACTTCTTGGCTTGCAGAGGCTTTTTGAAAAAGAAAAAAAAGTGGTGCAATACAAATTGAGGAACCCATCCAACAGAAAAGATAGATCCGTCCAATTATAGTACCAGTTCTACCAAGCCAGACAATTTGATAAAGAAATAGAAAAGTTGACAGCTTCCAAGCAAAACAAGCGAAAGTGGAAGATGAGTTACATGTGCTTTTTGGTTATTTTTTCTTTCTAAATTCTGTTTGTTCTAAAAAATTAATTAATTTTAGTTATAATGAATAAACGGAAATGCTTTTAGACTTAACGGAAGCTTAAGAAAATTAGACATAGCTAGTATGTTGCGATACTCTACATAGTTCGGGTGTTTAATAGTAAAAATTAAAAGTTCAAGTAATATACTCACACATGCCTAAAAGTTTTATGTAAATTTCCCCATAAAAAATTGTTAAGTAATAAGCTTTTTTATTTCCCACCAAAAAGTTCTTGGTTTTTTGAACTAGAGAACCAATATATGTTTTTGAACAAGAGAATATATATATTTTTGGAATTATTTTTTAAATTATTATATTAATCTTAGTAGGATAGAAATTTTTTTCTTTCTAGTAGATTAAAAAAACAGTTATTTAAATAATTCCCCTTGCAAAATGATCTCAATTAGTTGAGTTATAAGCCTTGCGATTTTTTAATATTTTTTTATGGAACTAACTTACTAAGCCCTTTTTTTAATTTTATTTTGTTGGACTGGAACGCCCTTGCTGTTATAAACTATCTATGATGGATGCTTCACCATACCTAACTATTAGTGCTATATAACTCATCAATGATGTATATATCCACTGACCATTGTAAAATTATAAGGAACCATTATGCCTATAAATAGGCATATGAATTAATAAGAAGAAACGGTATGGAGAATATTTCTATGGCTTTCTCCATTTTCATACTCTCTTAAATCTTCCCTCAATTTCTTTAGTTTTATAACATGTTATCAGCACGAATATCTCTTGAATACCAACTGAGTTTTTCAATCAAACCCTTATGCTTCATTACCTTTTCTATCTCAAGCTTTAGCTGCTAACCTCTGCAACTATAAATATCCTCTCTAAAACATACCTACAAGCTACAGACATCAGAGAAGAAAGGGTTAAAAGAAAATAAACTAACCAAACCAGAAAAACAAGAGAGCTTGGAGAGCGGAGAAAAGTTGCCGTTCGGTGATGGAGTGGTGCAAGGTGCGATGAGTATTTGGCTCTATAGAAGGCTACTGCACAAAACAACTAAAAGGAATTGTTGGTGACTATTTAAAAGATAAGTCCACTATCTTTCTTTTGTCTTGTTATATAATTTATTATTATGCTATTCAATACTCTTTACTGACCATCCAAAGTGAAGTGCGTTGAAGTTTGTATATGGCAGGCGAAAAACAACTATGTAGAGGACAAACGTGATATTTTATAGCAGACTAGCACTAAGGATTTTCTCTACTTTTCTAATTACATATATTGGTATAATGAATTAATTTCCTCTTGATGTTGAGAACCCACCAAAAAGGGGTGAAAAAGTTGCACAAAGCCAAACTTTTATATCTTACATGATTGCCAGAAGCAATCACTGTCAATTTATTATATATGGTTCACATTTATACGGAAAGATGATATTGGTTACACTCCATGCTTGTTATGATGGAGCTGGAAAAAAAAGGGGGAGAATTAAGACTTGAAAATCTTGATCCCCAATACATTTAATGAAGGGCTTGAAGATCATAAATTCTACACATGTAAAGGAATGAGCCAGAAGCTAAAATTTCTATACATCTAAAAAGGCCTGAAGATACTTTTATATTAGGTGGAGGTTTTATTCCCACATTTATTTTTATTTAAAGTATGGAGTAGAATTAATACCCATACAAGCACATTTCTTTTATCGCACATTTAGTTTATTTAAAGTATGGTGCGGAATTAACGTCCATACCAGCAATTTACTTTACTGCAAATTTACTTTATCGCACATTTACTTACCAGCAATTTACTTACAAGCAATTTATTTTGTGAATTAATTTACAAGAGGGTTATGATAAGCTTTGCAGCATACACAAATTAGAACCTGAAGTTCCTTGATCCTTATCATACAATTACATCATGAGCAAAAGATCATTGATGATGAAATAAGAGCTGACAGTCTCTTCAGTACTATATTTGTAAACAAGTGATCGGACATGAAGATCCTTGATCCTTGACATGTAAATAAGGACATGAAGTTGAAGGATTTTCAAAACATTTTTGAGAAGTTCATTTGAATATTAAACATGCATTTAATCAAATTAATCGCAGCGGAAGTATATGGTGAATGTTTAAAATCAAAAACAAAACTTCTTCCAAGTATCTTAAGCCATGAACATTGATATGATTTCATAAATGGAAATTTCAAGAGAAAGGATAAGATCTAATTACCCTTGAAGCAATTATATGAACCAATTTGTGTTTGGTCTTCTCTTGATGATTTCCTCTTTGTTGTTCTCCTCTTTGATCTTTGATCTTTGATCTTTGCTCCTTGATCTTTCTCCTCCATGTGAGCCACAAAAGTATATGGCCTCTAAGTCTCCACACCAATAGAACCTTGAGATGAGAGGGAAGAATCTTGGGAATACAAGGATGCTAGTGCTAGATCCCCAAGACTTGGTTTCAATCTAAACCCCTTGAAAGATGAAAGTGTTTCACTCTTGAAAACTCTCTTTTATCTCTCTTTGATCTCCCAAACCTATTTGGTTGATGTTGGATTGTGTTTGTGTAATGAGCTTATGAAAAGATGGCTTATGAAAACAATTCCCATACCCATTTACTTATGCATTTTCGGCCAAATCCCATTGGGCTTCCAAAATTGGGCCTTGTGACACTTAAACCATAATATTTAGGTGTCTTAAGCCCTTGGGCTTAATACCCAACCATTTGGGCTTCCCGTTAACTATTACCGAGGCCCAAATACTCTTTTACACGTAGTAAATCATCCATATCAAATCGATCAAATTTATTTCCACAACATCATATGTATTTCTCAAAGTTAACCATTTAAGGTGTGCGATCCATTAGGTTCTAATTAGCAAGGCAAAGGGGAAAATATTAGAACTCTTTCTAACCAACTGAATTAAAACCCCCTTTTAATTTTTCCTTTTTATATGGATTGAACACAATCAATCCTAGGACTTCCACGAACCAAGAGTGACATCTAGCAATATATCAAGGCTACCCAAGCTAACCAGAATTGGTGAAGAACCTATTCAGTTTGAATTACAATGCAATACGGTCCTTCTCTTATACAATGTTTCATATCATATTATTAGGGTACGGATTGATTATGTTAAACCCCTAATATGATTTATAACCTCATATGATTCAATAGAACATTATTAAGAACAACTTTCTAAATCAAGCTCAAAATACTTTGGCCAAAGATTTCTTGAATCACATCTCGAAACATTCTCCTTCTTTATCGAAGGTAGAGATTCCTTATTGTACATTCACATGCCACTATGATGAATTAAGAGACCCCAACAACACTTTAGACAAATCTTTTACGGCTTGCCTTTAAGAGTTATCTAAGATCAATAACGCATCATAGGACAACCATGATGCCTCGTGTCTAAGGACTAATTTGCATTATTGCAACTATGAGTTCTCGTTTGACATGTAGATAAATACTCCATACGAGAACTACGGTTGATCGCGTTCAGTGTACCCATTCACTAATGAGCACCCACATACTTGTATTAGTGTCATCTACACAAATGGTTTGAGACTAACCATCCTCCTAATTGAGCATACATAGTATGTGCTAATCTTGACGGTTTATCAATGCCCATTTGATAATCCTATGATTAGGAACATTTTGGGATACTATAGTAAGAGATTAAAGGTCTCCCTAATCTAATCTTTTTAGATTGCTTTATCTCTTATTTAGCATTCCCTGGACATTTGTTTCTTTAATTGATGTAAAAGATAACAAATAAGTTTGCCCTTTATTATCATATACGAAATGTATTCTAAGGAGATTACATCAAATGTATTGGCTCTTAGGGCACATTTCTAACAGAAGTTCCTTGATAATGTAATAGTATTGTATGCATGAATAATAACCATTTTGGGTGAATCGCTACTATATAGAAAAGGGGACATGTAGTTCCTTAAACTCATGAAAGAGCAATTAAATGAGAAACCAGAAGTTTCAACTATTTATTTTTGTTTTAGAAATTTAATTATTGTTTTATTTTTCTTATTGTATTTTATTTCTTTCATTTCAGTATTTTATATGTATGGACCTGAAGTCCTAAAAATGACATGAAGTTCAAACATCTAAGTTATAATGTTTAATTATGTGTAATCCAAAACCAGAAGTTTTGAGTGCATTTACATAAATGTAAATCTGGAGTTCAAAACACAATTATTAATTCATTATTGAATCCACATGTTTGAACCTGAAGTTCATTGGTTATGAGTGCTTATTTGGAATTTAATTCATGGTACATGAAGTTCTATATATATGAGATAACTTTCTAAGAACCAGAAGTTCTATATACAAACATACAAGATGTTTACATAGAATTTGAAGTTCTATATTTTTGATATCATTATAAGATCAAGTTTACAAATAACCTGAAGTTTCATGGTCACTCATATTATTTCAAAAATGAGCAAGAAGTTCATATGATTTAAAGATTTAGTGAATACTATGTTCATATTATTATGGAGAATTGGAACTTGCAGTTCTATATTACAAAAGGAAAAATTACATAATCAAGATTGCAGCAGATATTTAGTGCCTCAGAATTTCGGGATCTACAAGAGAACTTTTGTGTTCCTCATGTGTATGTTCTTCAGGAATCTGCAACACAGAAACATGTCCCTCCAAATCTTTATTTCTTTTTCTCGGTCTTGATTTGTTGATCGGCATCACTAAGCATTCCTCGTAGTGTTGTGACTTGAGATTTTAGTGCTTGCACTTCTTGGGATCTGGCCAGCGATCGTTGTCCTAAATTTGTTATTAATGCAGCACACTGCATGCTCACAGCTAGAGATTCATTGACCGCACCACTGTCTAATCTTGATCCTAACAACATTTGCTCTCGAGGAGTAAAGGAATCTTGTTAGCCTTACAGTTTTTAAGGTTGTTGTAAGCAACATATGTATTATTTCATATTTTATCCCTATTAGTATTTTGGTATTTTGCTCCTAATTGGTGACATATTTGGTGATGACAAATGGGGAGATAAGACCGTTCCTGAAGAAAGGCATGCAAAGGACCATTCCAGAAGAATGGCTTACAGATCATCTTGTATTGTGACCATTCCAGGAAGAATGGCTTGTATCATCCTGATATGTATTCATGAATTATTAATGCAAATTCTGAAGATTGCAAGTTGAATACATTGATCATACATCGCATAGATTAAAGTCCCGTAAGAGCCACTCAGGGGTAGAACGGTGTGAATGATTATGTGAATATATTATTGTCTCACAAACAAATTGATATAAAAGATAAATGCCATAAGCATAGCAAATGACAGAAGCATATACAGACGCGCAATAAGTGACTACTAATGACCAATTTGTTGCATGCCTGAAGCATGATAGATTTATTGATTACACAAACTGAACTCCCCATAAAAGCTGTTGGATGCTTGAAGCATGACAGATCTATAGGCTCCAAAGATTTAACTCCTCAGAAGTGGAGATTAATTGCAAAGTTTAAGCCCTATTCAAAATAACGCTCTAAAAGAGGTTATGATCCACATTCTATAACTTATGCATCCTAGAAGAGATATTTGTCCATGAAGTGACAATAAAAGCTCATGAAGAAATATTGGTATACCAGAAAATAATAAAAGCAATGGAATGCTTATGAATTATGCATGCGCATGCACATGAGAAATGTGGGATCACGAATTGATGATATATATTAGTTTATAGTATGTACTAAAGTTATCAAGGGCTATATATGATGAAATTGCACAACTTGTTATAATTGTCGACAAATATAAATAAAGATTGGCCAACCGAAAGAGGCAGTAAAGAAAGTTGAATATTTTCGGAAAATATGTTACAAATCACTTAATGATATGTTACAATGTTTCCAAGAAAGACATGAGATTATGATGGTAAACATATGCATCTATGTTTTGCATATTTATAGAAAATTCATGTATGTGAAAAATTCCTAAAGAAATCAAAATGCCTGAAGCAAATTATTTAAAAACATGATGGCTTGTAATGATCCTTCTATGGGTTAAAGTATTCTGGAAGAATATGGTATAATTAGTCATATATATATTTATTATAAAAGGGATATATAAGTAATCCAAAGTTTGGAAATGGATTTACCATCATTACATTATATATATGAAGAATATTGTTGGAACTCTTGAAGAGTATACAAAGACTTCCCCTGGTTTAATACATAATTTTGTGATGAAATATTAATATAAATTATAAAGTGTCTAAATATATCGCGAAGCGATTTCTGAAATATATCGCGAAGCGATTTCCTGAAATATATCGCGTAAGCGATTTCTTGAAGAATACAAAGGAATGAATCCTAAGAGATATAATGTGCCATGCAATATATAAATTGCATAAAAGAAGGTAAAGAGCCTGATGCTCAATGTAGAGTCTCGACGCTCAATGTAGAGCTTGAAGCTCGGTGTAAGTACTCAATCGACTTGAAATGAATAAATTGCCTCGTAGAGTACTTTGATTGAATTCAAGTTTAAAGACGTTGAAACGTATTAAATATATAAAGTTATGAGAAATATTTAGACTCTGAAGAGCCTATGAAGAATAGCATATGCAATTATTCTCAAAACATACAAGAATATGTATGAATGACTGATTATACCATGCAAATAGGTAATGTTCTTATTATTATAAGTATGAGCTCATTGTTTTTCAAAATGTGATAGTATATGAAATTATTCAAGCCATTGTATGTAGAAAATATTTATGAAAGTAGCCTAGATATTTTTTGTATTACTCTAACCTCAACAGGGATTAGATGAATCACTACTACAAAAATCGAAATAGACGACGGAATCCACCGCCGTCTAGGGTCATACATAACCGTCGTGAAATCGACCGACATCTATTCATATATAAAACCACGACAATTAATAACCGACGTTGTTAAAGAATACTACGTCATTTCTTTTAATAAAACCGACGTCTAATACAAATAAAACTTCATAAAAAGGAAAATCGACAACCTTAGACGTCGCTTTCATAAAATTAGTGCCGTCTCAAAGGCTTTACAAGTCAAAAATTTCATTGTTACCGCCGTAACATAAATGAACCACGACAGAATGTCAAACATACAGACGTCTGCTTTATTATAAAAACGTCGTATTTTATCCAAAGACGTCGTTTATTATATCCAAAGACGTCTTATTTTATAAAACCGAAGTCTATTACTTGTAAAGACGACGGCTTTATTAAATACTGTCGTCTATTAGCTTTAAAACGAGGGTTATTAATCGTAAAATCGACGTAGTAATTTTACATTTTTGTTTCTTTTGTTTTCTTGTTTCCAATGTTATCATAAATATATACTCAAATATGCTATTACCCACGCCATACATATATATACTCAAAAATATTTCTTTCATAAATAGAATATCAAGAGTACAATAGAACAAAATAAAATCTAAAAATGAAAGTACTCTAGAGTACACCAAAATTCTTATACCTAATTATCCTTTAAATGAAGTTCTCCAGATGTATATAGAGCTATACATTCATCATCACCAATTTTCCTCTACATTCTATCTGAACTTCATCACTTTGTACCCGCTTCTCCCTTGGATGCAATTACTCTCTTCCCTTTGTACACTTATAACTGCCTCATATGGTATGTCACCGAAATCTGAACAAAAGAAGGAAGTAACCAAGATTTTAAATATATAAAAAAGCAAGTTTTAGTAAGAGATTAAAGAACAATAGACCAATTCTCTACCCCTATACATTAAAGAACACTAGACAAAATTAAGACCTAATCATTTTAACACAACAAAGATGCATTCCACTAAAATGAACTTGGACCAACACTATAGCAGATCATAGCAAGCAATATAAGTTTAGACGACGGTTTTTACATAAAACGACGTATTTTACAATTACAGACGACGGTTTTTCCAATAACCGTTGTCTTATGCAACAAAATACAGCGAAGGGTTATGACACCAGCCATCAAATTTCATACGACGGTATTAAAGAACAACCGCCTTATAACTGAAATACAGACGACGGTTTTTTCCGTCATCGTATGAAAAGAGACTAAATATCACATTACCATTCCATTTCGAAGAACAAATGCTAACCAAATATCAATAAAGACCCATATAAAAAGCATGCAAATATTAAGACCCATCACGACAGAGAGTGATTCTGAACACATATTTTAAGATTTAAAGGACGCAAAACATATATCTAAAACCCATAAGGATCATATCCAACAAAATTTTTCAATGATTTCAGAAGCAGCAAAGTCAGATTAAGTTTGTACTTAAGAACCCAGAAAGGAATATCATTCAATGAACAACAAGCTTGTGAGATTAGGGTTCGAACTTATAGGTACGCGCAGAGCTGTTAGATTCTTAAAATGGTTTTCGAGGCAAACTTGGATTTGACGGAGTTGGAGAGCACAACTTAGAATTAGAGTTGAAGAGAGAGAGCCAAATATTTAAGACATAGAGCGAAAGGAATATCATTCAATGAACAACAAGCTTGTGATATTAGGGTTCGAACTTACAGGTACGCGCAGATCTGATGGATTCTGAAAATGGTTTTCGAGATAAACTTGGACTCGACAGAGTTGGAGAGCACAAGTTAGAATTAGAGTTGAAGAGAGAGAGCCAATATTTAAGACAGCGCGAAAATTGAAAATTTTGGGTCAACGTCAAAATTTCAAATAGCACGCTTTTAAACATCGACGAACAAATAATAACCGACGTTAAAGTGTTACAATTATACGACCGTTATTATATTTATACTGCCGTAGTTTCATTTTTCTACGTCACTAATTAATAAAGAAGGACGTGTTAACTCGCAAGTGCACGAGGCGTTGGATAGTATAGCTTGTGTAAGTACGAGGTCGATCCCACGAGGATTGATGATAGATTGATTCAATTTGATTCCCTGCACAAAACAGAAATTAAAAGAAAATAAATAAAATAAGAAAGAAAGAAAAGAAATTAACTCAAGCAAATTAGTTACCAAGTTCAATTCATATTCTTAGATTGATTCTAGCTGAAGTATGATTAAGCCATGGTGTTTGGTCCTAACCTTGTATTTCTAATTCCCTAATTAGATCCTTCTTGTCGAACCTAAATTAAGCATTAGAAATCCATTAAGCAAAGAAGAATGTTTTAAACAACCAAGCATGTATCTAATCCATGTTGTCGAATGTCCATACATACTCTTCCTATTCATAGTTCAATTTGAATTAATGCATGGTGTCTACTCTTAATTCAAACCAAGATAGCTAACATACAAGTTTTAATGGTGATCACCCATTCAAACAAGCATATTAACTTATAAGCATAATGAATAAGAACAAGAACTATAATTGAAACTTGGAAGCTAATTAAACTTGAAAACTAAGAAAAGAAATTACATTACAATGGAAAATAAATTACAACTAAGAAAAACTTAAAGGAAACAATTGAGAACTAAAAGAAAACTAAGAGAATTTGAGGGAGAGAAGGGAGAGGAGCTCTAGAGAGATGTTTGAGAGCTCCCCCCCTTGGGGTCTGTTTACAAGTTTGGAGAACCTCACTATATATAGGCCTAGGGGAAGTGAAAATCTGAATTAAGTATTGCTTCTACCTACAAACCAACTTACAACACTTAATTCACACAATTGCATTTGAAAACAATTCTTCTTGTCTTTAAGCTTAGTGTTGCAACTCCCACTTCATCTTATTTTACTTCATTTGGCTGCTGCAAAACTCCACTCAAATTATATGTATTGAATATGCTCCACCAAAATTTCCCACAATCAATAACATTTCATCATGCATATGTCATGCTTGACAATGCATTGCAGTCTTCTTTTGGGCTCGTTTTGGGCTTGTTCCTCCATTCTGAAAAATCTGGAAAAATATGGATCTTGAAGTTCTTTGAATTATCTTTCCAAGCATATGCAGCCCAGCTCAAGGAAAAATCGGAAAGACCTTCAAATGTGATTTTTGGCCCAGTAACGCAGATCCTGCCGATTTTGACCTTAAGCTGCAAAAACTTGCATAACTTCCTCTAGAGGACTCGGAATCATGAACCGTAAAATGCTCCAGAAAATAGACTTCCGTATCTTTCCAATGATGTATGGCTCATTGTCTGGTTCTTCTTGAGCAAGTACAGTCCAATCCGTGAAGTTGACTGATCTGCAGACACCGTTTGAGCTAACATGTCTCCAAAATGCATTTATTGAGTTTTAAGCTTATTACACTGAAACAAACACAAAATAAATTAAAAGCACAAGTTTAACTCAAAAACATAACCAAATCATAAGTTAGAAGGGTACAAAATGATATGTAATTATGCACCGATCAAATACCCCAAACCTAGATTTTGCTAGTCCTCGAGCAAAACAAAAGGAAAACAAAAATAAAAACAAAATAAGTAAATAAATTTATTAGACCACTTTCGCAGGTAACTCGATTGCATTGAGCATATGCAACAAGCCTTTAAACCTCTAGGCATCCCTAGTAGGAGGAGTTGTGTCTCTGAGGGTTTAACAGATACGATACCCACAAACGTTTCTTGACTCTACAAAAACAAAGTAGTTAGAAAACAAAAACAAATACAAAAACAAAATTTCCGAACATTTTCTCAAGAGAAATGACTCATGCACATGACTCAAAAGTTTTAACAATAAAAGCTCATTTTTGGACATTATTCACAATGTGGCAAAGTTCAAAACATAACATGCTCAAAGTGTAGTAGTGTGATAGCCAAATGCAACAAATTCTCCAATCTTAGTTTTCACACAATTTCAAAAATCATACAAAGCACAAATTCAACTTCAAATCTCACCAAAGTTGTCCTCTCACAAATGAATCACTCAGAAGAGGGCTACAATGCAACACTCGGTTATAAACATGAGATTAGATTTAAACCATAAGGGAATTAACTCACAATAGAAAGATAAAGAACTTGCATTAATATGATCTCAAGAAGGATGCCAAACACTTAAAAGTAGAAAATGGATGCAATTCAATCACATGACATTTAGGATCAATTTAGGTCTTTATCATAGGTTGTAATGGGGCCAAGGGTGTAAGGTGAGTGAGAAATGAAAGGTATGGATAACACAAAGTCCAAAGAACTCATAATGTAAGAGCATAAAACAATTGTTTCCAAGACTTGAATCATCACAATGAGGAAATTTTTTTTTTTTTTTTTTTTTCAAAACTCCTTATACCTCCATTTATAAGGATTCACACTCCTTTTTTAATTGAACAACCACCAATTTATTTTGAGGCCAATAAAGAAACCCAAAAATGAATTTTCAATCAACCACCACTTAATCACAACTTTTCTCTTTTCTTTCACCAATTGTGTGATTTTTTTTTTTTTAATAATACCCTTCCCAAACTTAGCATGAAAAACACATCACAATTAAAGCTCATGAGTTCCTTAGAAAAGGTAAATACTTGTTTTTCAGGCTAAGGCGAGGAAATATAATTGGTTAAATGAAAGAAAAGGTTTACATGTAGGCTCAAAATGGTTAACAATTGAAAAATCATGCTTAAGCATGCATAAGGTTAGCTTGAAAGGCACAAACGATCCAAAGAGGGCCTTAATATCATTTCTTAAATGTCATGTAATTAAATTGAATATGAATGAATGACTTTTAAGTGCTCAACCAATTCAATGAATAATGAGATCAAACAACAACTTAGATGACAAGAAAATAAGAGTATGTGTATAACACTCATGAAATGAAGGACAAGGCTCAAAAGCTCACATTATATGGTTATACAAGTTTAATTTATGCTTGATACAATTCTTTGGATCATGCAAATCCTTTAATTGGAAAATTATGAAACAAATGGCAAGTGTAAAGAAGGTTTGAACATATCATGCTAGAACGATGCCAAAATTTTATTTATTTTTAAAATTTTTTTTTAATAAAAAGAAATCCAATTTTCATTTAAATCATGCAAACATTTATCACAATCTCATCATATGTGTTCGGAAAGTGACTCAAAATAAAAACAAAGCAAGACTAAAATAAAACAGAAAAACAAAATTTTTTTATTTTTTTATAAAAATTTTATTTTAAGAAAAACCAAATTTACTTGATAAACTTTAATACCCCCAAACTTAGACATGAACATTGTCCTCAATGTTTAAAAATTAGGCACAAGCAATGTCATAACAAAAAATGAAAGGTATTAAAACAAATACATATCACACAAAACAATAATTAAAATACAAAACAAAATAAAAAAATGCAAAACAACCAAACAAATTTAAAAAATTAAAAAATAAAAATAAAAAATAAAATAAAACGAAACAATAAGCCCTAAACACACCAAACCACGCAAACCGAAACCCAAAAATTTGAAGCCCAAAGCCCACAATTTGAAAACCCAAACCATCGTTAAACCCGACCCACAATGAAATCCAAGCCCACACATTTTTTTTTTTTTTAATTTTTATTTTTACGTGGGAAGTGGATTCTCAAACGGGGTCCATATGTCGTCTCGAGCAACGAAGCAAGAGCCACGTGTCGACACAAAGAGGCGCCGCAGAGCTCAAGCGCGAAAATTACGGGCCATGAAAAGTCGTGACGACTTTGTTGAACGCGTTCTTTCAGAAAGGGTACGTCGCGACAAATTATTTTTGGGGACGGGGAAAGCCGAGGAAGTTTGTGGAGCTCGAGTGGTGCTAGGGTTTGAAGTCTATAAAAGGAAACTAAGGAGAAAAACAAAAATTACAGCCACACGGAAGAGAGAAAGGAAAGAAGAAGAGAGAAAAGAAAAGAAAAAAAGAAGAGAGAAGAGAGAAAAAGAAAAAGAAAGCGAGAAAGAAAATGTCGTCTCCTTTCCCATTTTCGCTCGATCTTAACCTAGCTCAACCAATTCAGACGTCGAGTCAAGGAGCAAAGACCAACGTGGATGCCCTATTTTGGCTCAAAGAAGAGGGCCCGTGACAGTGAATGACACAATACTCATGGACAACGAAGTTGCCCTTGGAGTCGCAAGGAGTTTAGTGACTCCCAGAGATGCACGAGTGCTCGGCGCAAAGTGTGACAATCGAATCGTCGGTGATGCCATGGCACCGGCCGCACAAAACACGACCACTATCGCAATCGTGGGTTATCGCCTAATTGCGAAATCCCGTGAGTTGGAGCTAGTAAAGGCTCAGTTGGCGGCATCGCAGAATGTGGTTGAGGATTGTCAAGGCATTATAAGGGACTTGAAAAAGGAGAGGACAAGGATGGTGGAGTTTAATCGACGTCGCCTAGAAGGTTTGCGAGCAGAGAATAAACACTATCATCGATGGTAGATTTGTACGCCAAAGACATGCGCACGGCTGGAGTCTATTGGGCGACCGGTAAGCGCAAGCAACCAGAGCACGAGACAAGTGGTGCTCAAGCCAAGAGTGCAGCCATAAGTGCGATCTTTGGGAGCTCAAGTGATGGGCCCCAAGAGGTCGTGCGTGAAGACCCAAAAGATGACGTCCAGACGGCTAAGTTTCCAATTTTGGAATCAGGAAGCGTGCCATGATGATGCTGATGCTGACGACGATGAAGAAGAAGAAGAAGAAGAAAGAAGAAAACGAAGAAGAAGAAGAAGTTTTATGTATTTGTATTTTATGCATTTTTTTTTGTTTTTTGTTTTTTTGTTTTTGTTTTTTTATTTAAGTTTTTAGTGATGCAGCTTTATTTAGAGTAAATTTTTTTTTAATTTTTAACACACAGAAACAAACTAACTAACCACACCGCATAAAAATTAAAATAATAAAAATCACAGACTATAAAACAACTAAACAGAAAAGAAAACAAAAAGTTCCAAATTGCAATAATTTTTTTTTTTTTGTAATTATTATTTAGGCAAGAATACAATATCCAAACTTAAATTTTTATTTAAACTAAACCATTATTGAAAAAAATTTATTTTAAGAACACACAATTATATAAGCAACTCTAGGATGACCAGGTTAAGGGCCTCGAAAAACACAAACCAGGGGTTAGGGAAGGTTGGAGGGGTCACAATGGTCCCGCTTAAAACCCAAACTTCTTAGACACCGAAGGTGTCGCCTAAAGAACTCCTAGACACTGCATAGACGGAGGTTGCTTACTGGAGTTACCAAGAGTCAGCTCATATGAAAAATCTTTTTGAATTTTGTTTTTTTTAAATTATAAAAGAAACAGAAAATTAAAATAACAATACAAGTAAAAGAGAAAGGATTGGAGTACTTCCCCTTGAAGCGATTAGGTAGAGCATGGATGCATTTGAAGGTAGCTACTCCTCCCACTACTCCATACTTCCTATTCTTATGATTGAAGTTTCCTTCTCTCCCTTTTTATTGAGCTATTTTATATTGCTAAAACAAATACAGAAAACTTGAAACAGAATTAAAATGATTAGGAATAAATATTGAATTGAAAAATGAAATACAAAAGTAAAACAAGTAGGGAAAGAAAATAGAACCAAACTATGCCGTCAATCCCCGGCAACGGCGCCAAAATTTTGTTAACTCGCAAGTGCACGAGGCGTTGGATAGTATAGCTTGTGTAAGTACGAGGTCGATCCCACGAGGATTGATGATAGATTGATTCAATTTGATTCCCTGCACAAAACAGAAATTAAAAGAAAATAAATAAAATAAGAAAGAAAGAAAAGAAATTAACTCAAGCAAATTAGTTACCAAGTTCAATTCATATTCTTAGATTGATTCTAGCTGAAGTATGATTAAGCCATGGTGTTTGGTCCTAACCTTGTATTTCTAATTCCCTAATTAGATCCTTCTTGTCGAACCTAAATTAAGCATTAGAAATCCATTAAGCAAAGAAGAATGTTTTAAACAACCAAGCATGTATCTAATCCATGTTGTCGAATGTCCATACATACTCTTCCTATTCATAGTTCAATTTGAATTAATGCATGGTGTCTACTCTTAATTCAAACCAAGATAGCTAACATACAAGTTTTAATGGTGATCACCCATTCAAACAAGCATATTAACTTATAAGCATAATGAATAAGAACAAGAACTATAATTGAAACTTGGAAGCTAATTAAACTTGAAAACTAAGAAAAGAAATTACATTACAATGGAAAATAAATTACAACTAAGAAAAACTTAAAGGAAACAATTGAGAACTAAAAGAAAACTAAGAGAATTTGAGGGAGAGAAGGGAGAGGAGCTCTAGAGAGATGTTTGAGAGCTCCCCCCCTTGGGGTCTGTTTACAAGTTTGGAGAACCTCACTATATATAGGCCTAGGGGAAGTGAAAATCTGAATTAAGTATTGCTTCTACCTACAAACCAACTTACAACACTTAATTCACACAATTGCATTTGAAAACAATTCTTCTTGTCTTTAAGCTTAGTGTTGCAACTCCCACTTCATCTTATTTTACTTCATTTGGCTGCTGCAAAACTCCACTCAAATTATATGTATTGAATATGCTCCACCAAAATTTCCCACAATCAATAACATTTCATCATGCATATGTCATGCTTGACAATGCATTGCAGTCTTCTTTTGGGCTCGTTTTGGGCTTGTTCCTCCATTCTGAAAAATCTGGAAAAATATGGATCTTGAAGTTCTTTGAATTATCTTTCCAAGCATATGCAGCCCAGCTCAAGGAAAAATCGGAAAGACCTTCAAATGTGATTTTTGGCCCAGTAACGCAGATCCTGCCGATTTTGACCTTAAGCTGCAAAAACTTGCATAACTTCCTCTAGAGGACTCGGAATCATGAACCGTAAAATGCTCCAGAAAATAGACTTCCGTATCTTTCCAATGATGTATGGCTCATTGTCTGGTTCTTCTTGAGCAAGTACAGTCCAATCCGTGAAGTTGACTGATCTGCAGACACCGTTTGAGCTAACATGTCTCCAAAATGCATTTATTGAGTTTTAAGCTTATTACACTGAAACAAACACAAAATAAATTAAAAGCACAAGTTTAACTCAAAAACATAACCAAATCATAAGTTAGAAGGGTACAAAATGATATGTAATTATGCACCGATCAGGACGTCTAATTCAAATAAAATGTCTGCATTTAACACCGCGGTTAGTATATTAAACACGACGTAGTTAAATATTTTCACGACGCTAAAACCATCACGGACAAATTAAAAATTAATAAGAATATTCAGGTTTTGGTGTTGCTGGGATTCGAACGTGTTAGCCCAAGGATGGAATCGAAATGAAACAAAATAGAAAACCGGCGTCGTTTCAATATACCCTAAACCCTAAACACGAAACACTAAACCTTAAATACTAAATTATAAATTTCATTAAATGAAAAAAATATTAAAATAATACAAAAAGGGTTTAGGCTGGTTTCTTCTAAATTAGATTGCTAAAAGTAGTAATTAATATATTTGAATTTATCACACCAATGGATGACACAAGCCACATATATATGAACATTTTATGTAACTATAAGAGATTTTGTGATTTATCAATAATTTTTTGTTCTTTGAATTTCATTTTTAATTTTTATGACTCAAATATATTTTTATAAGCCTTAGTGGGAAGAAAATATCTCAATGATTCCATAATGGTTTCCGATGTATTTTTGGAATTTTTTTAAAGTTATTATGAATATTATGATTTAAATTGAATTAAATTTTGTTTTAACCACGTCGGTATGAAGTAATAACCGATGTGGTATGATTAATTTTCACGTCCGTAAGAAGAAAAATATCGCCGTTATATTTACCGACGTGTTTATTTAACCTTAAGACGTCGATAAGGAGGACAATAAAGACATCAATAATTACTTACAACGCCCTTTATAGAGACGTTGTTTGTCGCCATAACGTCAGTTTTCTTAAAATTATCGCTGCTTTTATGTCTTTAAATTTTTAAGAACCACCGTTGTTTAAAGTTACAACGCTCGTATTTTATTAACCGTCGTTTATTGTATTTATGATGTCTGTTTATAATAAATTACCGTCGTTGATTGTATTTATGACGTCGTTTTGTTAAAATCTCAATTGGTTTCATATTTGGTCATTTTGCCAACTTAAGTTGATACATGCAAAGCAACACACAAAATACATTTCTTATAAAATACTCTATATAATTAGTTGATGATATAAATTATATTGTGATCATATAATAAAGTGATTAAAACAGAGTTCATATCATATATAAATTATTAAAATGTGATTAAAGTGATACATGCAAAGCAACACACAAAATACATTTCTTATAAAATATTACTCTATATAATTAGTTGATGATATAAATTATATTGTGATCATATAATAAAGTGATTAAAACAGAGTTCATATCATATATAAAGTGATTAAAGCAGAGTTCTATATAATTAGGTTACAAAACATACGTAAAACCTCTATAAAATTAATTTGGTGTCGAAGCAGAGTTTCATCGTATTCGATCACCTCAAACCTATCCCAATCAGTAACGTTATAAGGTCTACTACAAACCAACTTCCGATCTCTCGTGGCATTCAATCCTCACCAACATGTGCCTCAACTTGAATAAAATTGTGCCGCTTCCGTAATGAAAACGACATCATTACCACTCAAATTGCCAGCCAACCATTTAGATAAAACATTTGTGCGAAATATAAAGAGCACATTCCATGACTCACGTACCCCATATTCCTTCATAACCCAAAATTCTATCAACTCATGACCACCACGTCTCCTGGTAAATGAAAAACATAAGCATTCTCCACTGCCTCTTGAAACTACATTAACCGCCATACTTTTAACATCATTGTCATCGTCATCACCATTGCCATTTAAAGGAGGGCATGGAACTTCCTGAACTCCTCCTTTGCCATATCAAAAGCAAATATGGGTAGCTCTTCATCGGATCAAAGTCAGAGGTCGGAGCCAATGCAGTGCTTCATTCGTAAGGACCCCCAAGCCAATGGTGATGCTTATGAAAAAGGACAATGAGTGGTGGCCGGGGAATTCAATGATTTTCCAAGTGTTCAATTTGGCAGAGAACATCTCCACAAACCACTTATTAGTAACAACTCCAGCTATGAAAATTTTGTAGTCGTCAATGGATGACACATAACCCGCACCATGGCCAAATCCAAATTCATCATATTCAGTAGTTTCCGCCGCAAATACAAATTTTGGGTTAGGCAATTCGCAGAAGAATCTGGTTGATGGGTTCCAGAGAAACAACTTATGAGTTTGACAATCACCAGCAACATCTACAAATAGCATACCATTACAGGAGCCCAATAGCTTGGAATAAGGGAAGAAGGTGTGATTTTTGAGTGAACAATCTGGGAACGACGCCGTTCGTAATCCAAGGATCGGATTTGATTGTCGGTGGAGATGAGGAGCCTCTTGGTAAAGGTTTTGCGTTCGGAGGCTAGCTTGAATTGAGCTTGAGCAAACTGTGTGTCGGAGAGTATGATAGAACACCACCGTTTTGAAACGGAATCAATCGAATCAGAGGTTTCACGCAACATGTACAGTAATTTGGACTAAAATATCTTGATGAGTTAGTTGCCTTGGTTGAGCTTCTTCGACGACATTGGAAAATTGGAACCGGAAAGGAAAGCCCAATAAAAAAATCCGACGTAATATTTAATTTAAGACGACGTTATATAAAAATGACCGTCGTGGTATATCAAATAAAACAGAGTAGTAAACGACGTGGTGATTTAAATAAAACGACGTAAACAATAAAAAAAACCAACGTCTAATAAATTTTGACGCCGGTTTTTATAATTCACACCGCTTTAATTACAACCGTCGTGGTATTTAAAATAAAACGACAGTTATATTTAAAAAATACGTCTAACTTTATTACGTCGGTTTTGTATTATTCTCGATTTAAAATTATAATACCACGGCGGTTATGACTACGCTTTTATTTGCAAAAGCACGAGTTAATTACCGACGTGGTCGCTTTATTAAAACGGCGTGAAAAAGACCAAACCGTCGTGGACACTTTCAAAAGTAATTGGAAAATAAAACTTGAAATGATTTTGAATAAAAAAAATCTTAAAATGATTTCGACAGAAATGATAGAGTTAGAAATATACCTTTGCCTTGCAAAGAAAGTTTGTTTTGTTTGACGAGGAGGAGCAGAGGAACTTGAAAGCTTCGAAAGTAATTGCTACGAAAGGAAAATTGAGAAACGCTGCTATGGAAGGAAAACTGAGAGGTCTGGAAGGTGAAATATTTTATCGGTTTGAACGAAAAATTTATTGTTCGTTGACGTTTGATTTTCCATAGGGATTTGAACTCGTTTAGACAAACTGCCATAGGGATTCGAACTCATTTGCCTCGGGCATATTTGACAAAAAAACAAAATAGAAAACCGCGTTGTTTCAATATCTTCTCCGTGGATTAGAAATATTTTCACGACGTTATATTTAAATAAACGCCATGGTAATAAATATTAACGGCGCTTTATATACATAAACCGACGTGGATTAATGTTTTAACGACGTTATATTTAAATAAATGACGTGGTAATAATTATTAACGTGTCTGTGGATAAATAAACCGACGTGGATTAGAAATGTTACACGTTGTAAATTATAAATCTGCGGCCGTGGTAATTAATAATTATTAATATTATTTCTTACACTTTCGGTTTATATAGGAAGTAAGACAGCGTTTATTTTGTTAAACCGTCGTCCCAACTTTTGACATCTGTTTTTCGTACATGCCGTCGTTGTTTTTGTGTAAGAGTTTAACCGGAATAAACGCTGTTTAATAAGACGACGCTTTTTTATTTGGTTGCGTCGTATTTTTGAAATGCCCAATCTGAATTACATATTTTAGGTGTTTTTTTACTTAAACACGTCGGTTTTCATTTTACCGTCGTCTTTATGAACTCAACGTCGGTATTTTGACTACCGTCGTAGTTTTCTGGTCGTCTTTTTCCATTTTTGTAGTAGTGAATGACGACACACATGGATCATCCAATGATACCGTGATAACAAGTTTTATACAAGCACTATCAAATATGACTCTGTGAAGTACAAATGTGATATCAATATCATTTATGTTGGATCAATAAAGAAGTATGAATACTTCAGGGAGAGTAATTCTTCAGGGGGAGCATCCACCAATATTGCAAGATTAATTCACAGGAAGCAGTGTCAACTACGACATTTAGAAAGATGATCAACAGCATGGCTTAAAGATATTTTGCAAGCCTCAGGAGGAGCATGCCATCAATAAAGATCTTTACACACTGTACTCTTTTTCCTTCGTCCAGGTTTTTATCCCACTGGATTTTTCTTGGCAAAGTTTTAACGAGGCAGTGTCGCACGTGTGTCAGTGTTCTACACACAAAATTTTATGTTACACATAGTTATGTACTCTTTTTCCATTCGACCAGTTTTTTGCTCCACTGGGTTTTTACTGGCAAAGTTTTTAATTAGGTATATTCAATGCATGGTGGACATTCAAGGGGGAGTGTTATAAACTATCTATGATGGATGCTCCACCATACCTAACTATTAGTGCTATATAACTCATCAATGATGTATATATCCACTGACCATTGTAATATTATAAGGAATCATTATGCCCATAAATAAATAGGCATATGAATTAATAAGAAGAAACGGTCTGGAGAATATTTCTATGGCTTTCTCCATTTTCATACTCTCTTAAATCCTCCCTCAATTTCTTTAGTTTTATAACACTTGCGAAATTGAAACAATGAATAAAACTGTAACTCAAATCAAACACATGATTAAGGAAAAAAAAAATTCCAACAAAAGAAAAAAAAAAGGCAAAATAATAATTTTTTGTTGTTGTTGACAATATTTGTATTTTGTCAGTGCAAAAATTAGTGTTTGGACTTTAGTGTTGGAGTCTTGGAGATGGGGTAATAACCTGTGTCCTGTCTGTTCAAAGCTCAACATGGAGGAGGTCATGGCCGAGAACCAAATCTCACCACCGCACCCAATTCACCATCCCCCTCCTTCGTCGTTGCTCCCCATCTCATCGACGATCAAGATCATCCTCGACATCCTAATCCGGGCCACACCCGAGCAGATCGAACCCGCTCTCGCCTCAACCGGAATAACCCCCACCACCGAAGTCGTCGTCGAAGTCCTGAAGCTCTCGTACGACTACCCATTCTCCGCCATAAAGTTCTTCCGATGGGCCGGGCTGGCCCACAAGCACTCGGCCCACGCCTGGAACCTCATGGTCGACCTCCTCGGCCGCAACCGCCTCTTCGAGTCCATGTGGGACGCCATCCGCTCAATGCGGCAGGAAAAGACTCTCTCCTTGGCGACCTTCGCCTCCGCCTTCGGGAATTACTACGCTTCTGGAAGCTTCGACGACGCCCTCATGACTTTTCAGGTCATGGACAAATACGGCATCCCAAAGGACGTCGTCGCCGCAAATTCTCTGCTCAGCGCAATGTGCCGCGAAAAAGGCGGCGTTTTGAGGGCTCTGGACTTCCTCGAGACCATGAAATCGAAGCCGGAATTCGGCCCCGACTGCGACTCGTTTGCTATTTTGCTCGAGGGGCTGGAGAAGGAAGGGGATGCGCCGAAGGCGAAGACAACGTTTGGGGAAATGGTGGTGAGAGTTGGGTGGATGCCGGCAAACGTGGCGGCTTACGACGCTTTCTTGATGACGCTGGTGAGAGGGGAACAAGTGGAGGAAGCTGTGAAATTCTTGATTGTGATGAAGAAGAATAGCTGCTTGCCAGGTTTGAGATTCTTTTCCAGTGCTCTTGATATTCTTGTTAAGCGAAAGGATTCGAAGAATGCAATTTTGATTTGGGATGTTGTGGTTGGCAATGGTAATGGGTTGGTGCCTAATTTGTCAATGTACAATGCCATGATTGGATTATTGTGTGATTGCAATGAGGTCGATGATGCATTTAGGCTCTTTGATGATATGGTATTTCATGGTGCTTTTCCTGATTCTTTCACTTATAATGTGATCTTTAAGTGTTTGATTAAGAACAAGAAGGTTGGTGATGCCGGTAAGTTTTTTGTGGAGATGGTGAAGAATGAGTGGCTTCCCACACATGCTAATTTTGCTGCCGCCATCACTATGTTTTACGAAGGGGATGACCCTGAAATGGGGGTTCAGATTTGGAACTTTATGGTTGAAAACAACGTGGAGCCTCTTGATGCCGCGGCTAATGCCTTGCTCTTGGGGCTTTGTAAGTTAGATAGGTTGTCAGAGTTGAAGAGGAATGCTGACGATATGCTTGATAGAAGGATCAGCATATATGAATCGACAATGGCGAGCTTGAAGAGTGCCTACTATAAGGATGGAAGAGGTGCAAGGGACAAATATGATGGCTTGGCAAGGAGGTGGAAGACCTCACTAGGTAGCTAGACATTTTGTGGCTTAGGTTCTTTTTTTGATATGTATAGGAGTTATGTTCTTTACTTGCATAGGCGTAATCACTTGTGGAAAGTGCGTATATATTCTTTTTCCATATCAAGAAGGTTTTGTGGTTATACAAATTGCCTCTTGTAGCTGTCTGACCTATTCGTCTTCTCTCTCTTCCCGTTCCTCTTTTTTTTCTTTGGTTTGGATTTTCCGTTTCTTTTCTGACATATTCAGTTTGATTTTGATTTCTTGTTGTTCAATGTGCCTGCTGTTGGTTGTGAAATTCTTTCCCTTCATTGAGTTCCTGGTATGAAAGCTTTCTTGTTACGTGTTTCTAGAGCTTGTATTATTTGACAGTGCAATCACCAAGCTGCATATGAATGCTGAGAGCATTAGTAGCTCTCTTACTTTACTGCACTTTGGTGCTTCGTTAAATTTTTATAAAACAAATTTGTATGACAGTCAGTTGGCCCCTTTCAATGTATTTTTGAGAATTTCTATTCTAGACTTTGCTAGATGGCCTCTCATCCTGATAGTTGGTGTCCTTAAATCATAACTTGAGAGTAATCATGCTTATTTTGACTTCTGGGTGTACATTGCATGAGGCGTCGTTGGATTGTTGTTTGGGATGTAAATGATGCCTCCTGGTGCAGGTTTGTCATCTCTGTATCTGTATCCCTTTTCTCTCGCTTGATGGCTCATGAATTGTTGGAAGTCCCAAATTCTCTTCATTCACCTTTCTAAATCGTAAACTCGACGAAACAAAGGACTTATTAAAACCCAATGATTGTTTAGATCAATTCATTTCTTAAAATCTTGAAAGGAATTGTTTTTCGAGGCATGTAATGTTTTTTGTTTAAGAAAGGCCAGGGTTCTTTCTTTTTTTATTTTTTTTTTTCTGACAAAGAATGCAAGTAGAAAAATTGCATTTATTTCAGGTGAGGGCAATTTTACAAACGTATGTTCATGGTTCCTCGTAACAATCAAGTGGAACTTGAAAAAGAAAAGTGATAGGGCTCTTGTTAGAAGACATTCACAAAGAAACTAACACACACTGGGCAACAAGTGCTATAAAAGCGCAACTTCTCATATGAAGTATAATCCAATAGATAAATGCCATGCCTCCGTGATGATCAAATTAATGACATAGCCACCAAAAACCTATGGCACTAACATTACTAATTTTCCTTTGTTGTTGATGAAGAGGGCCATGCCCAAGGAAACTGATGTAGGATATGGGTGAATTGAGTGTTTAGGTAATTTAGCGGAAGCGAAAACATTGGAAAAACAGAAAGTAGATGGAAAAGATGTCTTGGCTTCACACCAAGGAGTCTCCAATCTCTAGAAAATAAACTTTTCTTAATATCTCAAATCTAAATTTTAAAGAACTACATGGGGGTATTTATAGCAAACTAAAACCTAGTGATAATATGATAAAAATCCCTTACTAAAATAGAAATCATAGTGAAATTTGGAAAATATGGAAAAATTAGGGGCCCGTTCTGTAACATTTTCAAAGAATGTTTTATGATAATATTTTCAGAGAATGAAAACAAAAATGAATTTTCATTTTCAAGATTCGAAAATGCGCCTAGTAGATTAATTGGAAAAAGATTTAGAAAATAAAAACAGTGAAAATGTGTCTGGTAGGACAATTTGAGAATAATAATATGAGTTATTTTTCAAGTATAATTTTGCTAATTTCATGTTCTAAAAAATATTTTAAATAAAGACTAAAATTATTATAAATAATGAAAAATGTGTAATTTAAAAAAATTATAATGTTAGAAAAACCTAGATAATAAATTATATTATCTATAGATTAAAATAAACTAGCCCTTTTTGTTTTGTTTTAAAGTTTTTTTAATTTCTTTTAGAATTAAGAAAAGATAAAATGGGTAATTATGTTCCATAAAAATAGAACCCATTATATGATTTTATTTTTAATTTTAATTATTTTAATAGGAAAAATATAAATTGAATATATTATTCTCATTTAATTAATATTTTTAATTTTTAATGTTTGAATTAACCAATGACAATTTATAGTATTTTGAACGTTTCACCAGTCTCTACCTTTTGCTTTATATATATATATATATATATATATATATATATATATATATATGAAATTGAATAATATATGATGGTTATATCATAAAATTAATATACATTGGTGTAACAAAATAAAATAATGCAATGCAACGAAAAAATGATAAATCAAACCACAAAAAAATGAAAAAGAAAAAAAAACAATCAGACCAATGTGTCTATTCATCATTACAACTTACTTTTCGGCCTTAACGGAGTCAACACTGCCACTAAGTTAAACTCATCCTAAAAGTTTTGGTCACAATCCGATGGCCGGTTTGGCCTCGATCGCGGAATGTGGTCGATTAGGCCCGCGAGGCCCACGAGATCCGATTTCCAACCCGAAAGTTCCTATAGGTCCAACAAAGTCTACTAAACAAACCTCGAAGGTTTGGTCTCGATTGAGAGGTCGAATCAACGTTGATCGCACGATTGAAGGGCGTCTGGTTCGCCTAACCCTAGAATTGTTTATTTTGAGTATTTGAGACTCCGATTCTCTATCAATAAGTTCCTACACACAATCCTAGAGGTATGGGGAATAACATATCTTAAAACAGGACCGATCTGACGGTCCGATCATATCAAACCCGATCGTCACACAATAGGTGAAAATCCATTAAACCCTCAAACGATAGAATCTCTTATATCTGAGCACACTGTCATGCTCGAGACGACGTGGGGATCATTTTAGAACTCAACAGGCCGCCACAAGGTGGCCTACTCGCCGCCGTCAGCGGTGGGTGGCTAGAGAAATTCTCTGGCAACGGAAAATTCTCGAAACTCCAGTCAAGCCCTATACCAACACCATCAGACTAACAAGGGGAGTCCTTTTAATTCTTGCACCCCAACCAAAAATTGGCCGAAAAGACATGAAAATTTACCCAAACCGTCGGCTCCTATGGGTATCTAAATCAATGTCCAAAACTCCAAAATCAACCCAAAATAATTACATAAACATGTAGAGTGTGATAAGAGGATGAATTTCCATACCTCACTCAACGGATTTGGCCTTTGGAATCACCGAAATCGACATCGAAAAACTCAAAATTTTCGGCCATTCTAGAGCTCGCGCCGGCACCGTGAGTGGCTAAGGTGGCTAGGCTTTGGCCCAAATGTGATCACCGCCCCACATGTAGTCATTTTCCGACTAGTCTCAACCTCGGAGGTGGCCGGACCTTGAAGATCACCATCTGCCATGGTTGCTGCACGATCACCCAGGGAAAGAGAAGAGAGAGAGATCTAGAAGGATCGGGAGAGGGGAGAGAAAAATGGAAAGAAAAGGTGAGTCGCCTGGGCCAACTTGTCCCACTTAAAAAAGAATCAAATTTTGAAATATTTACGGTTGTGCCACTGCATTTCCATTGACCAAAACGTCTTTGTTTCAACTCCAATTTAAGCCCACCATGTGTCTATGAACTTGTGAGCACAAGCACTACCCAATGGAACCAAGAAATTTTTCAAAACCAACCCCCGAACAAAAAGTCAGCCCTAAACCACCAAGAAACCCGAAGGGTAAAGTCGTCCTTTCACTTTAGAATTTCAAAAATTAAATTAAATTTCGGGACGTGATGTTACACTGTATATATTATATGTTATAATATGCATATATACACATATATATACATATATTATTATAATATACCCATGTATATATTATAATATAGATATATATATTATATAGGCTTATTTACACATATGCCCTCCGTGCTTTCAAACGAGTCTCATATTACCACTGTGCCTCCTTCTCTCTCTCTCTTATCAACTAAATCCTCTCCCAAAATTATGGCCTTTTATTTCATTGGATGGGGTTGGTTTCATTTGAAAAAAACCGACCGATTTTGTTCGAGTGGGTGGGCGAGTGTTGGTGGTTGGGGTGAGGGAGAAGGGGGAGGGGAGGGTGGGTGGGTGGGTTTGTGGGTCTAGGTTCGTGGAGGCTGGGGTTCTTAGGAGTTGGAGGTGGTGGTCATGGGGCCTGGGTCGCAAGGGGTCGCAGGGGAAGGAGAGGGAGAGAGAGAGAGAGAGAGAGAGAGAGAGAGAGAGAGAGAGAGAAACAGAGTTTTAAAAAAATAAAAATAAAAAATTACTATTTTGCCATTGTATTTAACAGAAATTTGACGGAATGACTAACGTGAGACACTTAATGAAAGCATGGGTGGTATCTTGAGCCACTTCAAAGCACAGGTGGTAGTCCGAGACTCATTTAAAAGCACAGGGGGTATATCTCGTAAATAAGCCTATTATATATGTATAATATATATTTTATATATTACAATATACATATATACATGTATACACATATATTATATATGTATAATATACATATATACACGTATACACACACACACACACACACACACACACACATATATATATATATATATATATATATATATATATATATATATATATATATATATATATATATATACAGGGAGCTTCTATTGAGGGATCCCTCAAATAAGCTTATTTGAGGGAAACCTTTGGTAGGGCCCACTCCGGATTGTATTTCACTAATCCAAACCGTCCATTTTGTAGATACTCACTCAAAGATCATCTCTACAAAAATCACTTGAATCCGATATCATTTGACCACTCAATTGAGTTATTGAAATTTTAGTACTTTTCTTGAAGACCGTGTTCATTGATTTTGTATGACACAATTGGATGTCGAAACGATTTCCGATTTGTCTAATTTTTGTAAGGATGATCTATGAATGAAGACCTAAAAATAGATGATTTGGATCATTGGAAAAAAATTATATACCTATAATATACATGTAATATACATATATATACCTATAATATATGTAATATACATATATACAATGTATATTATAATATATATATATATATATATATATATATATAGTTATTCTATTATTCGGATGTCCGCACGTTATTAATGTGTGGATGTCATTGTAAACATGCAGTAAAGTAGATAAGGGTAGTACAAAATACATGGCGTCCACACAATAGTAACATCCGGATGTCCACATATGAGAATTTTTGTATATATATATATATATTGACAGGACTCGACCCAAATTTCACTTTGGAATCCACATTGAATCCTGTACGTGTCCGACACCTGGCAGGTGCCGAGCACAAATGACTAAAATGTCCTTAGTCCTAAAGTAAAACCACCTTAGGACTTTAAATTCTGTCAGAAAACCGGCAGTCTCCCCTGAAAAATGATCATTTCCCAAATAATTTTCACCTGTAAAATTGTTTAAACTTCCCAATCTTTCAGCATGCATAAATTATACATGCACACACATTTAACACATTTAATCTGGATGGCCTTTGGCCTTACAAAACATTATGAACTTTAACACAGTAAAACCAACCACAACTTAAATATCTCTAGGGCTTCGGGCCACTCATAAGTTCAAATTGAACCAAATTAAAATAGTTAAAAGATCCGAATCCAACTTTAAACAAATTCCTAGTAAACTTCTCTTCCGTTGCTGCACTTGGATTAATCCAGGTTGCCTACGTAGCCTTGCCGAGGGATCAAGCCACACGTAGTTCTTTCAGAAAAATAACATCATTCAAGAATATGAAATAATATAGAAATATTTTCACGTATAAAATCCGATCTTTACATTCTTTAGCTCAATATTACAACATAAACCCAATCTTAATCCAATAACTTTTAACTCAAACCTTTTCACTAGAAATCATACCTCCGCATAGCTCATACTCCACTATCACCCACCTGGGGTGTATGGAACACGTAAATTTTATTCGAAGGCAACCAACATGTGTATAAATTCCGAAGACAACCAATATATATCTCCAAAGGCCACATTATGTTTTCCGAATGCAACTGGGGGATGGGGAACTGGCTAGCCACCTGTGTAGATAAATCGAAAGGTGGCTAGGAATCCTGGCCATCCCTGTGCAGAAATATGAACAAGGTGACGAACTATATCCTGTAAACTGTACCAATATATCCATAATACACTATTTTCCATATCATTGTGCCTTAAACTTTATCCATCAATTTTCACCTAGCAGAACTCATGGAGATATACTCTACCTGAGAACACAGAAAAATCCATCAATTCCGTTTATACACCGTCAATTCCCCTAGCAGAATTGGAGGACACAAAGTCAGCTTGAAATGCAAATCCTAGTAGAATTGGGTGATCAGCCCGAAATGCAATCCTAGCAGAATCGAGGGATACAAAGTCAGTCCGAAACGCAATCCTCGCACCGCACGGTTTGGGCGTCCCCGAAACTCGTGGGGCGTTATCATAAATAATTAACTTTTCTGTATGCCACACTTTGTTTGAAGACATTTAAATATCCAAAGGCAACAATTCAGTTTCCCAAATCAAATCGCCTCAACAATATAAATAACCAAATAAGTTCATTGGTAAAACGTTTATAAAACTAGCAAACAATATTCATATACTTAATAAATATACTCGTAATAATAATAATAATAGAAAACCCTAACTCCGACATCCCCACACCGAGTCACATAGTCATATAGGCAAGCCATGAACTCGAACTACCCCCAAACCTCATATACCATAATCAAAATTACAATATTAAAACACAATAAACATCCATTCCAATAGTAAGCATAGCAAAGAAGCAGCATATAAGGATCTAGGAGCAGTAAAATGTAATAGATAATTGGAAGAAATAAGGAGACATTTATAATGCTTTATGCGTATGCAAGGCCACACAACAAAGTGACAAAAAGAGTAGGACCCAAGATTCTATGTAAATAAAAGGAATGAGGCCGCTGCAACAAAAAGGAGAATCAAACTACAACAAAGTCCAATTTGACAAAGGTAATACCATGTACCAATCTAGGTACCCTCCTGCAATAAATTGACATATAACGACTAAGATAGGGATGGACATTACAGGCTATGATTACATAACCAATAGACACAATCATAATTCAAAAGCTCGAATACATCCTCTCCACCTATTCTCAATAGCTCCAGAAAGATAGTACTTGACCAGTGGCATTTCAACAAATTACACGTCTGAGGTCTGATAAAAACAACTTAGCATTGTTGTTCAGAAAGTGCACACAAACAAATCCATTTGATAAAGACAAAGGAATTAAAGTATATTTATCTCTAGTTGAATCAGTTTTATAAACATATATGCAGGTCCTATATTATTAGTAGAATCATAGGTATAGGAAACTACATGAAACAACATAATGGAGTGAAAGACTAACTCAAGGGTACATAAAATTTGAGATGGATGTGCACACTTTCGAGGCAACATGAACTTAGATCACTTGGGTTAGAACTCCTAACAGTTGCAAAATGATTCCCAAACCCTAGGTTCTGAAACTTCTCCAAACCACCAAATCAATTGAAACCAACTTCAAAAATAGCAAGAACACACAGAAAGTGTTAGAACTGAGAATGAACACTTGATAAAACTTGTGATGGAAATCTGAAACGTAATCAATAGCTGGGAGAATTTCTGTTGTGTTATTCAAGAATACGATTGGCTATATATAGCCTTACAAAGGAAACTGAAAATAATCAAAACAACCCACGTACTAACAACCCTATTTACGTGGTACACGACTAGAGATTGAAAGCAACTAAACAACTTGTCCCTCAAGAATAGGGATTATTAACCACTACTTGAAACAAACCTAACAGCTAGGAAATCCTAACAATTTCAACATCCTCCCTTAAACTGAATACTATCAATAATCAGTTTATACTTTTGAAAGTAAACAAACACCCATTAACTCCCGCAGCCTTTGGAACACATCCAACTTCAAAGGCTTTGTCATTATGTCTGCAACTTGCTCCTGAGAAGAACACTGAGCCAAATCCACGACTCCATCCTTAGTGAGATCACGAAGAAAGTGGAAACGAACATCTATATGTTTACTGCGACTATGCATTACTGGATTCCTTGACAGCTTTATTGCAGAACTATTATCACAGAAAATCACCATGGATCCGCATTGTTCATGACTAAGTTGTTGTAAAATCCTTCTTAGCCATACTGCTTGACACGCACTTGAAGCTGCAGCAATGAATTCAGCTTCAATGGTGGATAATGTGACGACAGGTTGTTTCTTCAAAGACCACGAGACTGCTCCTGAACTCAGCATAAAAACATACCCCGAAGTACTTTTCCTGTCATCTTGATCACCAGCGTAATCACTATCTGTGTAACCAATGAGATTTTCTTTTCCTCCCTTCTTGTAAAACAACCCAAAATCAACTGTGCCCTTTAAATACCTTAACACCTTCTTTGCTGCTTATAGATGGAGTTTAGTAGGACGTTCCATATACATGCTAATTAAACTCACAACGAACATAATGTCAGTTGTGTGGCAATTAGATACATAAGACTCCCCATGATCTGTTTGCACATATTGCTGTCAACCATGATCCCATCCTCATCCTTCATCAGCTTAAAACCAGGAACAACAGGATTATGCACTGGATTGCACTGATCCATGTCAAACTTTTGCAATACTTCCTGAGCATATTTTTGTTGGCTAACATAAATACCTTTTGACCTTTGCACCACTTCCATCCCAAGAAAATAACTCATTCTTCCAAGATCAGTCATATCAAATTCAATCATCATAGAACGCTTGAACTCTTTGAACATAGACTCATCATTTCCAGTAAAAATTAGATCATCAACATAGAGACATACAATTAACAGCTTACCTTCATCCATCGTTTTAACGAACAAAGTATGTTCATGTGGGCACTTTTCGAACCCCTCCTTAATGAAGTAAGACTCTATGCGGCTATACCAAGCTCGAGGAGCTTGTTTAAGCCCATATAAAGCCTTCTTAAGCTTGTATACTTTCTGTTCTTCCCCCTTTTTTTATAACCTGGAGGTTGTGCAACAAATAAATCCTCACTTAATTCTCCGTGTAAGAACGCTGACTTGACATCTAGCTGATAAACTGACCAACTTTTCTGGGCGACAAGTGAAAGTATAACTCTAACTGTGTCCAATCGAGCTACAGGTGCAAATACTTCAGCGTAGTCCACTCCATATTGCTGACTGTATCCTTTTGCAACCAAGTGAGCTTTGTATTTGTCCACTTCACCATTCTCTTTAAGCTTTGTTTTGTAAACCCATTTAACTCCTATCACTTTCCCTCCTGATGGTAACTCGATCAACTCCCACGTGTGGTTTCCTCCACTTTGCACTCTTCTCAGCTTCTTCATAAGTGATGGGATCACTGTCAGCAAGCAAGACTAAATGAGCCATGTCTTCATCTTCAGAAAGGCCCTTACCACTCACGTAACCTCTCATCCATGCCGGTTGTCTTATAACTCGTCCGTCTGAGGTGGCTTCATTTGGTGAGTCATGATAGGATTCTACTTCTGACAGGTGGTTGTTTTCATCAGATTCTTCACTGTCTAATGCTTCTTCTTCAGTGAGGTCCACATCTACATCATCTCCTACATCCTCTTTCTCATCTTCGGACCATTCAAGATCAGCCATGATCGCCTCCTTATGTTTCTCACCCCACTCCCAAGCTTTGTCTTCTTCAAAGACCACGTCCCGACTTATAACTATTTTTTGAGACAGTGGATCAAACAGTCTATAAGCCTTGGATTCTTCACTGACTCCAAGTAATATGCATTTCGAACTCTTGCTATCAAGCTTAACCCTTTTATTATCAGGAATATAACATGTGACAAGCACCCAAAAACTCTAAAGTGTTCCACTGATGGTTTGGAACCACTCCAGGCTTCTTTAGGTGTCATGCTCCTTACTGCCAATGTTGGACTTCGGTTGAGTACATGAATGGTCTAATTGACTGCTTCTGGCCAAAAATTCCTTGGGATCTTCTTCTCTGAAAGCATGTTGCGAACCATATTCATAATAGTTCGATTCTTCCTCTCCGCAACCCCATTTTGTTGGGGAGTGTATGCCGTTGTCAGCTGCCTTTGAATGCCATGTATATTGCAAAAAATTATGAACTCCTGTGATGTGAACTCACCCCCACGATCTGTACGTAAGCTCCTTATACATGCACCAGTTTCTTTTTCAACCTTAGTCTTGTAACTCTTGAATGTAGTAAAGGCTTGTGATTTTTCTACCAAAAAATACACCCATGTCTTTCTACTATAATCATCAATAAAGGTTATAAAATACATTTTCTTGCTATTTGACATAGGGCTTATTGGCCCACATATATCAGCATGCACGAGTTGAAGGATTGTTGATGCTCTGAAAGTGTTCTCCTTTGGAAATGGGTCTCTTTGTTGCTTCCCTATCAAGCAGTCTTCACATACCTTCACAGGAGCCTTAAGCCTTGGTAATCCTTTCACCATTTTCTTCTCTTGAAGAATTTTTAGACCACTCCAGCTTAAGTGTCCATATCTGCGATGCCAAAGTTGTGGTTGGTCTTCTATCATGGAAATGAGGCATCCTTGCTCCCGAGTTGTGAACGAGCCAAGATAATAAACATTCTGTTGGCTGCCATTGCTGTCTCCATAATCAAACCCCGCTCAGGATGAAACACTTGGCACTTGTTATGTTGCATGATAATTGCTAGACCTTTTTCTTGTAGTTGTCCAATACTAAGTAAATTGTTTTTGAGGTCTGGCACATAGAACATGTCAGTGATTACCTGTATGATTCCATTTACCTCCATACGCACATTCCCTTTCCCTTGCACAGCCAACCTCGAGTTGTTACCCAACTTCACAGATTCTTTAAAGTTGTCATTGAACTCCGAGAAGATCTCCTTCTTGCCAGACATGTGATTGCTGCACCCTGAGTCTAGAAACCACAATTCATCTCTGTCAGCCTCATTAACATCCACGTAAGCCATCAACAACATTTCTTCTTTAGTCTCTGCTTAGTTGACTTTTGAATCTTGACCTTTCTTTGGACATTCCCACTGAAAATGCCCTAGCTCATGGCAATTGTAACACTAGAGGGTAGATTTGTCCAACACATACCTACCCCTTCCTCTTCCTCTTCCACTTCCTCTGTAACTACCACGTCCGCCTCTTCCTCCTGAAGGATTATCATGAGTCACTTTCAACGCTTGTTCTTCCACAACATGTCTTCCCATCCTTTGTTCATGTACTAGCAAGCTACTTTGAAGTTCATCAATGGACAAGATATCCAAGTCATTAGATTCCTCAATAGAACACACCACATAATTGTTGAATAAATGGCTCACTTAAAATGCAAGTAGGAAAAGAAAGGAAGATATCTTTAGGTGACAAAGATATTTCCAGATTTTGCCTTTACCCAATCTTGTTTGCCTACCCAATCTTCTTGAAAGTATTAAAAGACTTCTTTGAAGATAGAATGGTTAGTGGCAACAATGATCTTGTTGGATTCACGTACTTTTAATTATGAAGGTTAGTAGGTGGCAACTAATTCAAGTTAGAATTGAGTTGCCATGTTAATATGTGGCAACCAATTCAAGTTAGAATTGAGTTGCCATGCGTTAAGAGGTGGCAACCAATTCAAGTTGGAATTGATTTGCCATGTTAATGATTTTTCAGATACTTACATAATGCTCTCTCTCTTATGTCTCATATAGAGGAGAGTTATCAAGTGAGAAATAAGCTAAGGCGCAAAGAAAAGAATTCACAAGAGGCATCTTATTACAAGAGCAAAGAGTGAGAGAAATACAAAGAGCTAGTGTGAGAGAGAATAGAGAGCTAAGAGGTTTATCTTGTAAAACCAAAGTTGTTCATTATTCTTTACTAGTGAAATTTCTCAAGGTGATCACAAAGGGATGTAGGCAATTGCTGAACCTCTATAAACACTTGTGTTATTTATTTGCTTATTCAAACACTGTGTGTGTGTTTAGATTCATTCTAAAGTTAACTAAGTTTTCTGTCATCAAAGCTATCAACAACAAGATCCTAAAAGGGTTTTCCGACAACAAGTGGTATCGGCTTTGTTAGCAACAAGTGTTCGAGATGGGGATGACAAGAACGAGGGAGGTGGTAGCAACTCATCAAAAACGAAGCAACACAAGCAGCGATGAAGATCGAGATGAAGCCATTCACCGCAAGGAGAACTTCACACTTTGGCAAAGGAGAATGAAATCACTTCTAGCACAACAAAATCTTAGTGTTGTGTTGGCGTGAAAAGAAAAAGAAACCTGCTACCATGACAGATGCCGAGTGGGACTCTATAGACGAGTTAGCTAGAGGAGCCATAGAAAACTACATCGCAGATGAGGTGGCTGCTCAACGTGATGGAGAACACGAAGTTACATGGGATAAGCTAAGATATGTTTGCAGGAAATCTCATTCAAACAAACTCTTCGCGAAGGAAGAACTCCTAAATCTTTCGAATGGATGAGGAGGAAATTTGATGGAGCATCTAAGCACCTTTAGTAGGTGTGTTGCAGATTTGCAAAGAATGGAAGTGGCATATAATACGGAGGATAAGGCACTCATGTTGTTAACATCCTTACCTCCGTCCCATAAACACTTCCTGACAACACTTATGTTCGGCAAGACAACTCTCAACTTTGAGGAGGTGGTGAAAGACATCCTTACACACCACCGGATAAATCAACATGCTGGAGAAAGCTCTCAAGAGTGAAGGTTTATTTGCAAAGTCCGAGATGAGAGTCGTTCAAACAAACGTGAAGGCAAGAAAAGCAACAAAGGGAAGATCAAAATCAGTGGCACGGGAAGGTTGTTTGAGTGTGGTCAAAAAGATCATTGGAAAAGAAATTGTCCCATATGGAAAGAGAAGAAGAACAAAGGAAGAAGCTATGTAATACAATTGGGATCGTTACTAAGGTGATGGTGAGCTTTTGTGTATAAATAGCAATGTTAAATCTAATTTACTTACTATCTCTCAAGGTGTTCCTCTTCCTCAACTTGGATTTTGGATCTGGAGTTACTCGTGATCATATGTGTCAAACAAAGCTTGGTTTTGATACATATAAGGAAGAATATGGTGGCGGTTGTGATGGGAGACGGTTCAATTTGTAAAATTGAAGGCACCGGTTCAATCAAGGTAAAGATGCATGATGGTGTTGTAAGAACATTAGGAATGGTTAGGTACATACCAAAATTATGTAAGAATCTCATTTCCTTGGTACCTTAGATAAGAATGGTTTTAATTTTAAAGCTAAGGAAGGAAACTTATAATCTCAAGAGGTTCACTTGTAATTATGAAGGGAGAGATTCAACCTAACCGCTCATAGATTAAATGGTACAATGATCCACCAGGTGGAGCAGCTATATCCACAAACAGGAAGCGAAGATGAAACTCAGCTTACGGCATTTAAGGCTAGGGCACATGAGTGAACAAGGCATGCAAGAGCTACACAAACGCAAAGTTACTAAAAGGCGTTCATAGCTGCAAGCTGGAGTTCGCAAGTATTGTACCATGGGAAAACAATCAAGGGTGACTTTCAAACAAAGAAGACAAAGAGGAAGAGCAAAGCGAGTGCTAGATTATATTCACACCAGGACGTTTCGGGGGCCAGCACCAATTAAATCAAAGGGTGGGCTGCTATTTCGTGATTTCTTGGATGATTTTTCAAGGAAGGTTTGGGTCTACTTCATGAAGGAGAAATCGTGAGGTCTTCACCAAATTCAAAGAGTGGAAGGCGAAGTAGAGAACCCGACTGGAAGAAAATCAAGATCTTAAGAAGTGACAATGGTGGTGAATATAAAGACAAGCAAGTTCCTTGAGTTTTGCAAAATTGAAGGTATCAAAAGGCATTTTACCGTGTGAAGAAGACACCACAACAAAATGGAGTCATGAGAGGATGAAGAACTCTTATGGAGCGTGAGAGATGTATGAGGATTCATGCGCAGATGCGCTGAAATTTTTTGGGCGTAGTCGGTTAACCACGCTGCCTATTTGGTTAATCGATCGCTTCAAGAAATCTTGAGTTCAAAGTGCAAGTAAGGTATGGTCTCGAAAGGTCTATTGATTATACTAATCTTAAAGTGTTTGGATGTAGTGCTTATGCACTAATTCCTAGTGACGAGAGATCAAACTGAAGCCAAAGTCTCTTGAATGCATTTTCATCGGCTTTGAGAGCGGAGTGAAAGGCTATAAACTTTGGGATCCAAAGTGAATCAAAAGAAGATACTCAGCAGAGATGTTGTGTTTGATGAGAAGACCATGCCTATGAACAAAGTCAAGAATTGAGGCAAAATGAGGATGTTGTTAAGAAAGAAACAACCAATGAGGAGCCACCCAAGAAGATGTTCGAAGAAACTTCACACAAAGAGCCACAAGAAGACGTTCAAGTGGGAGGCCGAGATAGAGTCGACATTGAGGTGGAGGATTCTGGGCAACAACAACAACAACAAACTCATGAAGAAGAAGAAGAGGCTCAAGTACAGGTGGGAGCCATCATCTAGCTCAGTCCGAGGCCCAGGAGAACCACCAAACCGCCACAACGGTTTGGATTCGAAAAGGATGCAGTTCACTATGCCTTAAACCTTAGTGAAGAAGATCCAACCACGTTCCAAGATGCAATTGATAGCAAGGAGCGAGAAAGTTGGAAGGAAGCTATGATGAAAGAGATGGAGTCTCTACACCAAAACTCGGCTCCTGGGGAGTTAGTTCCCAAACCCAAAAATCGAAAAATTATTAATAGTAAATGGGTGTTTAGGAAGAAAGAAGGAATACATGAGAAGATGGCCATCATATTCAAAGCTCGTTTGGTGGCCAAAGGGTACTTACAAAAGGAGGGAATAGATTATGATGAAATATTCTCTGGTGAAGCATACTTATACGGTTATTGCTCTCTATAGTTAAGACAAATGGACATGGAGGTGGAGCACTGGATGTAAGACTGCATTCCTCCATGGAGACCTTGAGGAAGACATTTACATGAGTCAACCTCGAGGTTCATTGAAGCAAGTAAAAGAAAATCTAGTTTGCGAGGTTGAAGAAGTCATTATATAGGCTAAACAATCTCCAGAGCATGGTACAAGCGCTTTGATTCCCACATGCTAAAGATTGGATATAGAAGATGTAAATCGATTGTTGTGTGTACTCACATATATTCAAGGATGGGAAGATCATGCTACTACTCTATGTAGATGATATCTTCGATAGCATGTCAAAGAATGTCAAGAATCCAGGAGTTGAAGAAATTGCTTGGAAGGGAGTTTGACATGAAGGATCTTGGTTCGCAAAGAAGATCCTAGGAATGGAGATAAGGAGAGACAGAAGCGCAGGCAAGTTATGGTTGTCACAAAGCAAGTACATATCTAAAGTACTTGATAGATACAAAATGTTAAATTGTAAACTCCGTGTCTACTCCTTTGGGAGCATTTTAAATTATGCCTGGCTTGTGTCCTTTCATCGATAAAGAGAAGGAAGAGATGAACAAAGTACCGTATGCAAACGCGTAGGGTGCCTCATGTATGCAATGATTTGTACACGACCCGACATAGCCCCAAGCAGAAGTGTAGTGTCAAGGTACATGGCGAATCCAGGTCAACAACATTGGAAAGCGTGAAGTGGATTCTTAGGTACTTAAATGGCACCCGAAGCTTGGGATCTTGTTCGAAAGACAACAAGGAAATGCATGTGTGTCGGGTTATGTTGATTCGGATTATGCGGGAGACTTAGGCAGAAGGCGAGATCCACCACGGGTATGTTTTCACTTGTGGTGGAGGACCGATTAGTTGGAGAGCAAGATTAATCGGTTTCGCCTTATCTACTACCAAGGCAGAGTATATGGCACTAACGGGAGGCTTCTAAGGAAGCATTATGGTTGCGAAGATTGGCACAAGAGTTCGGATAGCTCAAGACCCAGTGGTGATTAAGTGTGATAATCAGTGCTATATGTTTAGTCAAGAATCAAGTGTTTCATGTAAAGTCTAAACATATCGATGTACGTACCACGGACAAGGGATTGGGTGGATGATGGGGACATTGCAATGGCCGAAGGTTCATACGGATGAGAACGCTTCGGATTGCTTAACCAAGCGATCATAGCTGAGAAGTTCAGACATTGTTTGAGCTTACTCAATCTTGCTGCATGCTAAAGATTGAGGTGAGTTTCTTGGGAGTTACTTAGAACGATTTCCAAGAGGTTTGAAGAAGTTCTATGAGTCAATGATCTTTACAAGGTGTTAAGGTTCGCCAAGGTGGAGATTGTTGAATAAATGGCTCACTTAAAATGCAAGTAGAAAAAGAAAGGAAGATATCTTTAGGTGACAAAGATATTTCCAGATTTTTGCCTACCCAATCTTGTTTGCCTACCCAATCTTCTTGAAAGTATTAAAAGACTTCTTTGAAGATAGAATGGTTGGTGGCAACATGATCTTGTTGGATTCACATGGCTTTAATTATGAAGGTTAGTAGGTGGCAACTAATTCAAGTTAGAATTGAGTTGCCATGTTAATATGTGGCAACCAATTCAAGTTAGAATTGAGTTGCCATGCTGTAGAGGTGGCAAACCAATTCAAGTTGGAATTGAGTTGCCATGTTAAACGATTTTTTCGATACTTTACATAATGCTCTCTCTCTTTATGTCTATATAGAGGAGAGTTATCAAGTGAGAAATAAGCTAAGGCATAAGAAAGAATTCACAAGAGGCATCTTATTACAAGAGCAAAGAGTGAGAGAAATACAAAGAGCTAGTGTGAGAGAGAATAGAGAGCTAAGAGGTTTATCTTGTAAACCAAAGTTGTTCATTATTCTTTACTAGTGAAATTTCTCAAGGTGATCACAAAGGGATGTAGGCAATTGCTGAACCTCTATAAACACTTGTGTTATTTATTTGCTTATTCAAACACTGTGTGTGTGTGTTTAGATTCATTCTAAAGTTAACTAAGTTTTGTCATCAAAGCTATCAACAACAAGATCCTAGCAAAGGGTTTTCCGACAACAAGAATCATATTTAGGAGTCATAGACTGCAGGATCTTTTCAATGACCACAACATCTCTCATCTGCTCTCCGTGGATCCTCATCTTGTTGGCGATGGTGAGGGTTCGTGCAAAATACTCATTCACTGATTCACCGACTTTCATGTTTAGTACCTCAAACTCTTTGCAAAGAGCTTGTAGCTGTGCACGCTTAACTCGTGCTGTCCCTTAGTACTTTTGCTTCAAAGAGTCCCAAATATCTTTGGCAGTGTCTTTCTTCAGAATTGTCTCCAAGATTGAACAGTCAATGGCCTGAAACAAATAGTTCTTTGCCTTCAAATCTTTCAGCCTTTGTTCATCTACTATCTTCTTCTGAGCATTAGTAGGATCCGTCCCTTCTCTTGCAAGGATCCCAATCTCTACCAAACTCCAATATTCTTTGGAGCGCAAGAAGTTCTCCATGAGCATGCTCCAATGATCATAGTGTCCATCGAATCGTGGGATTGCAGGTTGCACAAAGCTGCTTTCAGAGGCCATGGTGTTGCTACTTCACGACAATCTAAACTTTAGTCTTTTGATCAGGTCCCGTGATGAAGCTCTGATACCAAATGTTAGAACTGAGAATGAATACTTGATAAAACTTATGATAGAAATCTGAAACGTACTCAATAGCTGGGAGAATTTCTGTTGTGTTATTCAAGAATACGATTGGCTATATATAGCCTTACAAAGGAAACTGAAAATAATCAAAACAGCCCACGTACTAACAACCCTATTTACGTGGTACACGACTAAAGATTGAAAGCAACTAAACAACTTGTCCCTCAAGAATAGAGATTATTAACCACTACTTGAAACAAACCTAACAACTAGGAAATCCTAACAATTTCAACAGAAAGGAGAAGAAACCTCACCTAGATCGACGATTGGAACCCCTAAAGTGGCGGGATTTTAGTCAGAAAATCCGAAATTTTGCTTAGTTTTGACAGTGATTTCCCGGGGTGGTTTTGGGCAAGAAAAACTGGATAGATGGGGCGGCGGTGGAGTTTGGAAAAGGTTGGGGTGGCGGCTTGGACGGACGACACCAAATTTGGTGGTGCCGTCTCTGGTCTGTGAGAGAGGGAGGGTTGAAGCGTCGGGGAAGACAAACAAGGGGGGAACGTGTGGCTGATTGGGTTTTTTTTAATTTTTAATTTAATTTAATTTTTATAAATCCAAAAATTCTTTATTAATTATTTTATTGTATTTAATGTATTCATTTTAAATTTAATTTAATTCCCTTATATTAATTATTTTATTTTTAACTTAAATTTCCTTACTTTTGATTTATTTAAATCCTTTTTAGGGTCGGGATGTTACATATATACTTTCAAAAATAAAAAAATCTAGTCCTAGTCCAAGCATACACCAAACGCATGATAAGTGTTATCCAACTTAGACAAAGCCAAGACTGTGTCTAAGCATAGTCCATGCAAAGACAGTCCTGTGTAACAAACGACCCATACGGCCTTGTTTGGTGGGTTGGACTGGACTGGTTAGGATTGAGCTTGGAGTGTTGGATTGGTTTGGCTTGGATTGGGTTGGACTTTAATAAGTTGTTTGGTACATTAAGTTGGGCTAGACTGCACTAGACTAAAGTCCAGTCCGTTGTTTGGTACAAATATGGGCTGGATTGTATTGGACTTAAAAAAATTTATTTTAATGTTTATTAAATTATTTAATATCAGAAATAATTAAATTTAATAAAAAACATGTACACAATTTAAAATAAGAAATTACATGAAGATACTATAAAAATAGTCCAAAAGTTCACAAAATTAATAATAACACGAAAATTCTTTTAAGTACATTCAAATGATCAACAAATACTTATGTTATGTTGCTCTATTTGCCATCCACTCATTAAACATCTCAGTAGCCAAATTATTCCTCCATGCAGACCATTGGTTGGATGCGGCAATGGTATCAATAGTGCCATGATCTACATTGTTCTCAATGAGGGGATCATAATAAATTTCTTGATCCGTTGGATCTATAGACATCTCTCTCATAATTAAGTTGTGTAGAAGACAACAACCCGTTATTATTCGGCATTGTGTTTGTATTGGATAGAACGATGGACTCCTTAAGATTGCCCAACGCATCTTAAGAAGTCCAAAACAACGTTCCACCACGTTCTTGTTGAAGCATGCTTCATGTTAAAGTATTCTCGATGGTTCAAGGGTGCACATCTTTCTCTCCATTCCGATAAGTATATCTCGTTCCTCTGTAGGGTGCAAGAAATCCCTCACAATTTATGTAACCAGCATCCACAAGGTAATAATAACCTAAACAATAAATAGGAGCTAATTAAAATATATAATTCAAATTTAGGATGATTTACACCTACACTACATGGTATCTACATTAATCTGACTTGTTGGAAACTTTAACCCATGTGGCCTATATATCGCATCTCGAAGTACTCTAGAGTCTGATGTTGAACCTTCCCAACCCGATAAGACAAATATGAACCTCATATCTCAAGAACAAACTCCTAATACATTAGTGGCAATGTCACCTTTTCTTGTTCCATATCTTGGCTTGGCAACATCGAGCACATGCATCTTTATATATGTTTCATCTAAAGCTCCCAAGCAATTCTATACAAACAAAACATAGATAGTTCAATTCATGAAACAAAATTCCAAAGAATCAGCATCAGGATGTTTATAAGAAAACAACAATAATACAGACCAAAAAAGAAAAAACAATAATAAGATTGACAACAATAACTTTATGGCGTTGTAAAAAGAACAAAAAATTTACAACTTACCAAATGCACTCGTGGGTTCAAAACTGCTTTAACATTTTTGAATTCTCCAACTCTAATAATACCAAGATCTACAACGTCACCTGCAAATCTGTATAGGAGCATTGTTAGCCTATAAATTGCATGAGTAAGTTAATAAAACTTAGTTCCTCACAGTTACCAACTTACAACATATGTTTTTTGAACATAGAAACTTTGGGGGTTTGAAGGTTCATTGATCAAGATAAAACTAACAGTGCATCAAAGAATGACACATGATTCCCTAGAAACACATAGTCCAGTTCAGTACTTGCGCTTGGGCCGAAATGAATGCATCATACCAGCTATTATCTTATCCGGATGTATTAACGTGCAGAACGTGCGGATGCTATTGTAAATAGGCAGGAAATCAGGGAGGGATAGTACAAAATACACGGCGTCCGCACGATAATAACGTCCGGATGTCCACGTAAAAAAGGTATAAAAACACTTTTTTTTTAACATAGGCAACATAACATCAAGAATTCTATAGTGATGACCTTATATATGACCTTAGGTGTGAGACCTATTTCTTAATTGTTGGATGAAATTGGTTAGCTTGATCCAATAATTAAACGATAACCTTACCTAATGGCCATATATAAGGCCTACCTATAGAATGACTCCACCCAACATGCAACTAAAACGGTGCGTATTGTAGTCAGGGCACCTAATATCATCTTCTTCACTAGTTAGACGCCTCTTCTTCGCACAGCAACTGCAACTGAAGATTCGCAGCAGTTGCAACTTGCAAGCGCAAGTAAGTTCTTTTCTTCTTCATTCTTCCTTCTTCCTCATCCTTCTTCTTCTTTTTTGGTTGCCGTCAAAATCACCCCAAAATTTTCAAAGTATTTTCACTTGACGTATCGGGACCGTATCGATAGAGTATTGGAGCCGATGAAGTAATTATTCTATTAATTACTGATATAGGCAGATGCCTAACTGATTAATCACAATTTGCTTGTTCCTTTACTTTATCTCGAGAGCACGTTTGTTGTCTTTTTTCATGTCTTTACCTTGGTTTGCTATTTTAATTTTCGATTTCATGTCTTTCTCTTCGAACTAAATGCTTTGCACTTCAACATTTTGCCCCCAGGATCCGCCATTGTTTGTTTACTCGAAGAAATAACCTCAGAGATTTTTTTATATTTCGAATTATTTGTTTTTCTATAAGAAGCCAGCAGGCGCAGTCTAACCTTTGAGTCAGTGGCTCCATGGCTTACGATGGAGGCAAATTTAAGTCGACCTCCATCAATGGTGTCAAGATGTACAGCATTGCTTCCCAGCAACGCTCTCTCGCCACCTGGCTTGACCCCAAGAAGCGTCGAGCCCTACGCAAAGATCAAAGTACACCCCTCTTCTTCTTCTTCGTTAATTTCTTCCGCTTAGTTAATTTTGTTGTAATGGAGATAACTTTTGTTATCATATTTATGATTTTGTCGACTTTACAGTAACTTCATGTGAATTTATTGCTGATTTTGAGGACTTTGGCTTGAATCTTCGCTTAAACCCTAGACTAATATCAACTTGCACTGCTACTGGGATACTTTGATTCTTCTCATTCTAGGTTTTGGGTGCTAATCATTAGAGTGGAATCTGTTGCGATAAATTGCATGCTAAAGAGCAAAATAATGTTTGTTTTTATTTTTTCTTTGTGCTTGAGTTCTGAAGTATACTTTCCCAATAAAACTTATTTGAAGGGGATGCCTCATAACATATGCTTAGTTTCTATGGACTGTGATCATTTAAGAATTAGTCTGAGATGGAAATATGTTTTCAAAATCATTTTAGCTGACACAACTTTTTGGCATTAATTTAATCTAATGGGAGGTGTTTCTTCATTGTTTATTTGTCAGATTATATGCAAAGGGTGGACTTAATCCAGGACCTGAGATTTGAAACTGCAACTACTAAAATCAAGGCAACTCCTGATGGGGAGTTTGTAATTGCAGCAGGTGCCTTTATGCTTTACTTTATGTTGTGTGTGGTATGATAATTTTATTTTCACAATAAATAGGGAATATTACATAAAAAATTTCATATTTAGGAAAAGGCCAAAACCCAAGCCAAAATGCAATCCACTTTTTTGCCTTGGGCTTTGGCCTTTTCCTAAATAATTTTACTTTCTTTGACTAAACCCAAATAATTCTAAAAAATTATTTGTGTGTCGTCATGGGTGTACGCATATAGAGTAAAAACATTTGAACTTGTACGCACTGTGATTTTTACTATTGAAATTCAGGTATTTACCCACCACAAGTCAAAGTTTATGAGCTGAGAGAACTTTCACTCAAGTTTGAAAGGCACTTGGATTCAGAGATAATTGATTTTGAGGTAGTTCAGTTTCATAATTTGAATTCATTTCTGATGTAACATGATATTTGAAATATTTATTGATGGTCCATGGCTGATTTGTGCGTCTGCTGGTTTTTTCAGTATTTTATCAGTAAAGTTACTCCTCTGTAAATAATTTTCATATTTTTGAATTTGTAGTTACAATCGTTAATGTACACTCTTTTTTCTTTTTCACTTACCTTAGCACTTGCAATTTCAGTTAGTCATTCTTGTAGAGTAAGAATAAGAGCATTTCTAAGTAATATGATGAAGTTGGAAAAAAAGTTTAATAGTTAATAGATCTTACAAGAGTTTTATTTTTATTAATTAGCAAAGAAAAATGCAATTGCACACCCTTTTTTCCCCTTTGTTCCAGTTTAGTTTCCTTCTGAATGGTACTGTTTTCTCCTTCCAAAATCCAAAATTTATTCAAGTTTTTAGTTGGTTTATAACTTAAATGCCAACATTATAATTTAGATATCATCATTTCATGTTCGCTACTTAAAGGTGCCAATGTTATGCTGTGTTTTCATCATGTTCTCATGGAACTTAAAATATTACTGACTCAATTTTTCGTTACACATTCAGGTTTTGGCTGGTGATTATTCAAAGCTTGCGTTTTTATGTGCTGATCGTTCCGTTTATCTACATGCAAAATATGGAAAACATTACAATGTGCGAATTCCAAGGTTACTCTTTATACTTTGTTTATGTTAATGGCTCATGAATGGAAATGGTGTTTAAACTATGTGGCTGCTTTTTTAAAACTTTGAACTCAATGTTTCATTATGTACTGTGGTTACTCTTTTCTATTTCTATTCCTTTTGGCTGTTATGTATTATTGGGTTGTTTGGTTAGAAAGTATATAGACAGATATTTGCGGATGTGAGGGGCGATGTGGTGGTTTATTTGTTGTTGAGGATTTGATTTTGGGCATCCTTTTGCGTATTCATGTCATCAGAGTTTTGAGAGAGCTTATTTTCTGTTATTTTTTTCCTAGATTGGAACACTGTTGTTTCTTAACGCCTTCTGTTGTTGTACTGGATTCATTTTCCTATAAAAACAAAGAAAAAACAAGAGGGCAAATTGGATACAGAATGAGTAGCTTTTGCATGTGTGTGGATATATATATATTAAAGGGGAGTTTATGTGTGCTTGCCCGCCTGTGTAAATGTATTTTTGAATCCTTCAACCTATAATACACCACAAAATTACAGTGCCCTTTATTGTCTCAATAAAAATATGAAATGATGATGTTTTCACACATTTATTATTTACAAATGGGCCCGCAATAATTTAGACCTCTCCCTTTTGGGGCATCATGTTAGCACCATCTCTATCATTGAATGAGTTGATAGAATCACCAACCCATTAAAAAAACCACCAACCTCTTAGAAATGTGGAGAGGTACGTAACTAAATACATAAAATGGAGGGGCACTATATCTCTTTTCTTAATTCTGTTTTCTATTTTTTCTTGAGTATTTGTTGACCCTCTTTCTCTCTAATCAAATCATATTTTTTCCCCCTTAATGTTACCCACGTTAAGAGTTTTCATTAAATTGTTTTCAAAAACTACATTGCACCAATACAGTAATGAAATACTTGAGCAACTACAGCTCTTTAGAACTAAAGTTTAGTACATCTAGTATTTACCCGAGTCACTTGCTTTTGTTTTAGCCCTCTTTTGCAATGTATGAATTAAACTTTTATCCTTACATTTTGAAATTTATTTCTATTACATAAAAGGATAAAATAACTTCATAATTTATTAACAATTAGAATTATGTTTATCATTTAAAAGACAGTCAAGATTGTATAATGTGTGTAATTTAGATTCAAATTTTATCCAGTTTGTAATTTAGATTAATACTTGTACAATGCATGGGTTGTAGCTTGAATAAGTTTGATATTCTTTCTGCAATGAGTTTATTGAACTTGTGTATACAGAATGGGAAGGGACATTGTGTATGATTGCTGGTCTTGTGACTTGCTTTGTGCTGCATCTTCCCCAGAATTGTACCGGATTAATCTGGAACAGGTTTTATTGCTCAACTGGAATTTTCTTTTTAATCTCCTTTAATTCTTAGGTATGTTGATAATGATTTTGACTTGTTTGCAGGGGCGGTTTCTCTCTTCCCTGAGCACACAATCAGCGGCACTAAATGTAGTTTCTCGGAGGTTGCTTGTTGATCTTTTTTTACTAGTTTAGTTTCGTTTGCTTCTTTAGTTATCAGATATATGTAGGATTTCCTTATATTTGGTAATTTTTGGTTAATTATTTAAGCATAAGGAGCTTTTCTTTTAAATTTCAGCAAGCTTCATGGTCTAGTTGCTTGTGGTGGTGAGGATGGTGCTGTGGAAAGTTTTGACTTGAGGACAAAATCCTCGGTTGGTAGGATTAATGCTGTCGCACCTGCTGGTGACATTGACCAGGTAACAGTCCTTTGATCTATTTGTTTTGAGTAAATATTCGTTAATGAAGACAGGAAGAAGTCTAATTGGTTGCCACAATGTACTCAATGTCATGGATTAAGATGTGTGGAAGAATTATGGCATGCAACCTCGGTTTGAGCTGCAGTTCCTTACTGTATAAAATGCTCTATTTTATTTGGCAAATCCATCACCCTTCGAAGTTCAAATTATTTTCATATACTTTGTTGGTCAGCTGTAGGATATGCATGTGTATTGTGGTTGTCTGGATAATTTGGCCATGATACAAATGCCAATTTGTTTCTTATGCTTTTGAAAAATGTAACTATGGTTTTACAAGTTGAGGCAGATGTTACGCTGACCAACCTTGTTGATTTTGACGTACTTGAAACAGTAGAGTCATACCCAAAAAAGAAAAGAAAAAAGGAACTCACCAATTCCAAACCAATGACCATCAGTTTGAATTGGTTTTGTATCTGGTTTAGATGGTAAAAAGAATCTTTCAGTTTTGTTCTATTTCACCTAGAAAACAGCAAACTTTTTTTTATTCATGAGAATTTCAAAAAGACAGTGTTATCAATTTCATTGCTCCAATTTAAGTTGAATTCAAAACTAGTTCAAATCCAAGAGTTTTAGACTACATAATGTCAATGTTTAACCACAAGGCTTTGTTGTGGTAGTTTGACAAGAGCACAGTGAAATGAGGGCCTCATGACCTTCTTAGCATTAGTTTTCCTCTTTCATTTTTGATATCTCAATTGTTCCATATCTTTTTTGAAAATGAAAATAAAAGAAGTGGGTTGAATGATCTGGCTGGTTCATCAGTTCAGTCACAGATGAATGTCAGGGGAATAAAATTGTATGCGGGATTCCTGTGAATGATGATCCTTTCTCTTCAACTATTAATCTGACACGATTATCCTTAATCTGGCTGCCTCCTGGATTTGCAGGAGGTCACTGCATTGGAGTTTGATGAAAAAACGGGTTTTCTAATGGCTGTTGGAAGCAGTGCAGGGAAGGTATGATGTCATTTTTCTTTTCGCTAGTAAAAGTATCTGTAATTTGTATATTTTTTATGCTGATATAGCTGTTATCTCATTTTAGTTATGTGTGTTATCAAAACTATGCACCATATTTTTTCATTGTCAACCATGCAATAATTAGTTTTTGTCAATTTTGATGTTCAATTTTAGAGAATTCTCTTAGATTATACACTTCATAGGTACCATATATCTGTATCTGCATGCATAGATTTTACACTTAACAAGCATAAAAATGTTTGAGACAGCCACTTGTTTTCCATGACGGATACATAGAGGGTCAAAATTTGAGATACTTGTGATGTTCAATTAAGATAGTGGCTCATGGAAGGGTGACAAATACTCTTTGAAGTGAAAAATGAAACTGCCAGCCAACTTGGGAGCTAATCAAAACTGTTTGTCAAATTATCAACAATTTTGCAGACTACTCTTATTGAGAAATGTGAATTGTCTTCTTTATGTCAAAGAGGGGGGAATTTTAATTGTTGTATTTACGCCCACTGTTACTTGCACCTTAGTGTGTAATCATTTGTCCAAATAGAAATGGTCTTAACGTGTTGGGGGGATGATTTTCCCTTGGCTACAATGTTATTAATGAAGGTGGAAACAAGGTTTTTTAAGATATCTAAAAAAAAAAAGGTAATCAAGATAAGAGATAATTGGGATCAAACATCAGGTAGGTGGTGGCAGGTGGTGATTTACATGGTACATTTGGTTATGCAGTAGATTACAGGTTTATGGTCTTTTTGTGGAGATTGACTGAGTGCCTTGTTGGAGGATGTGGTGATAAAAAAACCCTTTGGGGGTATCTCATGAACTTATAACTGAAGAAAAGATAGAGGGATGAGGACTAGGATATATGGATCTCTTTGGGCAATAATATGTTGTGAATATAGGCTACACAGAGCAGATTCAAGGGCTTGGAGATTGAACAGACAGGGACTTATAATCCCTTTTTTAGATATCTTTGTTGGGAATGACAGTCTCATTTTGTGTTCCAGAGTTATAAATGGTCATTTACTGTTATTTGCAATGTTACATATATAATTGTAACTATCCATATTCTAGTTCTTCGAGAGCTGCTGTATCACCGTATCATATTGTACTGCGAATCCCGTACCTGTATCCGTGAAATATAGGTTGGCACCATCACTTCTTTCACCTTCAGTTGTAGTCTTGAATAGAGCCTCTGTCAAGAATATGTCAGAGCTGTGCCCAATCTTTCAAAAAGAATGTAGCTCTGTCAATTTACGTTTTAGTTGCTGTTGATTGAATCTACATCCTTTTACTATTCCGTGCATAGAAATATAATTTTAATCGTGTCATTGAAATTGCAGGTACTCATTTATGACTTGCGTTCATCACATCCTATACAGATTAAGGATCACATGTGAGTTTACTTCCTTATAACTTACATTTGAATTTACTTATTGTGTGGTTCTTCTGGTTGAGCACAATGAGAGAGTCTGTTTTCTGCTTATAACTTTCTGGTTGTTGAGAATACTGCCATTGGTTTATAGGTATGGCAGCCCGATATTAGACATTAAGTGGCATCAAACTCTTAATTCTGAGGCACCAAAGTTAATGACCACTGATAATCACATTGTTAGAATATGGGACCCTGACACGGTAAGACATTATATTCGAGAAGACAATTTTTTTTTTGGAAAACAATTGTTTCTTTGATGATTGGATATTAGAATTCTGTATTTATAAATAAATATATGTTGCTTTTTTCCTTTGTTTGCAGGGTGAAGGCATGACCAGCATTGAGCCAACTGCTGGAACAATTAATGATATATGTGCATTTCCTGGGAGTGGATTGATGTTGCTGGCTCTAGACTGCAGTCAGATTCCATCTTATTTCATTCCTGATCTTGGACCTGCACCCAATTGGTGTTCTATCCTCCAAAACCTTACTGTGGGTTTTCAGATGTTATTTACTTATTTCTTATTTGGATTTAGTTTCATTTTGTGTGAGGTCTTCAGTTATAGTGCTAATGTTTGACTTCTTTCTACAGGAAGAGCTAGAGGAGGGTGGACAGACAACCATCTATGATGATTTCAAATTTTTGACAAAAGAAGACCTTGAGAGGTTGAAGTTGACTGGTCTCATTGGGACTAATCTCCTTAGAGCTTACATGCATGGGTTTTTTATTGATTATCGGTTGTATAAAAAGGTTAGGCTGCCTTCCTTTGTATGTATAATTATTTTTATGAAGGGTGCAATGGCTGTTTCGTGAAACAAAATAATCCGTATCATCCAGTTTAGAATGGTTTCAGAAAGCGGAGAACAATAATCTGTATTAGGCTTTTTACCTTTATTTTATAATTACTTTTCTCTCACCCTTTCGAGACTCTTATCTGTTTGTATTGTTTTGTGGTTTTTCTGTTGGTTATAATTGTTCTTTGAAATGTATGTTTTTGGCTGTGTTAGGATTTAGTGAGTTCTCGGGCTGGCTGTTTTAGGATTTAGTGAGTTCTTGGGTGTGTTTTTTAAGTTCTGTCTTGAAAGATGCATATCTTCATAGTCAAAGACATGTTTTCCGTGCTCGAGTATGGTATTTGTTTGATTGCTTCTAATTATTATACAAAGTAAGTTTTCTGCTTTATTTGATAGTATTTACATTCTGGCAGGCAAAAGCTTTGGCAGAGCCTTTTGATTATGCTGAATACATTGAAAAACGTAAAGGAGAGAAGCTAGAGAAAGAACTTGCACGAGACCGAATTACGGTTAGTTATTTTCATCTACATTATTTATTATTTATATAGAGTTTTTATTTATTTGTTCAATTACTCTGCATTTATCACTATGTACAGCTCTTAAGAAATTTCTGTTACCACGGAGGCAATTGCAATAAAGTGTATGAGGATTTGTGAGCCTGGATGTTCTAGTTTCCTCAATTGCCCATATTATTTGCATATGCGTATATGATGCAGCATATGAGTTAACTAGTACCAAGATCAATTGTAGAATGAACTAAAGCTATTAAATTTTACCAGACATCAACACCCATCAACAAACAAGGAATTCACAGTAAGAAATAGACATGAAACTAGTCAACCTCATTGCCCGAGTTATGTTCCTCAAAATCTAGAATTTAAAGTGATTCCAAGAATTGTGTAGATTCCTCTAGTTTTAGGGCATGTTCAAAGTCTAATTCTAAGTCTTAAATTCCATATAGATTACTGAATATGAAAGTTGTAGGCTCAAGATTATCTTTCTATAGGCTTCAATGAAAACAAGTCTAGAAACAAGGCAATGAAAGAAGAATGGGCTGGAATATCAACAAGGAAACAATTGCTCGAAAGAATAATGGAAACTAAACAGCAAACCTCTTAAAATAAAGATAAGGACAAACTTGGCTTCACACCAAATCTACCATCGCTGACAAGTACCAGAACAATTTCTGATAACTGATTTTATTCATCAAAGTTCATTGCCTTTGCCCAAGGCACTTTACATATACTTATACCCAAATACAAAGACTCAAAATTCATGCAACAAGACTTTATTTCAATACCAAGACTTTATTACTAGAATTTAAAAGACACTTAACGTTAATAAAGACTCTTTTAAAGACACTTATCTATAAAATTGAAGGAAAATATGAAAAGTCTCTGAAGTAACTCTTCTATAACTAAAAGAGCATTTAATCCAGCCATAAAGACATAATTGGATTATGATTAGTCTTCTTCCATCTCTTTCTCTCATAGACTCTAAGTGGTTTGACAATGATGTCCCCATCAGTATATGTATATATTTATTTTGAGGCAGGGTGGTTTCGAATAAATTTTGGAAAACTTGGTATTCTTTTCAAAGAAAATTGACTAGGCATGAGTTTTGTTCTGGCACTTCACCCTATACATTGTAAATATATCTTCTCTCATTTTTCTCAATCTTAACATCCACACACTTTATGAAAAATACTCATATATATTATATATTGAGCCCTACAAGGGTGTCCCTCAAATAAGTTTATTTGAGGGCTCTCAACTGAAGCTATTTAGTTATTATGTCATTACTGTTCAACCAGAGCAAACTTTGACCCTTATCCGCACCCTTTTTCAGTTTTATTTTTGGTTCAGTTTCCAAAAAATTTGAATTTACGACTCTAGTTATCCCTGGAGCCCCTAAGATATATCTGAATACTTTTAAATCCAAATTAATCCCTAAGTTATTTTCCTGTACAAAATTTTAACCATCCACATAGAGCATGCTCCTTTGCTTTGAGGTGCTCTCATAAATTTTTCAGAGAACTTTTATATTTCAGTGCAATATGAGTGGGACTCAACAGTTAAATTTTGGGGGTTTTGAATCTCCTTTAGGAGATTGCAGGATTGTAGAGTGAATTATATGGCTATGGAATTTAGTTTTTGGTAGATTTATGCCATGTCAGATTATCTTCTTGAGACTGATTACAATATCTCTTATATGTTGTACTTTTCTTTGCTGCAGATTAAGAGGAAATTGCCCAAGGTCAATCGGACTCTTGCAAAGAGTATTCTTGATAATGAAGATGCAGAGAATGAAATTAAAGATGCTGGTAGCAACGAGACTAAGAAGCTATCAAAGAAAAAGAAGGCACTTGGTAGTGACATTCTCAAGGACGAGCGATTCGGAAATATGTTTGAAAATAAGGTATGAAAATCTGAACCTTTGGCTTCTGTAAGAAAAGGGCAACAATTTAACCCAAAAATTTGTTCAAGTAGTTCACCATCCCTTTCTATAAATTTTAATTAAAAAAAAGAAAAGAAATAAACACAAAAGAATTCTTCTTCTCTAAAGAGTTTGTTCATTTATGTGATTAATAGCATGAAATCCGCTGGATGTTTGTTGAGCTTATTACTAGTTACAACATCAAGAACCTATGCATTTAAGTGTCAGTATTGTCTTCTGTTGGTGGTTTGAAAGAAAAAAAATGCATCTTCCCCCATGCCTCCCCATTATTGAAGCCAGTCATCACCATCCGACACCTATCCTTGTTCCCAAGACTTTCATGTTCTTGTTTATTATCAGAAGAGTCTAAGGGTCTCAAAACTCCTAAGTGACATCAGTGGAACCTGTCATCCTTTCTGGTTGTTGAATGGAGGTTCCTCATTATGTCACTTTCCCCCAGTTTTGCTAGGAGTTTCTTGTCGCATAATGCATCCATAACTTGTATGTCTGTCATGTAACTCTAGTTCCCTTCAGAGCTGATATTGACGGCTAAATTGCTTTGCTAGGTAAACGTTTTTTGCTTGGATTGTTGTCCATGGTAGAGTTAAAGTACTTGCAAGTCCTACAATGGAAAAAGGGCTTGCATCTGTCTCTTATTCGCCATTGGTGCAACATGTGTAAAGTGCAACCAAAGTATTGATCACATTTTTTCCTTCCAAGTTCTGTTTTATAAGCTCTTTAGGTAGCTAGATTGAGTTGGGTGGTTCCTCTTCTTGTCACTATTCATGGAGGGGTTTTGTGCTTTTGGTGGAGGGAGGAACACAAAGGTTTTGTAGTGTTAAAGAAATTCTGTTGGGTTTTTTGGTTGGGAAGGAACAGTTAAACTGTTTCAGTGCTTTTTAGTTTAGTGGACTGCAGCTGTATTAGCTCCATTTCTGTTTATTACATCTTATTAGTTTCCTACAAAATGAAAATAAATAATGAGGGGTCGGGGCCGAATCATGTTTTAATTTTGTTTGGGTTGAACAGTTTTTATTATTATAATGATTCGTTTTGTGATTTGTGTTCAGGATTATCAAATAGATGAGTTTTCGCAAGAGTATGTGGCTTTACACCCTATGCCTTCTAAGAAGCAACCATCGTTGGTGGATGAACATTTCAGACCTGCCCTGGAGGATGAAGATCAGAATTTAAGTGATTCTGATGCCTCCGCAACATCTTTGTCATCAGAGGACGAAACTGGCCATGAAAAGAGTAAAATGAGAAAGAAAGGACGAACTCCAAGGTGAAGATTTCTGGTTCCTTTGCCGACACTCGTTGTCCTGTTTATTTATCTGTTACAACTTACATTACTTCCATGTCCCTGAGTTTTTGTCGAAGTTTAAGTATCTCCCTCTTAAGTTTAGAAGTCATACTATCCTGTCCCATCTAAGGAGATTTCACAATACATTTTAGTGTCGAGGGAAATTTCACTTCAAGAGTGGGTTTTGATCATACAAGTGTTTGCTTTTGGGGTAGAAATATCAATTGATCTGTAGAAGTTTTCCGAATGTCCATGACAACAAGATTAAAGTTATTGGTTTGCCTGATAAACATTTTGAGCTCAGTTACTAATGCAGGAGTCTAAAAGACAAAAAATGTGAACATAAGACCAAAACTGTATTAAAGAAAATTTTATGTTCTCTATGAGAAGGGAGGTCAGTGTAATTCCGGAAAATAGAATATTGAAAACAGAAGGGATGTCTGGGAATTTTGAATAAAACCTTAGGAGGTCAACATAATTTACTCTGATCAATTAATGGATCTGTCAGACATGAGCAACTTTTGCTAAATTTGGTGATTTGAACCCAAACGTGATTTGTCTATTTTCCGGTTAACTGTTGCAATGTAATTCTGCGTATTTATGTATGGAGTTTTGATTCAAATCTTGAAATGTCTGTTGGAGCTTAGAACTCTAAATCTGAGTTACTAAATATCTGTTTTTTGAAATTCTATTAGATTGTATGAAGTCAAGGATGAGCGGCATGCAGAAGCATTCTTAAATCGTGAGTCATTTGCAAAGGAGGAATTACTTCCATTGGGCGAGAGGGTAGCAGCTCTCAGAGATGATTGGCAGGTTTCTGCTATCCCAAGTGATGTTAAGCTGGGACCCGGAGGTTCACGTGAGATTTCCTTTAGAGCTAGAAGCTCTGCTAAGTACAAAGAGGACGAGGAGGATGAAGAAGCACAGCGTGGAAAGAGGAGGGGAGTTCAATCATTAGGACTAAAACAAAATAGCAACGGATTCGGAAGTCGAGGAGAGGAGGCAGAGGAGGGAGAGGAGGCAGAGGAGGAGGGAGAGGTGGCAGAGGGAGAGGAGGGCATCGCAGGAGAGGTAGAAGTGGGGGCTGGTAAATTATTTCCAATCCGTGTACGCATGCGTCACTTTGTTTATTGTCTTCTATCTTTGGCCCCTCCATTGGCAGTTCAACCAAAGATGTTTTCAATACATAGTGATCGTCGAATGCATTTAAACAACTCAATGATCCAGGGGAGGAAGCTCCAATGAGTTGTGCCATTTTTGTTGTCGTTCTTTTGAACCAGCCTTTATACAGAGTGACATTCTCATTTTTGTTGTTGAGATAGTAAATCGAGGGTAGGGGAAGCTCCAATGAGGCACAATGGCTATTTCGCGTCTCGCAGGATGCAGACGAAATGAAGCCGTATATTGGAATTGTATTTTACATTATCAACTTAACTTATTCAAAATAGTGTAAACTGATAGTGGGCAACAGTGCTGGCGTTAACCAGAACTTGGAATTGGGTTGTAGTTCTATTCTGTTTATCATTTCAATTAGTTCCGTTGTGACCAGGGAAAACAATGGTCACATACTGTTACATTTAATCCAACGATGACTTCTGATCAATGCCTCAATATAAGAAAATTAATGCCCGAAAAACAATTACAGGGATTTTTGGTATCGTATTCAAGTAAGGAATTCAAAGATGGCAAAAAGTCGTTTTTGGTCCCTATAATTTACCCACTTTTATCACTTTAGTTCCTATCGTTTCAATTTGATTAAGTTTGTCTCTGTAGTTTTCAATTTAAGCAATTTAAGAACAAAGTCTAGTTTCTGTCAAAATAAAGTGACTGCCGTTAGTTATTGAGGTGCATTTTCGGTCCAAAAACAAAGATAACCAAAAACCCTTAAAAAAACACCGAAGAATAAAATAACAAAAAAAAAGAAAAAAGAAACCCAAATTACCCAAACCCCACCCGCCCTCCATCTCAACCCAACACTGCAACCTAGATTACCTAATCCCCCATCCCCCACTGCGAACCCCCTCTCTCTCTCTCTCTCTCTTCATCTTTTTCTCTCTCCTCGTCTCTTCGTCCTAGGCCTCAACTCACCTTACCCCAACAATACCATACTAAGAAAACAGCAGCCCACGCCCGCTCTCATCCAGTCCCTGTAATCCATTGTTGGCCACATCATCGTCCCCGCTCCTAAACGCCAAGTAGCCAATTGCAAGCCCCAAAGCGAGAAGCACGGCTTTGCCAAGCCGCGGCCGAGAACTACACTCCGCTCCGCCGAGCTTCGCCGAGGAGCAGAGTTTGGATTGGCGCCGTAGATGACGTAGCCTTGAGACGCACAAGAAGGAGGACAGAGAGGGTGGAGTTGATGAGGTCGAGGAGGTTGGACAAAGACGGGGAGAGAGGAAGAGACGGGGAGAGAGAAAAAGACGGTGATAAAGAAGAAGAGATGGGGAGAGAGAGAGGTTTCTCAAAGGGGGATGGGGGACTGTTGGGGTGGACGTGGCTAGGGGATGCGTGGGGAGTTTGCGGTGTTGGGCTGGGGGAGGATGATAAGGGTGGGTGGGGTTTGGGTAATTTGGGATTATTTTTAGGGTTAACTACAATAAATCCCTAAACTATGGGGTCATTTTCAAGTTGATACCTAACTTTAGAGACATTTACAAGTATATACTCAAACTCCAGGAAACTATATAATTTACCCTCCATTAGCCAAACCGTTAGTTAATCATTAAATGCTGATATGTCAAATATGGACCCCTTTTTTTAATCACATGGACTTCCACATAGACAAAACAATTAATAAAAAATTCAAAACAAAAAAAATATCGCCCTCTCTCTCTCCTGACACCAGCTATTTGGCCGGCGATTCTGACGTCGTCCCACCACGGTTGCCGGTGATTTTGGTCGGGTTTTGCTCGCCTCTTCCTCCTCTTCATGTCCATACCCATCTCCAACCTTGATTCCATGAGATTAGCCGAGAAAATGGCTTAATATCACAAAAGGTCCCTAAGGTTTACGAAACTATCAAATTGCATCCTTAATGTTTTTTTGTGTCATCCATGGTCCTCAAGGTTAGTATGTGTTATCACAAATGGTCCCTGCCGTTAGGTTCCGTCAAAAACTCCGTTAGTTCTTTGACGTGGCATATATGTATATCATAAAACATCCCTAAGGTTCACGCACCTATCACAAATGGTCCTTGCAAATTTTTTAATTTTTTAAATTTAAAATTCATAAAATTTTAGTTTTCTTTTTAAATTATTTAAAAATATATTTTGTATTTTAAATACATGTGACACTATACTTTTGAAGATGTGGGCTCCACATATATGCCACATCAACAAACTAATGAAGTTTTTAAAAAATAATTTAAAATTCATAAAATTTTAAAATAAAAAAACCATTTATGGAAGGATTTTAACCTTGAGCACAATTTATGAATCCTAAACAGTTAAACCTTTGGTTTTTTCATTTTTAAATTTTATGAATTTTAAATTATTTTTTAAAAAAACTCCATTAGTTTGTTGATGTGGCATATATGTGGAGCCCACATCTCCAATAATATAGTGTTATGTGTATTTAAAATACAATATATATTTTTAAATAATTTAAAATTCATAAAATTTAAAAATGAAAACCAAAATTTTATGAATTTAAAATTAAAAAATTAAAAAGTTTCACAAGGACCATTTGTGATTGGTGCGTGAACCTCAGGGATGTTTTGTGATATAATATGCCATGTCAGCAAACTAACGGAGTTTTTGACGGAACCTAACGGCAGGGATCATTTGTGATCACACATACTAACCTTGAGGACCACGAATGACACAAAAAAACATTAAGGATGCAATTTGATAGTTTCGTAAACCTTAGGGACCTTTTGTGATATTAAGCCCCGAGAAAATTGAGCGAAACTGAAGCCCAAATCGGCCGCTTTGAAGCCGCCATTTCCAGAGCTTTTTCCGGCCAACTCCAGCCACCATCGAAGCCCAAACCGGCCCCTAATGCTCGCCCAGCCACCCCTTCCCCTCCTTCTCCTCCTCCTTCTTTTCCTTCTCTTAGAGTCAGTGATTGTCCATGAGTTTAAGTAATCAAAAGATAAGCGTGATTTACAAATGGAAGCACATATTTCTCCATCGTCGATTTGAACACAGAGAGCAAGAGAGATTGAACACAGAGAGCAAGAGAGACATAGACATACACAAAGAAAGAAAGTGTGAGAGAGAGAGAGAGAGAGAGAGAGAGAGAGAGAGAGAGAGAGGGAGATGAGCCATGTGATGGGCACTGTTGTTGTCTTCATTGTTGCTCACCGATGGCTGGTGGAAGATGAAGAGCTTTAGAAGTGACAGGCCAGGAAATGGCCAAAATCCATGGTTTTCTATCGGAAAACCCTAACTTTCCTCCATCCTCGATTTGAACAATTTGGCATGAAATTGGGCTAGGTCTTGGAGGGAAAATGCAAAGGAGAGGCCGGTGGTAGGTTCCAACCAATCTGCAGATGTGGACATGTGGCATGGTGTTATGTTCCAACCAATCACAAAATGTCATGTGGAAATTCTAATTTAATTTGCTATTTTCGAATTTCAAAAATTCACCAAAAATACTTCTGAGTTGTGAAAAATTATCCGAAAAGTACCACAAGCTCGTAATGACGTCTACTTTTTTTTATGAGGTCAAAACACCAAAATTCTAACTTCTCAATTTCATAAATATATTAATCTTAAACATAATGGTGATATTTACTTAGAAAAAAATGTCACTTACCTCAAAATGGACCGTTGAATTTTTATTGCATGCAAAAAATATTCTGGAATTTTTCAGGGTGTCACAATATCACTTTCATACCTCTGTTAGTATGACCGTCATATTTTTTGTTAAATAATGATGCGGCACTCAATGTGCCACATAAACTCACCCATATTTTGCCACGTGGACTGAATCATGAAAATATGTTTAATTAATTGAAATTTAAAATATATTTGAAAACTAATAAAAATTAGTTTTTTATTTACAAAAAATAAACACTTTCTCCTACCACCTCCTATCGTATCAACACCCTGTACCTCTGTTGTGAAATTATTACAAGTGCACAATCCGCACAAGTAATATATAAGTAAGTAGAGTGTCGTTCCTACGAAGACTGTAAAATCCTACTAATTACCAATTATGATTAATTCAAAAGTTTATGTGAATAGTTAATTAAGAAGATTGACTAATTTAATTAAACTAAAACAGTTATGAAAAATAGAAATTTAATTAACGATGGAAAATCAAGTTGATGAGACACTAGAGCATCCGATTTCACCATAGCCAATTCCACTTAATTCTTATAGCCAATTAACCCTATTTACTATCCATGTTGACACTTGGTTTCTCCTAATTTATTCGATATCCCCTCTCGGACTTAACCAAAAGTATTCTTAATTAACAACGCACTCTCTCTCGAGCAATGGATTTAGAAAATCAAGAACCCATTAAGTTCTATGAGAACCTGCAAGAAAATTGCATGAGTCATGTTAGTACCTCTTGGGCACTCATTCAAGTCATGGTATTTGTTATAAGAAGCAAACACCAAACATCTCCTTGTGGTCTCCGTTAGGATCATCAATTAAATATTAGCTAGATATTTAAAGAATTAAGAACAGTAACAAATACTCAACATCGAATAATAATTAGGAATTAATATAACTATAAAAATTAAGTGTTCATGATTAGGCTACATCGTAGCCCTAGCAAGAAAAATTAGTTCATGACAAGAGCAAAGATAAACAAGAGAATTATTGTCATAAAACCAATTTGGCCGATGGACTTGATCTTCAAGATCTCCATAGGAACACCATCAAAACCTCCTCAAGCACGGTAGTAGCAAACTCTTGGCTCTCTCTCTGACATTTTTGTGGGTGTGTCAAAATTATGATGTAGAGATGTGGTGGAAGAAGCCCCTTGCTCCTATTTTAAGACTTTGTATTTATTGGCAAAAAAGAATTACTCTCCAAAAAAAGGAAAATAATATTTATTTAGGAGATATTTGGGTAGTTGAGAAAAAATAAGAGAATATGATAAACTCAATGTGAAAAGGAATAAAAAGGGTGACTTAGGGATTTGGCGTTGTGGCTTTTGAGGGAAACAAAATGGGGCTTAGGGAGACTTGGAATTGTCTAAGTCAAAGAAAGAAAACACGGCTTGGAGAGAATAGATGAAGCTTTGGCATTGGTAATCAATGAAGCCCAGTCATCAAACTTAAGGCATTTGCATTCCCCATGACCCAAAGAGCCCTTCTTGTTGCTACACTTTTCTCACAGACCCACCAATCGGACTCCATCTTTAATATGCTTCCTAATCCAACTAGCTTCTTCAGCTCCAAATGAACAACGGCAACTCTTAGTCAATGATCATAGACCCATTTTGGTCCTTTAAGCTTCCAAAATCATAGTTTTAGCTACAAACCCTTGCTAGGAACGATTGTCTACAAAATTTTCACTAAACACATTTATCACAGCCCGGATTTTCAACTACAAATAACCTGCTAAAACTTTGTCAACTCAACGAATCCTCAATAAGCACTCAAGCTCTACAATCCTCAAACTCTGGGCCGCAAAACCTAAGAAAAGTTTGCAACGTAACTTAAAAACCATAATCCAATATTTCACTCTCAAATGATAAAAATGCACTTCAGACCAACCGGGGCTCCAAAGTGATCAATTATCGTCCAAAACACTCCAACACTGTGACGTACACACAATCGACGTCAAAACAGGACCAATGACACCCATTGTCCATAAAGTCACTATTTAGATCCCGCGGGTCCCTCCATTCCAACTGACACTCCAAAAATCCACCTCGAGCACACGAACTCAGATTTCAAATTTGATTGCACCAATGAAACAATTTAGGTTCGATCCAACGGTCGGATTATTCTTGATCGCACGATTAGCACAATAACTTAAGATCGGGAAGTCCGATCACCAATCCGTCTGTACCTACAGATTCACAACAACACCAGCTACCACATATATAAAATTGGACACGATCTTACGGTCCGATCAACTCCAATCTACTGTCCAGAATTTACGAGGCTTCGATCGTCGGTCAAATGACAAAATCTCGCAATTTCAAGCACACCATCGTGCTCAGGACAACGAGAACATTAACCTAACCTCGAATTATGAATTTGAAATTTAAATCATCAAAAATCCACTATTTGAGCAATTTCAAAATTTGCAAAAGAGACTTTGAAATTTACCTTAAATCGTAGGCGTCGTTCTCACGAACATGTAGACGAAAACAGTTCATCAATCCGGCTCCAGAGAGAAAATTATGAATTTTCAAAGATTTTCTTTTAAAAACATCTATTTTTTTCTTCTTCGTTTCAGTTTGTAGAAGAATGAGATAATGAAAGAGAAGGGAAGGCACGGGAGGAAGAAGGAGAAGTCAGCAGGTAGGGCCTCCAACATGTGTGAACAGTACCAGTCTTTTTTTTTTGGGGCACCAACTTCAATAATTCCTTAATAATTCATCCGGACTCCGAAAAATTCTCCGAAAATTACCACATGCTCGTAGCGACGTAAACTATTTTTCCATCTAAGAATCATCATTTTCTCACATCAATTTCTTGAACGTGCTTTGAAAAATCATCAAATTAAACGTAAGGGCATTTTAGTTCAAATTGAGATTAAACACACTTAATCCAATCATTTCCACACCAAACCAACTTCATAAATTGCCCACACATTCAATTAACCTTGTATGTTTTTTGGGAATTTTAATAACAACAAAATCCTAACTTTGAGGTTATTACAACATTAAACTAATCAATTTCACATGAAAACAAAGCAAATATAGATTGATTATAAATGCAAAATATTAATCTATCAACCTCCCTTCTTTACAGCCAAAACTCAACCCACACCCATCCACAACCGCCACCACCACCCCATCCCTACCCACAAACCCAACCCACTACTCCACCATCCTTACCTACAAACCCATCCACAAGCATGACCAAGGGATTGAGCTTCCCCGAATTCATATAAATAATCAGCACCTTGAATTTTAGATAAATTCACCATCATCTTATAAAGGTTATCCAAAAGCACGATATCTCTTTATCCTCTTCAACAAAATAATTTTTATTGACTACCGGCCATGAATTTCTAAATAACATGTTTACCCCAGGAGAAGAAAAGGGACTAGTATTCTGGCCTCTCCTCTATTAGATCCAATTGGCATGGAAGTTTGCGTAAGGCCAAGTAACATGCCCTAGAATGATCCTTGGCTAAGCCCAATAGAAAAGATGATTGAGTAATTAGTTATCTGGTTTTAATGATTTACGCTAATCAAGTCATTGTCAATAAAATTATGCATGTCTTTTCACAAAATTGACACTTACATATATACACACCATCTTGGCAAAATCAAAATTCCAAAAAAAGAAAAGAAAAGCAAAGCTCGTATTAGACAAAAATACAAACATTTCACCATAAACAAACAATAACAGAGAGTAGAAACGTACACCTAAGTTTTTCCTCAACTTCAGTGTGCAACAAAAGAGCCCCTATCTCTAACCAATGCATTAAAGCAAGCAAAGAAACCACAGTCTGTGTCTCCGTCTTCCAATCACCACGATATCTAAACACAAACCACATCAATCAAAGCCAGTTCTAAGCAGAGAAACCAGTATGTGTCTCCGTCTTCCAGTCACCGTGAAGTAAATGCTATCATAAGGCAGCAAATTGACTCTGATTTCGTCCATTGTGTCCATTATTTCTTCTTTTGGAAAGAAAAATTTAAGGATTAAAAGCTTGAATCTTTATGTGTTGAGAGAGAGCGAAGAGAGAGCTGAGAGAGAAAACCCAACAGCTTAAATCCAAACACAGCAAGTGAAGGGCTTGGGGGCGAGATAGGTGATAAATGGTCAATCTTCACTGGACCAATTATTTAATCCACCAAACCAAACATACCAGCACATAGCCTGCACAGGGATCGATCTAACAAAAAAAATAAAATCCAAAAACAGATTAATCAGAACCAGAAAAACAAAAACATTTCAATTCAAAGACCTAGATTGAATAGCAACAACAGCATGCACTCAAAGACCTGTATTGAATAGCAACAAAAGCATGCACACAAAAAACCCTAGAAATCGATTGAAATCTTACTGGGTTGAACGAATTGGAGAACGATGACGGAGGTCGCGACTGTGGCTTGGCTGTGGTGTCACGACAATGACTTCGCTGTGGAGGTCGACAACGGAGGTCGTGAGTTGCGGCGGCTTGGCTAGGATCAAACTAGGGTTCCAAGTTTGAGGAGAGCTGGGTTATGACGATGGATAGGTAAAGAACTGGATTGCACAGTGGCGAGATGGCTGGCGAGGTGGAGTTGAGGCAAGATTTCGGAGAGTGCGAGAAGAGTGAGGAGAGGAGTTGGGAGACATTGGGTTTCAGAAAATGAATTTTTTTAGGGGATAAAGGGTCAATACTGATGCATTTATATGGAGGGCAATTAGGTACTTTCAAGTGCAAAAGTGATTATTTCTAGTTATGTTTTATAAAGTGATTATATGGGAATGAATTGATGGCGTGTTTACTAACCTGTAATCGGAATGAGAATAAAGAATCCGATTCCGATTATGAATTATACCTGTTTTTACTAAAATTGGGAAGAATCAAAAGAGCGTGGGGCCCACACAAAAATGGAATTCAATTCCAAGATTTGGGTGATTTGGATTCCCAACATAGAGAAGGTATTTGAATTCCGGATTGCATCCGTAATTGGAATGATAATTTTTTTCCCTTTATGCCCTCACTTACTTTCATTATTTCCAAGACTATTCTTAATCCTAGAAATAAAAACAAATCATTTTAGTGTTAATGATTAACTAATAGAAATACTTACATTTATAAAATAAAAAATAAAAAAACTTAATAGAAATACTTAAATTTAGAAAGAAAAAAACAAAATCATTTTAGTGTGTCTATGAAATAAAAAAGCAATTTAATTTTTCTTTACTATTATATATTATATCAAATTTTATTTAAAAAGTATATAAAATATTTGATTTGGGACAAGGAATTTTAGTAATCATCTTGGTTTATATTCTAATTCTTTGAATTAACTTTATGAAATTCTATTCTAAATCCGCATAGCTTTAGTAAACAACTTCAACGAGAATCGATTTCTGATTCTGCCTCATTTCAATTCCTCCTCAATTCAATTCCTCTCAATTTGATTACGGATTAATAAACGCGCCATGATTAAACAGTGATTATATCATATTATTTCTCTTAATCTTTTAAGAAATTCAGTGGCCCAAGGCCGATTTGGGCTTAAAAAAATCCCTTAATAGGTCTTTTCCCATTTTAGGCCCAAACACATGATATTACAAACAACATCACCCAAACTATCTCGTATGAAGTGAAATGTAGGAAATGTCTATTAAGGGCTGGATGCCATAGAGGGAGGTTCATAATAGTTTGTTCCTTTTTAATTTTCATTTTATCAACTGACATGAGTAGAGTTTAGAATTTAAGACGTCTGTTAATATTAAGAGGAAAATACTTTCCTCCAACTTAACGCTTGTTAATATTACAAGGAAAATACTTTCTTCTTCCTTCCCTATACGTAGGAAGTTCTACAAGGAGCCAATAATAATATGACGTGTATAGAAGTTTTTATATTTGAGATTTTGATGAATTGTTTTTGCACATTTGTTTAACCATGATTTGCAGTAAAGAGTATCCCAAAAAAAGTATTACTAAGTGAGAGCTAGTTAGTAACACTTCGGATTCATAATACTTGGCAAGCAAAAACTTGATACATTGTATGGAAATTTTCTCCATAACCTAAAAAAGACCAACAAAAAAAATGAAAAAAAGACGAAAGAAAGAGTATACAAACAACTTCCACGAAAGTAACCAGTCATGATACTAAAAGACTCAACTATTTGTGCCATGTGAGTGAATGTGGGTTTGAGAACTTTGTCTTCGTTTGAACTATAATCAGCTCAGTTGAACAATGCTTTGTTACTTTTTAATTAACCAGTCCAAACACAAACAATAGCTTTCAGCGCCTTTCTTGACCTCTATAAAATTTTTTTGGTCGAATCCCTCAATTATATTGTGGAAAACCTTAGATTTTTAGGAATTATGTAGGGATTTTTGTTTTGTTCTCCTTTTAACTTTAGCTTATGTATTTGTTTTCATTGTGTTCGTGGAAAAAATTGACAGTTTTTAAATAAATAAAAAATCCCAAAACTCCACTTTGTCAGTTTTGCTGACTCAGCTTCCAAACTGGGCCCTACTCACCGAACCCTATAATCTTTGAGGGGCAGGAAAACACTAGCAAATTAATGCTAGATAGGTACCTCAGAGTTTCCAACCGACTTGTAAAAAGGAAAATATTGAATAATAAGAATCACAGCATATTACATAGAGGTTCCCTAAAAATGTAAGAACACTGATTACAAGTTTTTTTTTAAATTTTAGTACAAGCCAATGGGAGAGCTGACTTTACACACAAATATTTATTGGGCGCCTGGATGTTTCAAAATATCTGTCCATATAAATGCAGGTAAAAAAATTCAACCAACTGAACTATACCTTATTGACGATTACTAACTATTAATATGGTAACCAAAATTTAGAAAGGCATCCGCCACCGAATTAGCTCCCCCAAACATATGCCGCAAAGCATAAGAAGTATCTGCTAGAAGTTGTCGAATATCCCAAACTGTAGAAATAAGTCGCTGAGGGTGGAGCTTTTTTGGCACTTGCGTTTAAATATGTGCAGTGCAGTGCACTCCCAAAGTGGTAAAAAAAGGAGTGTTAGAATAATATTTCAGCAAATTACGCCACCAATTTGTGTTTTCTTTTATGTTTTTTCTTTTGGGCAGTGTGTGCTTTCTTTGGATGGGTATTTCTTCAGCCCCTTTTAGAAAAAATCTTAGACTCTAGTGTCTGAACACAGGATGCTTTTTTCCTTTTCTTATGACTGCTTAACAACTCATTCATTCTTTTCAAAGATTCTGTGCATTTCTCAGTTTTCCCCAAAAGAGTAACTATCTATATATTATCACAAAAGCTGAGCAGGGGCTAATACCGACTTTGCAAAACAAAAATATATATACATAGCAACAAATACATAAATAAAATAGCAGTGCCAATGAAAATTCAAGACATTCACACCCCATTATTTGGATTAAACTCTTCAAACCTAGATAAATAAAAATAAAAATAAATCTAAATAACTCTAAATTAATCTAATCCAGAGGTATGAGCGATTCAAACTTAAGTGCAAGGAGGCAGACTCATTCCTGCTTTAAAAAAACCCCATAAGAGGTCTTGCAAACTTGTACTTACATTTCTAATGTGAAGAATTCAAAGTCGCATTATTGCATGTTTGTCCATTGCAGCCATGAATTTCTTCAAGATCTTGTGTTTCTGAAAACCATCTTACTCCATAATTCTCAAAATATAACATAATTCTTGAAAACTATTTGTATATATATATATATATATATATATATATATTTCTTTAACTCTGATTTATTTTTTTGTTTTCAAAAAATAAAATTGAAATCCTTAGATACATACTTCAAATAATTTTAGACAAAGCTAATATTGGTCACTTAAAATAAAATAAAAAAGTGAGTGTGAAAATAAAAGTGGATTGAAATAGCGCCACTATACTTTTAACTCTACTTTAAACAAGAGGTGCAAATCCAAAGTATGGCTCTAAAGAAAGAGAAAGGCTTTCCCCCTGATGTAGGAACAGAATTTTGAAATGAAAATAAAAACATTTGGAGGCACAATTTATTACTCTCTATGCTATGAACTTTATTTTTAATGCAGTTAATTACTCTTATCTAACTGAATGTGAATAATTCCATAAAACAAAAATTAATGAGAATAATAGTGCGATGTCACGTACCTAAAAAGATAATCGAAAGCGAAAGCACAATCTGGTAGTGGAAATTGGAATAATTACCAACTTTATCGATCCAAAAACAACTAAACTAACTATGAACAATTAGACGACCGATACAAACGATATTCTACTTTAATCTAATCTAAATTATGGAAAAAAACCATAAGAAAAAACAAAGCACAGCAATGAAAGAGAAAACAAGAAACCAAAACTATTTACAACTTACAACAAAGCAAAAAAAAAAGTATTATGGGTAAAACAACAGAAAATTAGTGTTTTCTGTGTTAGCATATAATCAAATGGGCAAAGATCTATTAATTTTCCACCCATATAATTAAAATTTTCTGTTTTTATTAGCCCAAATTTTGTTCATTAATTAAGAATATATATAGATATATAGATATTTGTTGGAAGTGGCCAACCTGAGATGAGATCTGAGAAACGAGCAAAAGCAAAAAAACGCGAGATCCATGAAACCACCAAACAACCCAAACCCTCTCTTCACCGCGGTCTCCGATTCAGTTGATGCAAGGCGGGACCCATTTCGCACCCACCGACCAATACCATGGCGCCACCTGGCTCATAGCTCTTGTATAATTTTTTAAAAAGGCCCTAAACGCGAAGCAGTTCCCGACCTGCACCAAGCGAATTAGAGACCGCCAGTAACTGAATCAACGCCCACAACGCCTCCCTCTCAGAGCAAAATACATCTGTTCTGATTTTGAGGTGGTTTTTTTTTCATAGATGTCTCTTTTAATCTAAACCCTATGAAATCTATGACAACAGCTGGGATGCGTTTTATTTATACCCGCCACAGGCCAGTTACATTGCGACGCGTGGGCTGCCACCGTCTCTGCTGGGCTAACGCCACAGGTAATTCTAACCTGAAATAGCGGCCCACGCTGAGGAAATTAAGTTAAAGTTGCGTCTGGTGTGGTGGGGTTGGAATGGCCCTTGGTATTCGGGTTAATTGCGAGTGTGCCATCGGAGTTTGAGCTCAATAGTCAGCATAACAGTCGATGCACGTGCGCGTGTGATGCTGCTGCAACGTGGTCTAGGAGTGCTGCCAGACTCGCCGATTTGGGATCTAGTGGGCAGATTTTTGTTGTCTGTGTTTTCTGGTTTCGGGTTTCGGCACTTTTCAGCACGCCCAATCAGGTCTGGCCACATCGCCAAAATTGTATGTTTTGATGGTGGGCACTTTTTGGAAACTGTATGGCATGTGGTTAAATTCCTCATGTATTTGTATGCGCATAAATTGGTAATGCACTGTGGATTTTCTACTTCAATTACATTGTTCTTGCTTTCAAATTTCAATCAACAAATAAATGAATTACACTGTTCTTGGTCAGAGATTTGAAAAAGAAAACCTTTTTCAAGTAAAGGTGGAAATGAAAAAGGAAAAGGGGAGGAAAAAGGAAGTTAAATATCTAAAGTGGAGATTTTCAATTAACTTTCTATTTGTGGTAGACTCGGAATCAAATTTCGGATTGAGAAACTTGATCTAGGCAATGATGCTTCTTCTTTTTGTTAGAATGATAATGAATCTCGAGATTGTGTGTTTATTCGAAGCATGTTTGACCGCGAGGTTTGGAGATGCGTTTCTAATTGCCCAATCCCATTGATTACTCTTATTTCCTTGATTGGTTGTATAGTTTGATTTATGGACCTCTTTCATGATATGACACGCGGATAGGACTATCTAAAGTCCTTATCTTATGTTGAGAAATATGGAATTACATAAACAATCTCCTTCCTAATGAGCTAAGCTTCACAGTAGAGGTGCATGCACATGTGATGATGCCTAACATGCTCAAAGAAGATTATGATGACTCAAAACAAAGTGAGCTAGAAACAATGTTAACGATTCTTTCGTCAAATTTTGGACGTCAAACTTAAATTTTGAATTATGATCCTAATATTTGAGATCAAGTTCTAGGAGTGTAGCTCGAAACCATTCCACAAAGATTAATTGGAAAATATTTGCGACATCTATTCTTGGTTTGATGACTATCCTAATTGGTTGGAGTATATTATATACAAAGATGTTCAATTTTTCCTTTGTTGCTATCTCCTTAAACTAAGAAAAGGTGATTAAGAATGTGGTGACTTATTTACTAGTGATGGTTTTTCTAATTGGAGGAAGAAAAAAAAAAGATAGACTGCAAATTCATGTGGGTAGGGTAACATTCATAACCAAGCATCACAAAATTGTCCAGCTCTAATGAATCAAAGACAATATAATCAAATAATAGTTATCAAGTAATTCAGAACAAGCTCATGTTGCTTATCACACTTGCTTGAATGCATCAATTGATTGCATTCGATTCTTATTCAGACAATGCCTTGCCTTTCATGGTCATGATGAAACCTAAACTTCAAGCAATATGAGTAATTTCTTTCTTTGATCTTTCTCAATTTCTTGTTGATCATAATGAAAACGTTAAGGCTATTATATTAGATAATATCCAAGTAATCTAAAGTTAACAACACCCGTAATTCAGAATGATATTGTAAATGCCGCTACCATTGACATCATTGATGTCATCCTGGGTGATATAAAAGGTTTAATGTTTTCTATTTTGATCAATATATCACTTGATGTGGTAAAGAATGAGAAAACAAAATTGTGTTTCGGTATGTGGACTAAAAGGCCAAGTAATTGAAAGGTTTGTTGGAATTAAACATGTTACTAGTATCACCTTGGACCTCTAAAAGATGCAATTGAAGATTTATTTTCTAAACATAAATTGAGCATATCTACACTATGAGGACAATGTTATGATGGGACTAATAAGATTCAAGGTGAGCTTAATGTTGTTAAAAAATCATCTGGAGAGAAAATAAATATGTGTTTTATGTTCTCTTTTTTTTTTTGCACATTAACTTCAATTAGTTTTTATGGTTGTGGCAAAGAATCATGTTGAAATTGTCTCTTTTTTTTGTTGTTGTTAGTCGTGTGATTATGTTGTTGGAGCGTCATGCAAGTGTTGTCATATGATTTGAGAGAAAAAAATTCGAGTTATTGAAGCAATTCAAAATTATGAACTTTTAAGTGGGCAATGTTAAAATCAAGAGAGTAGTCTCAAACGTGCTGGTGATACTTGTTAGGGTTCACATTATCGTACTTTACTAACTATGATTTTTAGGTTCTAGTTGACAGGACCCGACCCAAATTCCACTTTGGAATCCGAGCCGAACCCTGTACGTGTCCGACACCTGGCAGGTGCCGAGCACAATTGACTAAATTGCCCTCCTACTCAAAATTTCATTAAACCTTAGTTCGACTTCTGCCAAAAAAAAATCGGCAAAGTCTCCCCTGTAAATTGAACGTTTCCCAAATTCAATTTCACCTGTAAAACATAGTTTAATAATCTCAAGATATCAATTCAACAACTACTACTACATTTCTTAACGTCTTATCAATTCTGTTTTATCATCAACATTTCTTGCCATCATAAGTCATCCAAGGTGAATCCTAGTCAATCATTCAGCTACATCAATTTTAGTAGTTATTATATCAACACGCACATCATCATTAACCACAGCATTATATAAGAAAATTCAATACTTGAAGTTCATTATCAAACAAGATTCATATCTCAAATATAAATCAAGCCTTGAGTCCGCACATCAGTTCAGATTTCATTCAACTAACATGTTCAATAAATTTCCAATTCAGGCCCAAAACCAAAATCCATAGTATCCTTGCTCGTGGCTGCACCTAGATTAGTCTAGGCTGCCTACGTACCCTCTAGGAGGGATCAAGCCACACGTAGCTCTTAAAAAAAAACTAAAGTTCGAACCATAAAGTACTTGAATTAATATTCCCACATATTTTCAATTATTAAACTGTCCCAACTATAATCAATCAATTAAAACCAGAATAAAACCGAGTGGTTTCACAACGATCTCAAGATTCAAGTAAACAGTTATAAATAGTATAGCATCTTTTCCTCTGAAAACTCTCATTCTTTAACTCATAAATATGAAAATATATAATAAAGTTCCCACCAATAAGTATCCAAGGTCAAATCATTAATTTCTGTTTAAAAACATCTTTGAATATCAAAATACTCCTCACCCAGGTGTACCCCCAAACATATCCGTCAATCCCCAGTATCATACATGTCACATCCTCGCAGAACTCGGGAAACACAAAGTCAGCCCGAGATGCGTTATCTGTCAATTCCCAGGTATCAATCCGTCAATTCCATATATCATGTACCAATTATATCGTCGCGACATTCAGGGATCACGTAATCAGCCTGAGGTGTGTATCCTTTGATTTTCCGTCAATTCCAACCTTTAGCCGTCAATTCCATTTCCTCGCAAGACTCGGTGACACGAAGTCTGTCCGAGCCGCGTCCTCGCAAGACTCAGGAGTCACAAAGTCAACTTTGAGCCGCGTCCTCGCAAGACACTCGGGAGTCACAAAGTCAACTCCGAGCCGCGTCCTCGCTGTAACAGTGATCGGCAAGAACTTATATCCTAGCTGAATCGGGGGACACCAAGTCTACCCGAAAATCGTCCTCGCTCCACACGGTTCGGGCGTCCCCGAGACTCGTGGGGCGTATCATAAATGACAAATCTGTTTCCAAGACAACAGGGGGTACTCTGAGGTGGGTTTGAAAACCAAATCCAAATCGAATATCATCACCCTTCGCCAAAAATCCATTTTCATACTTAATTATATAATATAAAATATAATACTCTCAAAATCAGTTTCCCAAATATTCAAAAGTACTCAACCATATACTCAATTATAATAATAATAATAATAATAATAATAATAATAATAATAATAATAATAATAATAATAATAATAATAACAATAACAATAACAATAAATAATGAAACTAATACTAAATAACCAAAAGAAATCCCTGTCTCAAAGGACTACTTTCGTGATCAAACCCGTAACAGTATTCGCCATTAAACATAAATGGACCATTAACTAAATAAATAAAATCTCATCTTTCCAAATCATTCAAGTTCCACAAGATCAAAAACCAAATCTCATTTCCAGACCAATTCCAAGCTTAAACCAATATTCATAACAATATTTCAAATAAAATAATTGAGTTCGGTTCCAGGCTTGTAACACATAAATTATAACAGTTTATTCACGAGTATTTGATAAAACCATTTAATAAATTAAATAGCTCAGCACAATTATTTTGTTGGAAACCCGACCCCCAGACTTTAAAGTGCTCGTACTAGCTAGAAAGTGTCTCTAGGCCCATTTAACTCCGTTCTACATGATAAATCAATTTAATAATTAATATTAATATTAATTTAATCCAATCTGGTCACCCGTAGGGTTTGTGACCTCCAATAGGCGATCCAAGAGTTTCCAAGACTTCAATAGAATTTATAAAGCTTATCCCGAAAGTTTAGTCTCGGTCGAACGGTCGGATCGCTCACGACCGCACGATCGGACGGTACGGTAAACCTAACCCTAGGGTTGGCGTTTTTGGAGTATCCGGGACTTCGATTCACGATCCGTTGAATCCTACACGGTCCTGGAATTACCTAGATCAACATACTAATAATTGGGACCGATCCAACGGTCCGAACACATTGAACCGGATAACGCGCAATAGGCATAAACCGCTCAATCGCCGTACCAAGTCCAAATTGCAATCCGAGCACGCCACGCGCTCGTGACTACGTAAGGATAATTTAGGATTAAAGATTGACAATTATAAGTGGGCCGGCCCGTGGGAACACGCTCTGGCAGATCCGGAGCCTAAAAAGCGATAAAATTGGGCGTCGGTCAAACTTTAAACCAAGGGCCTTCCTTCCACATCCAACTAGTTCTCGACCTCCCGAACACTTTCTTCAACTACGGGAAGGTCCAATTCGAACCCTAAGTGGCTCAAAACCTAACCTCAAAACCGACTGAAACTTTAACTCGAAGATTGATCTATCTACGCTACCAATTGATCAAAACCTACTCAACCATCAGCTAGAGCATGAAAAATAGTGGAAAAGCATACCTCACTTGTCCCGATCGGTGGCCGGAGGAGGGAGAACGAAGACGGTGAAGTTTGAGCTGAAATCTGGCCAAAAATGGCATTTTTTGGCAGCTCTCGTGATGGCAGCGGAGGGAGGAAGGTCGGGGTAGGGAGCTGGGGTGGTGGTGGTTGGTTTGAGTCCAACCCCGTGGCCAGTGGCAGCTGGTGGTGGTGATGGTGGCTTGAAGAAGCCATCCCCCCAAGAAGAAGAAAAACCCAGAAATTTAAGCAGCCCGATTACTGTAGCACGGTACTGTAGCTACAGTACCAAAATCAGATTTTTATTTTTTTAATTTTTTTTTCCTTTCTTCTTTTCCTTTTTCTTTCCTTTACAACTTCATTATTTAATTATCATACTCTCGGGGCAAAACTATCTTTTACTTGAATAATTTAAGATTTAAATATTTATTTAGGAACGGGATGTTACACTAGTTGTGGTGCTTGAATTTATTGTTGAAGATAGAGTAAACTATGATCAAAGAGGTGAAGCAATTAATTTGTTTGAGTTGATGCAATCTTTCCATTTTTTATTTTGTATATTTTTTTATAAATAAATAAAGTATATTGGTAATCACATGGTCTGTCATAAGATTACAAGGGAAAGATCAAAATATTGTGAATGCTATGAATGGGGGATGATGGATGGGATATTTTTCTTGATAAAGTTTCTTCCTTTTTTGGAAAGCAATATATTGACGTTCCCAACATGAATGTTACGTTCGTAGCTCGAGGAAGATTAGATATTAGAGTAGAGGAAATGACAAACCTTCATTATTATCGTGCTAATCTCTTTTACACGGTCATTGATAAACAACTTCAAGAATTTAATAATCATTTCAATGAGGTAAATACCGGGTTATTTCTTCAGTGTTATACACACTTAGATCGATGGAACCATGTTTTCTCTAGATCTATCACATGCTTTTTATTCGCACGTGTGGAGGGTTTGATGGCAGCTCTTCCCTAGGTGGTGGCGATAGTGTTCATTTAGGGTTATTGGTTATTTTGGTTTATGTGGGCTTTACTTGAGATCATGATTATGTGGGCTAATAGTTGTTTGTGTGGCTTTCGTCCATTTTGGTTTTGTTTTTTTAGCATGTTAGTTTTGTTGCTCATTTAACCTTGATGCTTTGGATGTCATGTTGATGTCTTAGTTGTATCGTTGAAGGTTATCTAATTAAGTTGCTCTTTTTTATATTAAAAAAAGAAGACAATGTGGTTAATTTCTTCCCAATGAAATTTACAAATATTATGGTGGATGAGACTTGTTACTCAATCTTTTGAGTGAGGAGTCTTGAGCTAATTGAAGTTGAAATAGAATTATATGGTAATAAACTCTGAAAAGTAGACAATAGAAATCCTAAAAATAGGGCATGACAAGGGACAAGCACGGCAAGGGCAATGACACAACAAGGCTCAAAAAGGGTATAGCAAACACAAGTCACAAGAGCGTTCGACTTTGATACCATGCCAAACCAAGTATACGATAAGTTTTTTCATATGCATTCTTCTCAAACATAATGGTTTATTTAAAGATTACAAGGTGTGCTAACCCTCAAAAGAGTTACAACGGAAAAGATATCCTAATTACAATATATAGGACTATACATAGGGTAAGTGATTATAAAATAAACAAATAAAAGGAAACTAAGACTCGCCAACATCATGTTTATTTTTATAGTTGTAGTTTAAAAGTGTAATCACTATGAGGCGTTCATTTCATAACAGTGCAATAGTGTAGAGAAAGTAAAATGTAAGTCAAGTAGAAAAAGTGTAATAACAATATAAAAATGTATTAATAGTTGTTGACACTTGATTTCGGATGGTCAACTAAGGGCTTTGACCGAGTCGAAGTCAAGCTTTTACCTGGTCAACACTCGATAATTGGTCTTCTCTTCCTCACCAGAGTGGTCTGCTGAGAAGACATAATTGTTAAATATATGCCATAGAGGCCGATATAAAAATGGATAATTCTAAGGAAATAATATAATAAATACAATCAAAGGGGCATGAATGTTGCTTTAGATACATAATGTATACAAAGTAACAAGTCCATGGATTAATATATAAATGGAAAGTGGTCTAAAGAAGTTAGATGCACGAGACCTTTCCATTAGAAGAATATCGTATTATAAAATGTTCCTGGTCATAGGATCACCAATTTCACAATGGTGACCCGCAAAGACTGATACACATTATGTCTGCTCAATTGGGAGGATGACTAGTCTCAAGTCATTCGTGTGGAGACACTGAGACAGGTGTGTAGGTGCTTTATAGAGATGGAGTCCACTGAACGTGATCAACTCTAGAATTCTTGTATGGAAGTCTTACTCACAAGTGTCAAACAAAGAATTCTTAGTTGTGATAATGCAAATTAGTCACTACAAGAAAATGGGGCTTAGTTGACACTTCATAGTTGATGCTTTTTGCAAAACCATCACCTATTCTATGAAGCTTTGACGCTTTTAAAAGCGTCAACTACATAGTAGGTTTTCATGACGCTTTTGTAAGAAACGTCAACTATATATCACTTTCCTTGACATTTAATAAAAACGTCAACTCTATATCACTTTTCCCCGACATTTTATAAAGAACGTCAATTAAAACCCTTATATACCCGACACTTTCTAAAAACACCCTCGTGAAAAGAGAAAAGGAGAAAAACAAAAGTTGACACTTTATAAACAAGCTAGTCTCGAGACAAAAAAAAAGAGAGAAAATGATAGCATTAAGTTATAAGAGGAAAAAGAAGCGGCAGTGGGTGGGCATTAAAAATAAAAGCGGGATCTAAATTTTCAATGAGTGAAACCCAAACCCCAATTTTTCAAAAGCTCTCTCTCTCTCTCTCTCTCTCACACACACACACACACACACTCTCTCACTTTCGCTTTTCATTATCGCTCTATCTCTCTCTGCTCTCGTGCTCCTTCTCACTCTCACGGTTTCTCTCTTCTCTTTGCTCTTTCTTTCTCACTCTTGCTCCTGTCTCTCTTCTCCACCGATGTGGCTAGCTCGTGCTCTCTCGGTGGCTCCCTCACCCTCGCTCCGTCTCTGCCTTCCTCCATTGTAAGCCCTAATTATGTTTTTGTAACATCTATTTTGATTTATATAGAAATTGGGGAAGTTTCGAAACAAGAATTTCTAGGTCTTTTTCTCGGGAATATAATTTGTTTTTTAGGTTTAATTTTTAAATTTTTATGGATTTTAAGTTGAAGTTTGGTAATGGTGATGCTTGTTATTCTTTTCTCGGTCATCTAGTTTTAGATGAAGCCATTGTACACTTATCTAGCCTCCGCTCTATCTTTTACTTATCTCAATTTGTATACATCCGGTTCTTTGCATAATTTCTACTTTTTTGAGGACTCTTATACTGAATTGGAAGAGAAACTTGAAATGACCTTCAAAACGTGCAAACTTTAGTCCAGGTACTTCATGAGTCAATGCACAAGGCATTTAATTTCCAAGAAATTTTGTTTTGATTTTTACTTTTGAAATGTTTGGTTTGCTTTCAGTCACTGATATGAATTCAATGTTTATGGGTGTTCAATTTATTACGCATCCAGTGGTTCTATTGCTTGCAAAAGGACTCATTGCTCAAAAATCATTTTCTTGTTCCATTATTTGCCCTACAAGCACCAGCCTAATCGTAATCTCGTGGTTTAAGTAAGTCTTTCTACTTATTTTTTTCTTGGTAGCCTATGGATCACATTTGCCATTTAAGTTTAAATGCATAACTTTGCTTGCAAAGTAATATGGTATCTAGATTGCATTCTTAGCACTTCTTGTTCGTCTCTTCTTTATTCCTCGGTAGGTTCTCTTTGATTCCTTGTTTTGAGTATAGATAAAGCTAAAAACATGTAGTTATCTAGTTTTCTCAAATGATAGTTTCTAATTTCTGCATGGTTTGTAGACTTTATTGGTTTACAAAATTCACTAGTAGGAGTGGGAGAATACAATTTTTTATTGAACATTGTAATGAATTCTTTACGAGAAAATGAGGATTCTAATTAGTAAACACACATTATTATCAATCAAGATAATATGTTCTTCAAAGGGCTCTATTCTTCATAATTGAACATGTAAATCTTGGTTTTTCTCTTGTGACAAAGTTGGGTTTTATGCTTAGTGGCCATAAGGTAAGCATTTTATTCAAAAGTTTTTTCCAATTTCAGTTTTGAGTAAGTCTATTAGTTGTTTTTAAATTTATTTTTGTGTGAATAATTGTTATGCCATAATAGCATGTAGGTAAGAACTTATACATCCAAGATCCTTTAAATTCAATTCCTTGTTCAATTGATATGTCTTTTATTTTGAGAATGTTGAAATTTTTGTAAATTTTGATATTGGTGCTATGTTGTTTTTTAGAGATTTTTTTGTAATGGAGATTTTTATAACTCATTGATCCATATATGTTATTGTTTTGACATGATTGGTATGACTAGGAGGCTCAACCAAAGCAAGACTTGGACTTGTAATGGGCTTCACTTAGAGATGTTTGTGTTTTCAATGTCATTTCTCTACATTGTTAACAAGTTATAACATTTTGTAGTTTTTAGTTTGTTTTATGTATTCATTTATCTACTAAGTATTCTTTCTTGGGAACTTCAGCTTGTTCAGGAAAAGTTAACAAGTTATAACATTTTTGTAGTTGTTTTTAGTTACTTTTATGTATTCATTTATCTACAAAGTATTCTTTTTGTGGCAACTTTAGTTGACCAGGATTTTTTTTTTTAATTTCAATTTTAGAGTTCATGACGGCTAAAAACCGTCAAGAAAGGTTCCTCAAGTGTTAGAATAATGCATTTGTTGATACTTACAAAGTGACAAGAAAAGTGTTAATTGACGGCTTCTTGGACGCTTTTTACCCGGCCAAGAAAGGTTAGTTTTTGACGGATAATAAGCGTCAAGAATAGGGGTACCCTTTCCGACAAAGGTGGCATCCGTGACGCTTCCGACTGGCGAATCAATTAATGGCTATCGTGACGCTTTAGCTGTCAACAGAGGCTGTTTTTCTTGTAGTGAGTCCTCGGACACGAGACATCATAGTTGCCTTGTGTATAGATTGTTTCTCTTTGAGAACACTATACAGTCGTATCGAAAGGATGTGACTTAAATGTGTTCCTCAGGATACTCAACATGTACGCAGAGGCATGTGAATGTACAACAAGGAATCTCTACTCTTAGTAAGAAGAGAGAATACTGTAAAGATATGGTTCGTTGAATCTTTGGCCAAAGTATCGGATGAAAATTGAAACAAGAACGTTTGCAATTTCATCCAAGTGAATCATATAACCAAGATATGTCATATTAGGGGATTTGACACGAGTTTATCATATCCTAAGAATATGACATAGAGTATAGTGTTAGAGAATGACCGAAGTGCATTGTAATCACAAATTGACTAGGTTCTCTAAATGAATTCTTTTTAGCTTTGGTAGCCATGACATACTGCTAGGTGTCACTCATGCCTTGTGAAAGCCCTATAAGGACTAATTATAATTAGCCTTCGCTAATAGGGAGAATTTTATGGAGGGATACAATTTACACTTGGTTCAGAGTGAATCATTTAGAGAACCTATAAGATTGCACACCAAAAGATGAGTCGATTGAGAATTAAGAAGAGAATGAATGATTTTGTGGCTTGGTCAAAGTCAATGTGAAAGTCAAAGGTCAAAGGTGAGATAGTTGACCAGACACTTGACATGGTTAACTAAGGATGATTGGGACCAATACTTGTTAGACAAGTAGGTGACTAAATTTGTTAAGTCACTAAACTAATTAAATTGATTATATTAGTTTAATTATTCAATTAAAGTTATGGAACTTTAATTAAGGTCCCATGTGACTTGGAAATTCAAAAGGGAATGGACCATATAGACTTAGACACAAGTGTGACACATTATGGGATTAATGTGATGGACCAAGATAGTACAAAAGGGCCAACAAAGGGGGAGGGGGTGCGGCACATGTGGGTTTTTGTGTCACATGTATGATATTTTGGCTCTATATATGTGTAGCCATAACACCCCAACATTTTAGGGTTTCAAGTTGGTCAAATTGGAAGAGATGAAACATCAAACCTCCCTCCCAACACCCTCCTTGACCGTCCACTTCTAGTGAGAGGGCTAGCACCCACTTCTCACTAGTTGTCTTCTCATTTTCTCATCCCTTTCATTCATTGGTGAAGAGCTTTGGGGAGTTGCAAACTTTTGCATCTTTTTGGAGAATCTAAAAGGTGGAGAGCCACCAATCCCTCTACTTGAACACGATTCCTGGTTTCAAGATTTGCTCCAAGGGTATGAACATATCATCTCTCTCTTGAATATGTGTCTTAGAGAGTCAATGATGTCTATTTTCATAAATCTATAAAGATTGGGCCCTAAGGAGACTTGTATGAATCTCTAGCTATTTTATGCTTCCGCTTTTTATTTTGGTTACATATTAGATATGTCATGTTAGACGATTTATTCTCTCATAGTAGTTTGTAGAGATTTTAAAAATCCCTACACAACATGCTTCCCAATATATTCCCTTCAAGAACATGTCAATAAAGAGGTAATAGTGTGGTACCATCCAATTTTCTTCGATACCAAAGTCAGAGTGAAGTAGAGAGTGTTTGAGAGTGGAAACGAGTAGATTTTTTGAGAGTTATGAAGTTATTACCTTTTTTCTAAATGTAGGTGGGAGCATTTATAGAGATCTCAACGAGGCAAGGCTCCTTGAAATCGACCTGAGAGGGTGTCTACCCATGTTGTTATCATGATCATGGGGAGTTCTTAGGCATGGCTTGCTGTACTGATTATAAAGAGAGACACCCAAATGAAGGCAGTTGGTGGAGGTTTTTTTTGGTAGCTAGGGAGAGCCATTTAGTTCTTGCACCAATTAGGTGATCACACCTGTCCAAGTTGGTGTGCTTAGGGAGGTAGTAATCAGGTTCCAACCACTCCCAGTTGGGTTTAGTTAGATCCTTGGATAGGGTGCTTATGTGATTTTTGATCAAGTATTCCCCTTGCGTTGAGTCTGGGGGTGGCGGGTTGCCTTGAGTCATCTCGGTAACGTATGATTGGGTAGGGTGTGAACAAGTGGTGGGATTGATGCATATGAAAGTGTGGTAATGTATGATTGATTCATGGCATTGGTAACTAATAGATTCATATTTTGCATATATAATCTATCTCTATTTGCATTGTTTTTGTGTGAAAATTGGTTAATTTAATGTGTTTAGTGTAGATTTTGTAGGCAATCGTTCCTAGCAAGGCTTTGGAGCTAAAACTATGATTTTGAAAGTTTAAGGGATCGAAATGGGCAGAATTATCAACTCAACAAAATCTCAAGAACTCACTCTAGATCTGTCATTTCATCAAATACGTGGAGTGCATCTGTGCAAGTGTCAATTTATATTCACAACTGGTCTCAAACCAACACCATAAAGTTTGAGTTAGAGAAGTTTACCATCATTTGTATGCAGTTGGTGATTTTAGAGAAAACCATTTGCATTTGTGGAAGGTTGATGGCTCTGTAAGCACCAATGAAGAAAAACAAAGAATTGACAGAGAGTATTTTGTCACATATGAGAAAGCATTTTGTGGCTTTGCATTTGCTGTTAACTTTTGGAAGAAGCTGTCATCATCTTTTGCTGCAATTGCTGAGGAGTTGCCGTCAATTTTGGAGCTGAAAAGGCTTGTGTTGATTGATGCTTGAGAAAGAATTCAACTATTGCCAATACAATTGAAGATTAGGCGTAATTTCCAAGGCCAAATGGTTGGGCATGTGAATTGATGGGCTGGTTTCCTTTTCAAATGGCTTGAGAATGTTTTCTCTTCAGGTTGCGTATTTTCCTCTTTGAGTTGGAATTGAGTTATTGCATCTTTCTTCACACATCCGCACTTTCCTCTCCTCAAAAGTCACAAAGCCAATTTCCTTCTTTGACTTGGATAATTTCCAAGTCTTCCCTCAGCTGCACCCTCTTTATTCCTTTTCACATTGAGTTTATCTTATTTTCCTATTTTTTCTCAACTACCCAAATCCCTCCTAAATAAATATTATTTTCCCTATACTTCTAGAGGAATTATCTTTTGCCTATAAATACAAAGCCTTAATCTAGAAGCAAGGAGATCTTTCCACCTTATATATCTACACCATACTTTTCCACCAACTTTCATACACCCAGAGAAATACCAGAGAGAGCCAAGAATTTACTGCTGCACTACTTGAGGAGCTTTCAACGGTATTCTTGTGGAAATTCCAAAGATCAAGTTCATCGGCCAAATCGGTTTTATGACAATAATTCTCTTGTTTATCTTTTCTTTTGTCATGAACTAATTTCCCCTGCTAGGGCTACGATGTAGCCTAACCTGAACACTTAATTTTTATAGTTATATTAATTTTTTATTATTATTCCATGTTGAGTATTTGTTATTGTTCTTAATGCTTTAAATATCTGGCCAATATTTAATTGATTTGATGAGCCAAACGGAGATCGAGAGGTGGTGTTTGGTGTTTGCTTCTTGTAACAAATACCATGTCTTGAATGAGTGCCCGAGAAGGACTAACATGGCTCATGCAGTTTTCTTTTAGGTTCTCATAGAACTTAATGGGTTCTTGATTAGTTAAATCCATTGCTCGAGAGAGAGTGGGTTATTAATTAAGAATACTTTTGGTTGAGCCCGAGAGAGGATATCGAATAAATTAGGAGAAACCAACTGTCAACATGGATAGTACTTAGGGTTAATTGGCTATAAGAATTAAGTGGAATTGGGTATGGTGAAATTGGATGCTCTAGTGTTCCATAAACTTGATTTTCCACTGTTAATTAAATTGTAATTTTTTTGTATAAATTGTTTTAGTTTAGTTAAATTAATCAATCTTCTCAGACAACTGTTCAAATAAACTTAAGAATTAATCATAATTGGTAGTTGATAGGAAATTACAGTCTTTGTGGGAACGACACTCTACTTACTTCTATATTACTTCTGCGGATTGTGCTCTTACAATAATTTCACAACAGTAACGTATGATTGAGCCATGCCATTAGTCCATCTGCTCAATGGGGATCATATGTCAACAATAGTCATAAAAAGTTTATTAACAATTATAAATAGTGTTTAAAAAGTCATAAAAAGTGTATTCATAGTTATAGAAAGTGAATTAATAATTAACTGTTAACACATATAAAAGTGTGGTGTCATGAACTATTACTAAAGTAGAAATAAAAAACACCCCTCAATAAATTTCCCCAAACAAGGCTCCATGTTATAAGTTGGGTATAGTTGATACCAATGTACTGTTGTTACTAGTATTATGGTGTTTTACAACTTGTTATGTGTGGCTAATACTGTTGTTGTTATGTAAATTTAATCCATTATCATTTTTTGTATTTTTCCAGTTTTCTTTTTCAAGAACTAGTCAAAAGCCTATTATGTGTAGTTTAAATTAAAACCGTCTCACCCCATCACAAGAGAGGAGGAAAGAGAGATAGAGAGTAGGGATAGGCACAAGGGCGGAACCAGGAATTTTTCAATGCGTGGGCTAGCTAAAGTTATTAGCTTAAAATCTAATGCTCAATTTTTTTTTACTTACAATTTCTATAGTTTTTCTAGAAATAGAAGTACACATTAAATCATATAAACCATGCACATGGGGTGACACCACAGTGGAAAAGTGGGCCAAACTCTCCCCCTACCCCCCAAGTGCACCCGGGTTCGATTCATGTATGAGACAATCTTGAGGCAACCCAATATAATACTTCCCTCCCTCGCGAATAACAAAAATAAATCATATAAACCACGCTAGTTTATAGTTCCATTGACTAAAGTTGTCAGCCATCAAATCTAATTTTGATACAAATTATTTGACATCTCCATTGGAGATGTTCTTAAGTGAGCAAACAAATTAAATATAAGATGATTATAAACCTATAGGTTGAGTGGACAATGAGTTACTAGGCTACATTTGGGTGGACTACTAATCTTTTATAGAGTGAAATCACATTAAAATACATATAATATTTTAAATATATTTTAAAGGCTACCTGGGCTAGAGCCCATGATAGCCTTGTTGCTAGTTCCACCCATGGATAGGCACAATTTTGGTTCAACACGATTGAACCGTCTCACCCCATCACAAGAAAGTTGGGTTGGTTTGGGATGGGTTGGCCTAATAATGAGCGGGTCTTGAGCCCGAGAAATCATAAACCTCTATGTATAGGTTGGGTTATGAGTTGGAACCAAAACCGACCCAACTTAACCCATGGGCCACAACCACACCCTAGGCACGCATAATTTCAGGTCAACTGACTCAATCACAAGATAATTCGGTTGGTTTGAGTTAGCCTAATAATGAGCTAGTCTTAGGCCTAAGAAATCATAAACCGCCATGTATGGATTGTGTTACGAGTTAGGATCGAAACCGACCCAACCAAACTCGTGCCTACTCGTAAGAGATAGTCTACCTCAAAATCCATTTGAGTTTGAATATTTTGGGCATGTGTGTTTGAGCAAATTTCAGTATGGGGAATATTCGCGGGTTGATTATTCACATTTCGAGCTTCCTTATCTCTTTTCTTTCTCGATCCATGCAAAAAAGACTGGAGTAAATAGATCACACCCGGGAGGTGTTGGCCAAAGGCCCATCGATGCTTAAGTCAGTTAGATGATCTTGAAGAAGATACGAAAATAACAAAGAATGTATGAGTTTTCTCTACGGTACGAGAGAACCTGGTGGCCAACGCCGTGTGTGAGGGTGGTCGGAGCCGTGAGGGAAAGGGAGAGAGAGGAATTCGGCTAGGGTTTTAGAGAAGAATTTAGAATTACCTCATGTAGGTGGTGTAGCCATGTATTTATAGTGCTCTTGCCATCTAGGGTTTTTCAGAGAATAATCCCCACTCTCCCTTAAATAGAGAGATTGTGTCAATTACGGATTTAATGGAAACCAAGTCCCTAATTGATGGTAATATTCCTATTTTTAGTTTAAACAATTGGCCAATTAAATGAAGCACAATTATTGATTTAAGGAATATTCTCATTATTTACGTGGCGCCTCATGATTGGTTGCCGAAATATTTGATCCCACAATGTGCATTGGAGCCAAAGAAACAGATCATAAGCCTTAACCAAGACAAATATCAGGACCTAATATGAGAAATTGGGAATAAGATTTGGAGATGAGCTTAGAAAACTAAGAAAAGGTCGTCCACTCTGGACCTTTGTCCTATATAGGGACCACCCTACAGCTACAAATTAATGCAAGAAGGTTCAACCTTGATAAATAGACTGATGTATTTCTGGTGTTTCCAATGTTGTGTAGTGTAGCTATAGCCTATAAAGGGGTGATTATTATATTTCTAAAGAAGGAAATAGGCATTACACAAGTCTACCTGCAGATTTAACAGCACAGATTAAGATGAAAGATTCAAAGTCAAAGACACGATTCTCCTTTGGGGCAACAGTTTTTTTTTTTTTTGGGAGTTTCAGTTTTGGTAAAGCAGAAAATCAAACAAAAACTAACCCAAAAAGCCAGACAGATGCCTCTATGGATAGAGGAGAATAGAAAGCACTGCGTCAGCTCATACCATCAAATTCCAAAATGGATGAGCAAATCAAACTTAGCCTGTATATACTTATTTGTGCTTCAGTCCTTTATCCAATCACCTACGTGTGCATCATTCCTGCAGTAACGTTATTGATGTGTCCCCTCTTCAATATCAGCCATCCCTTGTGTTCACCCCCTTTTTTGTTTAGTACCTGTAATAGCAGGGTAAAGTTCCCCATTAGCTTGAACAAACCATTAGTGGTCTATCAAGTTAACTTTCTTTAGTGTGTTTGAGCGTGCCACTGTTAGCAAGTTTAACGAGCTTCTAACAGACTTGAAAATGAAATAACTTGCGCCCCAAGTCATTTGATAAAAATCAAGCAATTGTGCATTTGGGTGAGGAAAATCTCCCAAGTAAGTTCTTTTCTATGCCTCGCACGGTGAGGACTTCATAATTTTCACGCTTTAACAAATTGGGAAGTTAAGCGAAATATTCTTACATAAAGACAACAAATTTCAGCAGAATCGCTTGAACTTTGGTGGTTTGTGTAACAATGACTTCAGCTAACGGGAGTTTAGCTGGGAATCGATACCAACGCTGGAGATTGGCGAGCTTTTCATCGGTTTGAGCCATGGGGAGGCTAAGTCTGCAGCAGAATCGAGAGTCCGCACTGCTCGGGCCGCTCGATGTTGGATGTTACGGATGGACTTCCTTCACCTGGATTGACTTGTAATGAAGTAGTTATCCTATTTCTCCGAAGTCTTGATAGCTTTCGAGCTGACTCGCTTTGCCTTCACTTGTTACGGCTATTCGGTACATTACGGGTGGCGGGAACTTGAGTTCGGGCCGACTTTCTCGAGAAGATAGCTCTAGTCTTGGTGGATTACCCCGAGGATGGTTTCTGGGATGGTTTGGAGCTATAAAAGCTTTTGAAAATTCTGTTGAGGTTTTCATCCGATGATACGAATCGAGTTACGCCTATTTTGGTTTTGTAAAATAGTATGATTTTGTGTATCAGGTTCTCACAATGATTCTCTTTGTTTCGAGTCTGTGGGATCGGAGATCTTTCATTCAGCTTTTGACTGAGAGTTTGCTTTTTGTTGATTTGATGATGATGCCTCGATTTTATCCTTTTTATTTCCTTTTATAGAGATGTTTTAACGAATTCCCTAAAATATCCCAAGATATTCTAGTTAAAAGAGGAAATAATTGACCTCGAGATAAGAGGTAGTTGCTATCAACTTGATCTGCGAAAATGGGACCTTTCCCCCTCGGAACTTGTTCTCTAAGAAACATCTTTTCCTCTTTTGTATAGATAAATATTCTTTTAGCCACACCTACTTTTTGAAACTTGTTTCTGAAGAACCTTCGATTTTGATGAGACTCTTGCTTGCTTAAGGAGAAGGCTCTCTGTCTAAAAAATATCCCTGTGAATCGAAAGTTGGTTTCCAAAGTCAGTTTCCAAAGTCAGTCTCCAAAATCAGTTTTTGGAACTTGGGCAATCAACTTTGTCCTGCTTCACTCTGAATCTTGTCTCTCGGGCCTTGGGCCTTTGTTTTGTCCTGATAGGTTTTTTTCTCTTTTGGGGGCGGCCCGGCCCAATTTCTAAATTTTAATTATTTGCCATTTATTGGTGATTAATTTTTATCTTAATGGCCCCTCTTCTTCTAAACACATGGTTATCTTTTGGTAAATAACCTGTGTATTTAGATCTCTGTGGTTTTTCTTTGGGCTGTTGATTTTGGGCCCAAACACCTTGTTATCCACAATTCCGCATTACCCTAAAACTGTGATGCAAAATTCCCACGTCTGTCTGAGCGACGTTTTAAGGAATGAGCCGAGCTCAAATCAAACACGAGAAAACGAGCCGCGCTCAAATCAAACTGGAGCTTTCTCGTAAAAGAACTATTGAGTTGCTCACCACCTTCACGAGCTGAGTAAACTAAAGCTCAAGCTCGTCTCATTTTTCCAACAAGCCGAACATGAATCGAACTCAAATTGTACAAGCCAACCAATTTACACCCTAATTTTATGTCTCAAACTTGGAACAGACCCTTGATTGTTGGACTTTTCGCCAAGTAAATCCTTAGTTGTTGAACTTATCCTTGATTGTTGAACTTTTCCACATTGTTGTGACGTGGACGACCGTTGCTAGCACAACTGTAGTTACATTTACATTAAAAACTTGCATTTACATCAGAATTTCGAATGAACCATAAATTAGACTATGCCACATGGCTGTCCCATTGGGTTTATCTTCATCGCCTAAAGTTGCCAAAATCACAGTTGGTCAACAGAAATGTAAAAGATATAAGAAAATGCACCAGGAAAAATCGAATTGCAGAACACGCTTTACTGCACAAAGTGTAAACCATGTACATACAACAAACAAAACTTCATATTTCAGGGGTCTATAGTACATGTAGTGTATGAAAAGGACGGGAGACTCAAGCTAGGAAAAAAGAGAAACCAAGCAAGCTCAATGCGCGGTCCACAAAATTTAATGCCACTGGAGCCACCATACGACCTACCTTCGGCAACGTCGGGTAGGTAAGCGTGCCAAGTATGAACCAGTTGAAGCTTAAGAGAGCAATGGCATCAGAAGCAGGTCTGTGGTTTATGGTGGAGAAAAACTGAACCACGCTCTTCAATGACATACCAACTACGGTGAAGAGAGCCACGACGAGGGGCATGCAAGGGTCTTCAGCTTGCCAAACAATTATTCCAACCAAAAGTGATAACACTGCACTGAAAAGACTCTGTTTGATTGCAATATCCCTTCGCTGGTCCAAAACTTCACTCATATGTAAATGTCTGAGGTTGATTTCAGGCACAAAAGGATGTATAGGCCCACTAGATATTGAATCATTTCTTAAGATTTTGAGGAACTCCGTTTTAGTTTTGCTCTCATCTCCCAAAGTATCTTTGTGCATCAGAAGGTCTTGGAGGATCATACCGCTTCCATCATAATGGGATTTCCGTGACGGAATGCCATAGGGAATGCCATAGTCAGCAAAGGCCAAGTCCTTGACATTTCCTGTTTCATCTCGACCTTTATTGTTCCAATATCCTTCGCCCTGAATTTCTCTTAGCCGAAGATTTTCAGTTTTCAGATCGTGCAACTGTCAGAGCACATACAAGGGTCAGTATTCGATAGGGACATAATTATGTCTATGTATAGAAAGACCCAATCTAATGTCCCATTACAAGAAACTTGAGTTATTGTGTTTTCTTTAAGAACTGAGAAATAATACACTAATCTGTTACATGATCTTATTTAATGCTGAAGCAAGGATCTTCATCGTTCATGTAGTGCACACAGCATTGTTTTCAATCTCAGTAGTAAGAGCACATGAAGGTTTTTGGTCTCTGTCTGTAGTATGCATATGGTTAATCATTGAACTTAGGCAATTAGTTTCAGAGGAAATTCATTAAGAAGGATCACTTTTTATAAGAACCAGAAGGGACTGCATGTGTGCCCAAACCCTTAACAAGATCCAATGATCCGAACCATCCAATTGTTAGGTCTTCATGATTTCCCTTTCTGCTCATTTTATAGATGAATGTTGAATGGGATCTAAAAATTGGATAGTTCAGATCATTCGACCACTACTCTGATCGCATGCAAGAGGATGATAAAATCTTTACCTCGCTCGCTAGCAGTTCAATTTTGGCAATGGCCTTGTCATGCTCCTCTTCAAGTTCTGCTAATATCAACTCCATCATTTTTTGTTCTTTAATGGCTGTTTGTAGATGTTCCTGAAGTTCTTTCCTATCCCATGCAAGATTCTCCAACTCAATTTGCACATCAAGTAAATGCCGTTCCAGCTGCTTGCATAGCAATAATTCTCATAAGTAAGGCATACTGAGAGAATGTGTAATATAGGACTATAATAGAAAGATATGAAATTGCAAGTAGGAACAAAAACTTAGAGCCAAACAACTGCAAATAAACATCAAGAAACGAAAGAACAGGCTTAGTAAACAAACAAAAACCATCATCCTGGTCTGCAGCTAGTGCACAAATCTAACTACCCATTATCTTTACACGCTTCATTCCAAATCTAATTACCTTACAGAGTCTAATAAGGAGAGATTTAACCTGCACAATGAAGAGTTAATTTGGAATGAACTACCCTTACAGAGTTTTTTAAAGAGATACAATAAGTGTACGCATGCACTCACACATGCAACCAATTTGACAGCTTTGACAGTTAAATAAATTGTTAGCAGTTTACAGTAAGTGCTGTATCAGAAGCATAATACAAGGATGGTTACAGTAACTTCTGTATAAAAAACACAAGGATGAGCATTCTCACCAAGTTTATCCTTCAGTTTCTATATATTGGCCAACTCATGTACATTTATTCTTCCTGCTTATACACGCAAGGTACTCAAAAACAGCATGCAATTTCCTTATTTTTCTTCAAAAACCTTCCTTCAACCCTGTTTCCATCTGTTTTACCTCTTTGGTTCCTGGGCCCTTAATTGGAATTAAACCTGAGTTGACATGGGCAACTTAATACTTCTCTCTTTGACCTAAACTTTTGTCACACGAAATGAATGAGAATTCACAAGTGTGAGCTTTTAGTAGAAAAATTATGCTCAATCACCCAAGGAATAAAGCTATATATACAGAAAGGAAACTGAAATTTCTTGTAAATAGTTAAGAAAGAAAACAGACAAAGAAAGGAAAAAAACATGTGGTTAGGATGCCCATTTTTCTGAATCCCTATATTTGAGATTTTTAGTAATAAGTACCAAACAACATGTCAGTTGACTCTCTTTAGAAGATACGACATGTTCAATGTGCCATTCTCACCAAACAAACATTCAGAAATCAGGTTAATATTCAAAATTGGGGACTAAAAGTTACTGAAAGCAGATAAAACTGACCTCCCTCTCCCTCTGCAAGGCAGTCAAAACTCGCCCAGGCAGAGATAAAAGTGCAAATGTCCACATTGTTATTCTCCAGAACACATGGAAGCAGACTGATGCCTTCATCAACTCTATGCATGTATGAATGACAATAAAAGTAGTTTTTATGCCAAACAAACATAACAGCTTGAAAATTGAAAAAGGCCTTGTCACTAAGATTATTATGGTAGTTAGTAATTCAAAAACCAATGCCATCACATCCACTGATATCAGTGCCTTTTCTGATCAACTATCTGTCCACAAGTTGCAAGACATGCTGCAGCCTTCATTTGAGTTCTTGATATCCTGCATAATCAATAAATCCTTCAAAAAGAACAGAAAAGGAAACAAGAGAACAAAATAAAATGATAAAAAAAGAATATGCTAGATGGCCATCATGCAAGAAAAATGTAAAAGTGCAGGCAGTAATTTCCCTGATAGTTTTTGACAAACCACACAGTTAAAAACTTCTCCAGCGAGAATATTCTAATGTAAGTCAGAAACTTTACACCAAAGTACAGAAAGAGACAAACCGCGTAAACTTTGATTAGTAGTTTTTACAGGAAATTCAAAGTATACAAGTATGAAAGCAAGTTATCATCTAGTTTCCAATACTAGAAATTAGAATCTTTCAAGTGTTTCATATACTTTTCTAATTTTCACTATCTAGGGGTGTGGTAAATGACCCAATAGGGGTTGATGCAATAGATTTTCATTTTAACAACTTCAGCAATACTTTAACATCACTAAATGAAAATGATACCTATGGCATTTGTGGTCCGATAATTTTTTTTTTTTCCCTTCCTAATTTAGAGAAAGAAATGAGAGATGTTGGGGAGGTGACTAGATAGCTAAACTTAAAAAACCAAAAAGCATATGATATTGATTTTAGTTTTTATTTTAAAAACTATTTTATGCGGGCTGCCTCCTGCCTCCCTCAGCTTTCACCTCTTTTCTCTATCTCATCTTCATCTGCCTCCTCTCTCTCTCTCTCTCTCTTTAATTGTAAAAAGAAAAATAAGACATGCAGATTTATCAATCAGATCCTAAACAATACAGAGTTTGGAGACTTTTAATTATGCAAATTTCCGTCCTAAAGGTAAGAGAATTCTTGTTCATTTATTATCAACTACACTTCTCATAAAATTTGGTAACTTTCCATTCGAGTTGATGAAGCGAGATTCTTCGCAGAAAATAATTCAATATTATCATATTAGGAAGAGACAATAAGAGTAAAGAGTGAACAAAACCCAAAACAATAACCTAAAAAAATAGAAAGAAAAAAACCACAACAAACTTTATCTCTGGACAAAATTTATGAAAAACCCAGAAAACCCACATCCCTTAAAGATCATAAATGTCATAGGACCAGGTAAGGAACCATCAATTGCATCCAGTAGGAATTTATTTATTTATTTTGGTGAAATGGGAGGCCGAGGCGATAGAAAGAAAAATTAACAAGGACATCATCCAATAGGAAAACTTTAAGAAATAAAGCTAGAGAGAATCGAACCAATAATTTTAAAATGACCAATGCAGATATCCCAGGTATAACGAGAAGAGGAAAGCAATATGAGTTAAAGAAGAAAAGCAGAAAACTTACAGAGCAGGACAGAGAGACAATGAGTTGAGCTTGAGCTTAGCCAAAACACACAGAAAGAAAATGGATAAGTGCGGGGCTTGTTTGTATCAATAGCCGTTCCGCAAGTGCAGAGGTGGCAGCGGGACCATGCCCAATGACTGACACGTTCTTAGTGAAATAGGACCATTTATTTGTTTTCTTGTCAAGACGTATTATTAATAGGGACATTTTTTGTTTTCGTCGACCTAAAAAGAAGAAGACATTATATAATTAAATTTGGAAGCGTCCTAGGCATTTGAAGTTTTGCTTTCAAAAGGAAATTGAGCGTATTTTAATTTTTATGGATCCTCTCTCTATCTCTCTATCCCAAGCCTAAAATTTTCATTCCATAAAAAATAAAAAATAAAAGCTTGTAATTCAAGTTGTTAAAGAGTATTTATCTATTGGGCATATGGATCTTATTTATATTGCAAGCCTTAAAGCAATGGTCTTGTAAGTTGTAACTCAAGTGACTAGAACATTTACCTTTACAACTAAGATCCAGTTCAATTGTAATTCCTACGCAAGTTGAATGCAATTTTTTTGTGAAATCTTATCAAACGACCACACTTGACATAGAGATAACCGACACTTAAAAGTTTCCTTCTAAATATAGGTCTCCTAAATAATTCAAGAAACAAATTGTGCTTCATTCTATAAATAACCCAAACCTGAATCATGTCATTTTCTAATAAACTAGTACCATCCATATTTTGGCTTATGATGAAATCAGGCCCGAACACTATTTTATCTTTTTTTATATATTAAATTGTGGTCTCGGAGTATTTTAAGGCATGTTTACTTACTAGGAATGAAGAAAGTAAGAAATTAGAGAATTTAGGAATCGGGGAAGTAATGAATCGGTATAGGAAGAATCATTCCCATTAAATTATTTACTAACAATATGAAATCAGCACACGAATGAGGTTGATTCCCATTGTTATTGTTTACTAATTCTCATGAATTAGAATCTAAATTAATTTGATTACTAAAATGCACTACACATATAAATATATATTTTTCAGCACAACTCATATAATTTGTAAAGGTCAATAGTTTTTGTTTTATGTCCATGTTCCTCCAGTTTGTGACTAACCAAATTCAAATAACATTTTAACGAAATCAAATAATAATAACCTAAGCATAATCTTCATACGATTAAATACATATTCTCCATACTACCAAAAAATAATAATACAAAAGTCATTCACCCATTACTCATCAATCACAATCACTATAAGCCATGCTCCAGAAGATTAAATACATAATCTTTTTTTTTCTTCATCAGTCATGGTAAAGAAGACCCTCAACAAATCGTGCTCTTTGGCTAAAACATTGGTGATACAAAATACTTGCAAAGGAGATAGGAATTCTATGTTCCTCAGTTCACCACCAAGTTTAGCTTGCATAGCAGTAAGATCCTTATATGTTGAAAGCAAGGATTAAAATATCGGTCTTGCATATAATATTGGGCCTCCAATTTACAGATATTTTGGGGGATATATTGTTATCGTTTTAGATATTGGGAAAAAATCAACAAAAATGATAGATATAGGCTTTGAAACACAGAATTTTAGAGTAAAAACTTTCGTACATGTTATGTATATTATCAATGAATGTATTGAACAAATAAAACTCAAAATTTACTAACTATATGATTTACATATGATGAAATATAAGTGGTATGTAATGCGAGTTAATGAAAAGTTTGAAAATAAAACGTTGATTAGAATGAATAAACCATGCAACTATTGTATTACAGCATCTGGATTCAGATCCCTGGCGGCAGTAGCTTAACGATCCTTCCTGAACTATCTGTTGACTTGCCAATGCATCATGGCAGTCATATTGCTCAGAGTATCTTGACTTCTTTGGGCTGCAACTTCCTGTCTGAGTATGGCCTTCTGTATTTGATTGAGTCTCCTGGAGCTAGTCTGGGAGCGTCTACTTCTGGTACTGCCATGAGCAAATTTCCTGGCATCGCTCTCTCTTGACTCAACTCCTTCCTCATGGAAAGCTGGTTGGCCTCTTTCCATAGCAAGCTGTGGATTCTGGCTAGAACTTCCAATATTCATACACCAAGAAAGGCGTTCTTTAGAGGTATGTGTACTATGAGGTCCCACTGGGCGTGCCAAATTGTTCACCTGTTTAGCTGTAGTTCCTGTGGTGGTAGGGTAAAGTTCCCCATTGACTTGAAAACCATTGGTGGTCAACAACTCAACTTTCTTTCATGTGCGAGCGTGCCACTGTTAGTGTCTAAAGACCCTAACAAACTTGAAAATGTAATAACTTGCGCCCAAGCTATTGATTTAGACAAGCGATTATGAATTTGGGTGAGGAATATCTCCCAATTAAGTTCTTTTCTTGCCTCAGACAGGTGAGGACTTTATAATTTTTCACAGTAAAACTAGTAAATTCTAGCCAAAATAAGTATTTAAAATAAAACAAACGAGTTCAAAGAGAACTGTTTATTTGAACAAAAAGAGAGACTGCCAAATCTGGGAAGACATCTGAACATTGGACTTAGACTTCTACCTGGATTGGCGTCTATGACTCAGGCTGGACTAGATATATCTGTACTGGAGTTGCACGTCAGTGCCTTCAACTAACAGAAATTAGCTGGAAATCGATTCCAATGTTGAGATTGGCATAGCTATAATCAATTTGAGCCATGGGGAGCCTTGACAAGTGGACAGAACTGATAGTCTGTGTCTGTTCTGTCTATTCTGGAAAAACTATTTCTGTCTGGACTGGCCTGGATTGAGAATAGCTGGACTGATACTCTTCAGGATTGGCAGTACCTGGACTGGAAATTATTTGCGAATAGTTGGACCAGTTGTATCTGGATTGAACCTGCTTTTTTAATGGCTTGTTCTGGCTGCTGAACTAGATTTATAACGGCAGAAACCTGAGTTATGCTTGATTCTCTGTTCTGGATTGGACTCCTTCAAGGAAAGGATTCATGTTTGGCATCAATCTTGGAGACTTTGAAGATCGTGAGAACTTTGAAAAATTTGTTAAGGTTTTCATATAATGAATAACCTGAATTCTGCCTATTTCACCTGTTCTGGACAGACTTTAAAACAACAGAGAATTGAGTTCTGTTTGATCCTTCTAAGCTGGATCGTATTTGCAATTAGAGAAATATCGTTTTTCCTATTTGTGGATTGCTTTTCTGAGCTAGATTGAAGTCAGAAATTCGAGTTCTGGCTGATTTGTTAGAGTTGGATTGCTCTTGTAAGCTAGATTGCTTCTAAATTCGAAGGCTTTTGAGATCAAGTGATCTTTGATTTTTGTCAGTTTGATTGAGAGTTTGTTTGTTTGATTGGTTGGTTGAGTCTTTCTTCTCCAATTCATACCCCCTATATTTGTAGGAAATTTGTATAACGATGGTTCTTAAATATATAAAAATATCTACTGGGAAGTGTCTTGTTCTAGCAATTTAAGGGAGTAGTAGGTATCTGGACAAAAAGCAGCAAAATATCAAGAGTCAACTGTGGTGAATGCCTTCTTTCCATTTCTTGTAACTTGTGATCAAAATATCATGCTGTTAAAGCCACATGGGTGTTGCAGAGAGACTCAACCTGTTTTCCGGAAATTTAATGGCTATGTGAAGTGATTTCCGCTTTTACCTTTCTGCTGATCTGGTTTTGAGTTGATGATGATCAAACCTCAAGTTTCAAAAATATGAAATCTGGAAACTTGTGAAAATTACTTTGGTTTATTTTAATCTTTTGAAACGATCTGGGCTTATTCTCTACCAATAGTCAGATGGGTTGGTGTGCAGAATTCAGGCCCAATCAAAACCATGTATTTTGGCTAGAATAAAGAATTTGGTCAAAAAGTGCAAATTTTGGTACAAAAATGAAGCTAACCCTGAAATTTTTTTTAAGGCATTACTCAATATGCAGGTACCAAAGACACAGAAGGATATCCAGAGCCTCAGTGGTTGCATTGCTACCCTTGCGAGATTCATCTCCAAGGCAACCGATAAATGCGCTCTCTACTTCAAAGCTCTCAAAGGAAACAGATGGCAGATCACGTGGACTGCCTGATGTGACCAGGCCTTCTATGACCTCAAGGAGTATATGAGCAAGGTACATTTGCTGTTAAAACCTTTCTCCAGAGAAACCCTCATCCTTTACCTCTCAGTTTATCAACATCGGTTAGCTCCGTACTAATACGAAAGCCCGAAGGTACCGAACATCCAATCTTCTATACCAGCCACGCCTTGTAGGACGCTAAGCTTCTATACCCGAGGCTGGAGAAGCTTGCGTATGCCTTGATCATCACTACACATAAGCTTCAGCCCTACTTCTAGACTCACACAATCACGGTGTTGTAAGAACAAGCCCTTGGCTCTAAAAGCCTACGAGAGGGGGTGAAGTAGGCGAGAAGAAAAAGACTACCCTTTTTAAATTTTAAGCCCGACTAAGAATTAATAGCGGAAACATAAACACATGCATAACCATTGTGTTTAATTACTTAACATATGCAGTGAGTAAAAGGAATTGACTGCATGAAACCGGATTGATACAAAGACACCACGTATTGATACAGAAACGCCACGTATTGATACAAAAGAAACCCTTGTGGTTTTGGATCATCTGATGAAACTACGTATTGATCCACATTAGCGTCTTGATGTTATTTGAACAAGCTGCAGCAAGTACAACTAATGACAACAAGAATATAAACATACACAAAGATTTGTTAACCCGAGAAACCCAACAAGGGGAAAAGCTGGGGCACCAAGCCGGAGAGATCCAATCTGCTCAATTAAGAAATACAAGAAAAACGAAAGAAGACTTAGCTCATCTATCACCTATTGGCAGCTACAATCCAATCCTTGACAAGCACCTTTTCTTTATCTCTTAGCAGCAAATCCTCTCACGAGCACCAAGCTCTAGTTGCATGTAGTTTGATGTATGAAGTGAGTTATGGTTTCACAGATTCATCTATCTCAATCACAAAGTATGATTGAGCTAGACAAATGAAACCTAAGTGTTGTGATGATTAAACTAGAAGTAATGAACTTGAAGCATATAGTTTAATTCAAAATAACAACCATGAAACAAAACATTCAGCCACAATAAATATGAATCAAACTTGGAGACAATCTATGTGTATGCAGTCATATACATACTCTCAAGTGTTCAAGAGTGGCTGAACCAATAAATGGGTTTTTGAATGCTCAAAGGCACATAAGAAGTTTTTCAAAAACCTTTGGAAACGATTACGCAAAGAATGTATATTTGTGATGCGAGAATAGTGTTTATGAAAACATGAGTTCCAATCTTACCACAGACCAAGGAGAAAATATATATAGAATAGAGAGGTTTCTCCTAGGACATAGAAGCAGCGGTGGACTGCTCAAGAAGAGATTGGGAAGGAAACGTTTTGAAAAAGAAAACAGCTCATGCTTGCACATGTGTTGCATAAAGCAAATGAGAGAGAGACAATTGAAACTACCAGCAACAACTTGATGAAAAGAAGCGGCTCAACAAAACAAAAGGAAGATAAAAGAGTTTTAAAACTCTTTTAAGGGACCAAGTGTAGTGACAAACATCTATAGAAAAGGATATAAAATTAGCATGAGTGTTTTGGAGCCAAGAGGTGCCAAAAGAGAAAGAGAAAGCTTTCTTACATGCTTTTAATAAAATAAGTCATCAACTTGAGAGTTTTGGAACAAAGAGCCGTTGATGGGTTTTCTCAAAAGGGATATGTCCAAAGCAAGATGTATTAAATATAATATGCCAAACACATTGAATGAAAGAGAAAGGGCAAGGTCCATAATCTGAAAAGTGGACTTTAATAAAGAGACCCATAACCCATCTCTTCCAAAGGTGGGAGACAACATAATTTAAGGGACAAGGGTATGGGTCTTTTAAAAAACAAAAGACAAGCTCCCTCAATATATTATAAAATAATATATTATGTTTCCACACACAGATTTACCAATCTCCACACACACACCCATTGGGCTAAGGAGAAAACATTCAAAAAGGAATGAAGAAAGAATGAATAAAGAAATCTGCCAACAACTTGAAAAAGCGACGCGACATGGATTAATACTTTCATAGAAAGTATTAATACAATCAACAGACGAAGCATGCATGAATGTACGATGGATCAATCCAAGTGAAGTGTGGATTAATCCATGTGAACAATGCATATGTTTTACCTTTTGACCTGCAACGAGGAGACTTGGAAACCCTTCAACCCACACCGATTCTAACCTAGAATCTAATTAATATTACAAGGGTTTTGTTGGTTTAAGAGAAGAGCCAAAATACAATAAAGGTTCAAATAAAAACCTTACAGGTGTTCACTAACCAGCCGCTGCGCTAAGTCTTGCAGAAGCTAGAAACGTGAGGTTGGCTAATCAAATAGGTCGTCGAGCTCGGCAAGTTCGACATCCGCTATCAGCCCAGACCTACTGAAAAACACCAGGCAGTAGCTGACTTCATCTCTGAGTTTACACTACCTTCAGCAGATGAACTCCCGCCAGAACCATCTACACCCTTACAAAACCTACCACCCGTCGAAGAACCGTTTGACCCAAAGCTCCCTATTTGGATACTCCATGTCGATGGTTCCTCCGATCAATAGGGCAGTGGCGTTGGCTTAGTCTTGACGGCACCCAACCGAATGGCCATTGAATACTCCATCCCTTTTCAATTCAAATCCTCCAACAATGAAGCCAAATATGAAGCTCTCCTGGCCAGCCTTCGCCTCGCCAAAGAAATGGGTGCCGAATAGATAAACATTTGTAGCGACTCTCAGCTAGTTGTCAACCAAATCACAACCGAGTTTGAGGCAAAAGACAAGTCGATGGCCGCTTACTTAACACAAGCCCATCGATTGCTCAAACACTTCAGCGCCTATTAGATTCGGCAGATCCCACTATTTGAGAACAGCCATGCTGATGCTCTTTCAGGACTAGCATTTGCCATCGAAAACCAGGTTGGGTGCAAAGTTTCTATCGAGATCCTCGCTCGGCCCAGCACGATCGAAGCTGAGTTACATGCCGTTCAGTAAGACCCCAGTTGGATGGATCCCATTTATGCATACCTAGCCGACGGTACGCTACCGAACAACAAGGTCGAGGCCAAAAGTATTTGCTATTGATCGTCAAAGTACATCATCCTCCACAAAACTATCTACAGACGTAGTCATTCCTTACCGTTGCTACGTTGTGTCACACCTCAACAGGGCATCTATGTCTTGAGACAAATTCATGAAGAAGCTTGTGGTGATCATTCAGGTGGCCGATCCTTAGCCTTCAAAACTATTTGGCAAGGGTACTACTGGCCGACTCTCCATACCAATGCACTCGAGCTTGTACACAAATGTGATCAGTGCCAGCATTTTGACTCCATGCCAAATCTACCTGTCGAACCACTATCACTAATCATCAGCCCTTGGCCATTTGCACAATGGAGACTCGATTTTATTGGCCCCATGCCATAAAGAAAGGGACAAGTCAAATGGGTCGAAGCCGAACCCCTAGCAACAATCACTGCAACCAAGATCGAACACTTTGTGTGGAAAAACATCATTTGTAGCTTCGGGCTTCCACACGCAATCGTAACGGACAACGACAAGTAGTTTTATTGCTCTCCCAATTCAAAATCAACATGTTCTTTGCCTCGTTGGCACACTCACAGTCTAACGGACAAGCGGAAGCCATCAACAAGATCACCAAGAAGACGCTAAAAAAGAAACTCAAAGTAGCCAAATGCGAATGGCCAGACATCCTACTGGAAACATTATGGGCCATCAACACTTCTTACCGAAGGTCCACAAGAAAACACCATTCTCTCTTGCCTTTGTCATCGAAGCTGTTGTACCAGTAGAGATCAATGCCCTAACCTTCCGAGCTTAAGAAAACAAAGCCCAACTTTCCCTTAATCTCGAGCTCATCAAGGAGCATTGAGCCGAGGCTCACCTTCGTAATGTCACTTACAGGCAGCGCACCTCTCGTTACTACGACTCGCACTTCAAACGTCAATCTTTTAAAGTAGGGGAGTGGGTCTTACGCAAAGTCTCCTTAGTTACCAAAACCCCTGCTGAATGCACCCTCGACCCATCATGGGAATGCCCTTACGAAGTCATCAACATCTGCCGCCCGAGGACTTACCGATTGCGCGGTTCCGATGGGCAAACCCTCGGTCACCCCTGGAACGCCGACCACCTTTAGTACTATTACAAGTGACGTGCGTGACCTTCAGTCCCCTCACTCTGTAACCCTACATAAGGTACTTTCATTCAGTACCCTCTCTATTCTACTACTTGCCTTCGGCACCCCTAAAGATGAAAGCCCTCGCATTATGTGTACTACAACTGTCTCTACATTCAGTACTACGCCTACGTCACCTACGCCATAATGGCACCAATGTCTACGAAACATACAAAGCCCTCGCATTATGTGTACTACAACTATCTCTACATTCGGCACTACGCCTACGTCACCTATGCCATAATGGCACCAATGTCTACGAAATATACAAACATTTTAAAAGTGATCTACCTTTAGTAATACTACTTAGGTTGTCTACCTACGGTAACACGCCTTATAGTATCTACCTTCGGTAACATGCCTTATGGTATCAACCTTCGGCAAGACACATGACATAAAAATATGCAGTAAATGTCACGCCCCAAAATCTGGACACGTGATAGCGACACGTACCTCGAGAATCCCAAAAATATAACTCCTAAAACCCAGGGGTTATTCTCCAGAATTCCCAAAATACGATAAGCCTTATATTTAAATTAAAATGGGTTGGATCAGAGTTTTAAATTGCAACGGAAGAGTAAATAAAACATTGCTCAAAATATTTATTTGAGGATTAAACCAACCCCAGAGGTCAAGGATTTGTACCCACAACCTCATGAGTCATTTTACAACCCAATAATGAAAATATACCAACCATCCAGAATTTATAAGTATACATAAGAAATAAAACATATTTAGCTGTGAGGAATAGGATTCACACCCTGTCAATACGTGAGACATGAACCAAATGCTGGCAAGTCAGGAAGTCACATCAAGATATGTCACCTACGAATGGAATCTACAACAAAAGTAGGGGTCAACATCACATACATTCATTTGCCTTGTAGGAGGCTCCTGGCCCGGTTTCAAAGTAAATAATGAATATAATAATAATAATAATAATTGTTAGAGATTTATTATAAAATCAATGAAAGATATGCACAAACACAAACTGTATCCATTTATTATGGATCCAAAACCATTTGGCATGCTCAAGCACTTTCACTAACATTTTTCCAGCTAGCTGATAACTACATATTTGTGCTTATTTTCTATACTTTATTCCTATGATTTGCATTAGTTTCTTTTGTGAAATTAGTTGTTTTGATGTGTTTAGTGTGAGTTTTGTAGGAAATCGTCCCTAAAGTTGAGTTGGAGCCAAAAAGAGAAAAATATGGTGAAATAGAGCAAAGAAGGCAGAAATTTGGAATTAGCAACTTGGAACTCAAGAAACTCCCTGTGCAGATGTGTCAACTTTACGAATTTAACTGTACGTGCTCAGGAAGAACCAGATAATGTTCTTTATATTCTTGGAAAGCTCTGGAAGTCTAGTTTCTAGAGAATTTACAGTTCGTGATTTTGAGTTTTCTAGAGAAAGTTACATCAGTTTTAGTACCAGTGGGTCAGTGCTGGAATTTTGCGCAAGTTTTGACAGCTTTGCATCACAAGTTACCATTCTTAGTAAACATGCTTTTGGACGTCCTTGGGCAATTAGGAGGCACCAAAATATTGTGTTAATTCAATTATAAGTTAGCTATTTTTGCTGGGATTGTGGGCATTTGGTCTAGTCAAAGAAGTGCATCAAAAGTCAAAGCCTAACTCAACTACGAAATCAAACTCCCTATTCTAATTGGATTTTATTCCTATTTTTCTCTCCTATCCCATGCTGACCTATTTCTCCTTTTTGGGGAGACTATAAATATAACTTTTCAAGGCCTTTGGAGGGGAGAACCCTAGCGCATATTGTTCAAGATCCCATATCACCCAACTCACACATATTTACATTCTTAGCCGTTCATAGCCTTCAAGATTTGCCGGAGGAGGAGTTCAACTACAGTGGATTCATCTAAGGGTTTTTCTATCTTAATTCAAACTTTGTATTTTATGTTCATAAGTATATTGTTTGTTTCTAAGATGGCTATGGGTAACTAATTTCTTTGCTAGGGATCCAATGTAACCTAACATGATGATTCTATGTTATTGAGTTAATATCTTATTTTTAATCAATTCATATTCCTTGTTTCATTCATTATTATAATTGCGATCTTAATACTTGTAACTGGCCATTATAGGTATTTTGGATTGTCTAAGATAAAGTTGGGCGAGGGGCTCATCCCTAATCTTATATGCACTATGAATGAATGAGTTATTGTTAAAGTCGGGTTCAAGCTAAGACACTTCTTGGTTCTATTGTTCTTCGTAAACTTAATGGGTTCTCGATTATGGGGTTCATTAGTTGGGTTTAGTTGAAGATACTTGGTGACACCGCGGCCGAACGAATCATCATAATAAAGAAAGAACGAACCCTAGGAATTGAATTGAAACTTTATTCTCAAAATGAACTCAATACATAGAATAAGATTGGTATGGTGAAGTCGAAATCCTAGTTTTCAACCATTGATTTTCAAAACCAATTTCCAACCTTTGTTAATTTTACTTTCTTGATTTTCAACACTTAATTTAAAATTGAGTAATCTTATTTTCGGCTATTTTAGTAGTTTTAATATTTTGTTTTATTTTATATATTTCTTAAGGTATTCATATTTGGAATTAATTGATAAACTTTACAAATCTCTGTGGGAACGACTCTCGTATTTGCTTGCTATACTATCATATCGATTCGTGCACTTGTGAGGTATAACTTTTTGTTCATCACTAGCCTATCCTTGCTTGTCTGAAAACCTATCCTTATAGGCCAACTACCCCTACCAGAAATTATAAATGAACCCAACTAATCTGGTATAGTAGCGAGAGTGTCCATTTCTATCAGTTACACATCATCGACTATACCTCACGCGTAGGGTATTGGTAAAGTCTGTCTGGGTAACCCATCCGGAGTTTTAGGGAATCGAAACCCAGGGAAGTCACTATGCCCCATTCACCTTCAGGTTATCGAGGATAATGCCCGCAAGCGTATACCCTTCGAAACTTTGGAGTACCAAAGCTAAGCAATCATAAAACCACACAATATGGCAATTATAAACAGTGCAGTTTTTCGCACACAACAACATCTTTTATATCATACATACGAAAAATACAAGTGCAGTAGTGAGTCCCCCTACCTGGTATCCAAGCCAAGCATAAGCTTCATTAGCACCATGATCAAACACTGGTGTTACAATCCTCAATGAGTAACTCAAGCTCCAAAAGTACCTGAATAAAGTACGTACCTCAACTTAAAATCCAAAATTCAAATATAATTGAGCTCCCATCTCATCTCAACTAATCGTGCATTTGCACACAAGTCGAGGCATACATCACTCGAGATGCACCTATCTTGTAACTCACCCAAGTCACCGACAATTTTAAAATTGTGGTGTACACACTATCGACGTCAAAATAGGACAAATGAAACCTATTGTTCGAAAAGTTACTATTTGGGTCTCGTGGGTCCCACACGTCCAATCGGCACTCTAAAAATCCACCTCGGGCCCATGACATCGTATTTCACATCCGGTTGCACCAATGGACTCTAAATAGTCATGACATCACACCACGTCAATTTTGGCCCTATCCAACGGTCGGATCATTCTTGATCGCACGATTAAGTGATGATCGCTCACAGCAAACTTTGAAACACAATATCCTAATATCAGGAAGTCTAATTTCTGATCCGTTTGATCCTATAGACTCACAATAATACAAGCTACAACATAGATAAAATTGGACATGATCCAACGGTCCGATCATCTCCGATCCAACGGTCCGATCATCTCAGATCTAACGGTCCAACTTTAGAGGCTCCAATTGTAGTTAAACTATGGAATCTCGATCAACCGAAAATACCAACATGTTCAACACCACAAGGACACCAGACTGCCTTTTGAACTCATACTCCGGACAGCCGCCACATGTCGCCGCCTCCATGGGTGTATTTAGTAAATTCAGGCGATCAGAAAAACTTCGAATCGCCGGGCAATACCTATACCAAAATGTTCAGACTAACAAGGGAAACAACTTTTGTACTAACCTCTAATTTGACTGGGAAGTGGCCGGAAAAACATCAAACCGTCGGCCCAAAATTTGGTGTTTTGATTAAACTCTCAAACTTCAAAATTGATCCAATCCATGTATATAAATAGGTAGAGCACATTGAGTAGATGAAGTTTCATACCTCACTCGACAGATTTGGTCGACGGAATCTGCGGAATTTCGTCAGAAAGTTCAGAAACAACCGTAGCTTTTCAAGCTCATGCCAAAGAGTGGAGGAGCTACCATGGTTGGGCTTCAACCCAAACGGGTTCGCCGTTCTTCGCTAGTCATTTCTGGATTGGTCTCATGGGCATTGGTGGCCGGACGGCGAAGATAGCTTCTCCATCCACCGATCGTCTGTGTCGCAGAGAGATGGACGTGGGAGAGAGATAGAGAAAAATTAAAATTTTTTAAAAAAAAAATATAGGATTTTATATATTTTTTTCCAAAAGTACTACTCCATCCTTTTCGTTTTCCGATCAGTTCTCGATCGTTTTAACTCGGAATTGGACATGCCACCTGTCTAATAACTCGTATCGTCATGCTCTACGTAATGGTGCCTCTTGATTCCCAAAAATTATTTCCGAACAAAAAATGACCCAAATGCCCCTATGTTCAAGGGCAAAATTGTAATTTCACAACACATCAACTTCAATAATTTTCAAAAATATTTATCAACATTTTTGGGTTGTTAGAGTAAACACCACAAAAATAGATAACAAACTACCAAATGGCCATGTATTACGAATCAAAAATGCCTCTCGGCATGTTGTTCCAAAATCAGCAAAACAAAATTCCAAATTTTGGAAAAATATAGATAGAGCACTGCTAAACGAACCCTAAAATTAACTGAGTACACCCTATTATCTAAGTACACCCTAATATTTTAATAGAAATATTAAATTAACTAAGTACACCCTATTTAACTACCAAAATACTCCTGATACACCGTCTTTTAGATCTTGCTACTGTTGAACTAGAACTTGGTCTGATTGATATATTTATCAGTTTCTGTAGGTTTGAATGGCGGGCTGGCTATCAAGACTTGGCCACTGCTTTATTTCAGGCTAAAATTGAATTCAGCTTGTTTTATCCTTCATTTCTCCTCACTGAGTAGAGTAAAAAGATACTGTTCGAGCACTTTTGGAATAGTGATAGTGCAAGAGTTGGAGAAGAAGGTGCTCTTGGTTGGTCCACATGGTTGGAGAAAGAGGAAGAAAATAGGCAGAGGGTTATCCGAGAGGAGACTGCACATCATAATGAAGGTGGCTAGATAGGTTGGTCGGAACCACTAACCAAAAATAAGGAAAATAGTTTAAAGACAGAAAAGGAATCCGAAAGTAATGTTGTAGTTAAGGAGTTTCAAAAAGAAATTGAGGAAGAAGATACTAAAGCTTTGATAACGAAAACTTATATTTTTTCCATAATTCAATATATCCTTTTTTTTGTCATTTTATATTAGGGTAAATTAGTAATTCAACAAATACTTTGGTAGCAGGGTGTACTCAGTTAATTTTAGGGTTCATTTGGCAATACTATATATATATATATATATCAAGCAGGAGGGGCAACATCTTCGGCATCCACAGGCTCCGCATCTTCTGGTTCAGTATTCACCTCAGGCTCGGCATCAACAGCAGGATCGGCCACGACATCTTCACCCTTGTAAGCCTCCACCATCTCCTCGGTGATGCCTTTGGGCAACGACGGGCAATCTCGGAGGAAGTCCAGGTTCAGCTTCTGCCCAATTTTGAACCGTTTGAATCGGTAGACAAGGTCATCACACTAATCCAAGAATTTCTTGTCCACCAAAGCCATGAATGGCACAACCTTCCGAGGACAAGCGACGTTCACAGGCTCTTCCCTTTCCTCCTCTTCCCCATCAGGGATCAAGATGGACCTTACCTCATCCTTTCCCGTTGACTTCTTTGGCATCAGCATCACATCCAAGGCGCCCTCAATCTGCCGTTTGCCGGTGACTTGGTGATATGCCTTGCGAATGGCCATGGCCTCTTCAGCCTTCTTCTTGAAGGCGCTTGGCGACCTTCATTTCTTCAACCGAAGATCCCTCCGGCTGTCGTAGCCCCTTCCCCTTAACACCACTAGCTTCAGCTCCCTTCGGCTGCCAAGACTCCAGCCTTCTTCTGGTAGCCTCGGACATTTGCCTCCCTCTTGCCACTACAATTAAACTTTCAAGTCAGTGCAGGAATGACAATGAGGAGTCGAACGGTACCCCTCAACACTTAGCGAAACAAAAAGGAAGCACCAAAACTCCAAACGGCAGGGTTAGAACTTATTTTCTTCTTCTCCCTCTCTTTTGGTCTTCTCTGCTTTGCCAATCAAGCTCGCCCTGAACAAGTTGTCGTAGCTCAACAACGTTCTGTATTGGTTTTCATCTTTCGCAATCTTGTTTCAGACATGCTCCATTGCCTTGAAGTCCTCATTCGACGCGCTCGGCCGCTTTAGGGAGACTGCACAAAACCAACACATGTTAGCATCGGCCTTGAATAAAATATTCATACGCTATTATATGCATGCAATACAAATGCTCAAATGGCGGAATGGCAACCCTCAAACTTACCGATTGTTTCGAATGTGGTGGGAATGTGCCTCTCAACGGCCTCCCCAGGTGCCGATTCCCAGCTCCCAGACACCAACACCCTTGGGTGCCTCCACTACTTCTATGAGCTTGGCACCCATCACACAAAATGCAGCCCGCTCACATTAAACAAATGCGAGAACGCTGTTATGGTGTCGAGGAGGGTAATCCAGAAGTTTGGGTTGAACTGCCCTAGCGCATAGCCGATCTGCGCCAAGATCCTCTGTACCGATCACCTCAACGGCAACCGAAGGACGTATTTAAATGTGTCCGTGAAGAAGACAACTCCACTTTCTGGGTTTCTTAGCGACTCCAACGGCCCCGGATCCTCATCTATACCGAATCCGGTACGTGATACTCGTGCCCAAATTCTAGAAGGCTCCCCATCATTCAACATATTCGACCCCAAGAAGTCTACATCGAACACTAGACCCTTCGACTTCACCATCGGCAGCCGACAACACCCCTTGCCCAGGAACAGCAGAGGACACCTCAGTCGTTTCATCGCAACGACCTGAGGTTGAAGTGCCTACAACTTCGGCAGGGGCCTCATCTTCTTCCAGCACCTCTAGATCAGTACTTTCATAATCGAAACTCTCATATTCTGGCATCGACTCTGTAACAGACGAATCCCCATAAAGTCCGGGGATTATTCCTATACTCTGACTCACTCTCTGACATCTACAAACATAAGCGAAAGGAAACTAAGTGTCATGCTCAAATCAAACTACCGATCCTAATGCATCAGAGCCAATGTTCATACAAGTTCATCCATGTTCATGCAAAACTTCAAGCAAATTCTCTAGTTTGATCCAAAATGGCAAAAAGAAGGCCACATGCCTTGTTTTAGCACGGTGGTCTTGATCGTCGGAAATAGCCTCCGCCCAGGAATTAATATCCGAAAATCGCGTTCACCACAAATCCTTTGGCGGAAATCGCTCCTCTCGCAGCAATAAGCTCGCCGAAAATCGCCAATCTCAAGCTCCAAATGTCTCTAAAAACGCTAAGTAGTCCCCCTACCGTTACCTTCCCTCTTTTATAGGATGGAAGTAGCATCGGGAGACGAACTGAGGTGAGCTTTCCAGCTTATTTACGATACGTGTCAACCACAAGCATTAAATGCTCCACTATGCATAGAAGCCTAAGTGACAAGTGACGCAACCATCCGCTCATGCGAACCAACACCATATTCATTCTGCTCCAGTAGCCTACATCCTGAACAGCAGGGATGCAGGGTTGATTTTTCACTCACCCTCCCAAACCGTTCCTCTTGGCATGCCGAACGGTTGGCGTGTAAGGTTGACTTTTCACTCACCCTCCCGAAGCATTCCTTTTAGCATGCTGAATGGCAGGCGTGCATGGTTGAGTTTTTGCTCACCCTCCCGAACTGTTCCTCTTGACATGCCAAACGGCAGGCATGCAGGGTTGAGTTTTCACTCACCCTCCTACACCGTTCCTCTTGGCATGCTGAACGGCAGGCATGCAGGGTCGAGTTTTCACTCACCCTCCCAACTTTGCTTACCGTCTGCACCCACAACACACCTCCATAAGCCTACCGATCCGTAGCCAAGGTACAAGCTCCCTCCTTAAAAGTGCCCCCTACTCAGGAACTTGGGGGACTACTGGACTATCATCGGCAAGTACGGAGAACCGGCTACAATCTCCTAACCGAAGATAAGTGCAAGTCATCAACCAAGAAGTCTCTTCTCAATCGAGAACTTGGGGGACTCCTATTTGTACCATATTTGACCGGTCTCTCATGCCATCACACGTGGAAAGGACCTAACACCAAGAAGGGCCCACACTAGCAAGCCTAGCCTTACAAACGATAGGTGCCTTCGGTAGGTCCCTCAGCACCGGTAAAACCTGGTCCGGCAATCGGCAGGTCCCTCTGCATCCAAGGCCGATTGCTCACTGGTCTGCCCAGCCACCAAAGCTCTCAATCTATGATCGGTAGGTTCAGCACCCCTTGCTAATCAAACCTCCTAGAAGGCATCGTTCAGGTATTTCTCAGGTTCCTCCTAGGTATATTCACTGGGACATGTGGCAACCTCCTAGACTACCCCCACGAGTCCCACATTGGAACTTCACACCAAGAGAACACCCAAAAATCCCTACAAATAGAGCCCCTTATCCCAGATACAAGGTAAGAGTTTCTATTTGACATTTATGCCCTTGCATTGTCAATAACTTACTCTACTCTCCTTTGGCTAACCTTAGCATCGGAGGGCCTTTGGCTGGTACCACACCGGTCTCTAAGACCTTATCTACTGCTTTCTTCTCTTTGTCATCGTGGATCCCGCTTAGCTTGCAGAAGGGAAGCTCTTGCCGAAGGCAGATCCGATCCCTCAATCATCCACCACATCTTTAAGTTGGGCCCATTACTACCCCTCTAGTTTTGAGCACCAACATATTTGGACTAAATTCGTGTTTTAATTGAGTTTGTTAGACTTTTATTAGTGATTTTAATGGAGTTTATAGCACGCAAAAAACAGAAGATTTGTAAAACCAATAATGCAATTATTTAAGAAATTAAAAAAATGTTAGTGGCAATGGTGGTAGTGGTCATGGCATTGGTGGTGGCACTAGGTGTAGTGGCGTTGGTGGCAATGATGGTGGTCATGGTGGTGAGCGTGGTGGTGGAGCTAGTGGTGCTAGGGGTGGGCGTGGTGGTGGTGGCAATGTCGGTGTTGGTCGTGGTGGTGGAGGTGGCGGCTACAATGGTGATGGTAGTAGCAGTGGTGGAGATGGTGGCAGCGGCTGCGGTGGAGGTGGAGGTGGAGGTGGCAGTGGTGGTGAAGCTAGCATGAGTTGTGGTGGTGGAGGTGGCAGTGACGGCAGTGATAGCCATGACAAGATGGTTTTAGTAGAGGTGGTGAAATCATATCTTGGAAATATGAATAATATATCTATACAAATCTCTTGGGTGAAGCAAAGATTTGTCATTGCCTAAAATTAGTTTAAAATCAAACGACATCCACCACTTTTTGTTTTTGTTTTTTTGGTCTGAACCACGAGGTGGTCCTGGATGGGCCCCAACTATGGGTGACACCTTTAAGCCTTAACCACAACCCAGACTAATCCCCGCTCACACCGGGTCGGCCCGTAAGGGGTAAAGTGTTGGCCAAAGTGGTGACTCCATACGAGAGCATGGATCGAACCCCTGACCTCTCTTAAGGAATGAGAGTGCCGAACCACACACACCAACCACCTTGGTTAAACTTTTTGTATTTCCTTTAAAAGTCAATGTGTATTTTAATACACCCAAACTTTTATTGAGTCTTTTAAAGTCAAGATTGAATCCAAATTTGGATGGAGTCATTGATGGATCCAGAAATTTGTCTGGGGAGGGGCAATGCTAATTTTGGTACTGCCCAAGGACTAAATAAAAAAACATATTATGAAATGAACAAGAGCCTCAGTTAATTTTAGGGTTGATTAGCACAGTAAAATGAATACAAAAATATTTAAAAAACCATATTATCACAATAAAATGATTAGATCAACAAACAAGTTGGTATCAAAAGTCCTAATTAAACAAAAACTCTAACAATTAGATGATATTCAAATTGTGATTTGAGAGCATTGTGCAAGGCTTCTTCAAATTGGAAGCATCGAGGGGTAAGCCTTTTGGTATTACATTATTATAATGAAATATTTATTATAATAATAATAACCAGGTAATTGAGGTAAAATAATGAATCTTCAAACTGTTTTTATCACCAAAACTACAACGTTTCATTTTAAAAAAAACTACTTCAATGAAACACGCGTTTCATTAAACATAAACGAAGGACGACATCATTTGTGAAAAATAAAAATAGGGTTTTCTTCTTCATTCATGAACTAGAGCCTCCACAAGCAACACGTCTCTGCAACTACTCTGCAACACATCGTGTGCCTCAATTGTGTAACTTGCCAAACGAATGGGGGCTTGATGTGATTTCAAAAGGCCTCAGATCGATGCACGCCATGAGGTGCGCCTTGATAACACCTTTTAAAACACTAGAGAGCACGAGGGCAAATCCAGCACCTCCATGGCTTTCTCCGGCGGGGGGAGGTGCAATTACACCTCATTGTGCCTCTGTAGGTCCGCCACTAGATGGAGTTTAAAAAATCTGGATTGAATACACCTAGAATTATTTAGACTTCTATAAAAGCTTGAATACACCACAACTTTTAAACTCTTTTATCAAAAATAGCCAAAATTTAACTCCAAAATTCATAAATGTCAGATTTTTAAAAAACTTTCAAATATAACCAAAAACTCACTTAAATTGACCCAAATGCCCTCTAACATTTGGTTCCTAGAAATAAAATTTCCCCAACTCTCTTTATCAATCTTGATTTTGTTTAAATTGACCTAAACCCAACATCCAGCTCACAGATCCACTGTCCAAAAACCCCAACCCGCGGTCGTCCTCTTGAGACCAACATTGATGGAGCTCAAAACGCCGACACGTGTAGGCACTATGGAGTTTGCTACTGATGGAAGGCGAGGCCACCGATGGACTTCAGATTCATTTGTCAATGGAACAGGATGAACTAGAGAAGACGTATGGTCCATATGCCGTTTCTTATCTCAAAGCAGTAAAAGTTGAGTCTTTTGATGGCAAAAGCAACAACCCTGAACCTTTTGATGGCAAAAGCAACAACACTGAACCAAAAACTCCAAGCATAGACAACTCAAGTCCTGATCCTCTAATGCTTAGTTTCGGGCCATAACCACTATGCTGATTTTGTTTATGTAGTTGGAGAAAGGAAAAAAAAATATTTCCCATTTCATGATTTTTGCCTGTTTTGTGCCAACTGATGGTTTGCTAGGTTTTCTATTAAATGTTATGAAACTTTGGGCACATAATAATACTAGCTCAAACACTGCAAACCAAGACTCAAGTGAGGCTAGGATGGGAGAGTGGAACTATAAAGATTTTTCTAATTCTAAATAGAAATGACCGTAGTTGAAACAAGATTGATAAAGAGAGTTGGGGAAAACCCTTAACCCTAAACCAAATGTTAAAGGAAATTTGGGTCAATTTAAGTGAGTTTTTGGCTATATTTGAAAGTTTTTTTTAAAAACTGACATTTATGAATTTGGGGGTTAAACTATTTTTGATAAAAACTCTTGAATACACCCCCTAAGTTTCCAACAATACCCTTGGTTTTTGAAGTATGAAAGGTTAATATATGAAGAGTTTTTTAAGGGTCAAAAGTGGTATTTAAAAATAATAACATGAGTAAGTTAGTCCAAAAAAACTGCATAAAATGCTTTCCCAAGGTGAGCCAAAGGTATGAAACCCTACATGGGAAGTCCATACCCATGAGTCCAATATTGCATTCTCAAGAGTGCACTTACCAAACATAGGAATGCAATTTGAAACCTATTCCCAAGGACCTAAACCTTGAACCAAACGAACCCTTAGAATCGCAATGCATGTGATTAATTAGTAAACAAAAAAAAATTAGAAGGACTCTTTGAAATGTCCTCTTCTGTTGACCTTTGAATCATGTCGGCCACGTGTTAATTATTTTAAAATAAAATAATCGAGTGGGTCCAGCATACTTCTTAACAAAGGCGTTCTTCTTTAATGGTGTGTGCAGGGCGTGCTAGTATCGCGGTCAAAATGATCGTGGATACAAGTGGATGATGAATGCACTATTTATCTTGGCTTCTTATCAAGCGATGATGACCGAGATATGAACTGATTTTCGACCGTGAGGTTCTGGGCCTCAACTACAAAGCCTTTCAGAATGATGGTGGTTGGATAGTCTCACCAAGCTCGGTGGCTTAGTGGTGGCACTGGACTCGGTAGCGCAGTGGGTTTAGATAACTCAAAAAATGTGGGTATCTCAAGATATCTGGATGGATTAGATGATGCTCAAGAATTGACTTCGTGAACGAACAATTGAAGTGAGAATTGCCCACAAACTCGGGACGGTTTATGAGTTCTTCCTAATGAGAGTTACACTAAATCCCAAGAGAAAACATCAAAAACTAGAAATTACATGATAAAAAAGGATAAAAGGTGCATTTGAGCAGTCTTTGGGCTTGATTTGTTTGATTGGAGTTGAACCTCTATTTCTTTGATTTTGCTTCCATTTATAAACTCTATATTCCCCCGGCCGACACAATAATTCTGGTCGTGCTTTGACATGCGTCCAATCAATTGTGTGGCTTCCTTAATATGGTTTCGCCTACAATTGATAAAAAAAATGGGCAGTGGAAAATGTGACTCTTGGTAACATGGGCGGTACTACTATACTCTTGTCTTAGCCATTGAATCTTGCTCTCTCGGTGAGGCAAGTAAGCCATTAACTCTTGTTGCTTGCTCCCTCGGTGGGGCAAATAATTTCTCGGTATGTTCTTGCGGTTGAAAAAGTGTATGCTCTCATATGTCCCTAGCCTATTGTCGGTATTAGCTACAAATCTGTATGCTCTCAAGATTGGCCTCTCATTTGCGGTGGATGCGTCTTTTCTGCCCTTGGTTGTTGAGTCTGACTCTTTGGAGGCGGTTCAGATGCTTTCTAAGGATGAGGAGTGCCTTGCTCTGAAGGTGTTTTAGTCACTAAGGTTTGGCGTCTAATTGAAGCTACTTCGTCTAGCATTCGTTTTGTCCCTCATATTGCGAATAAGGCTACGCATCGCCTTGCTCGTTTTAGTCTCTGTGTTGATAACCTCTGCTAGTGGTTGGACAATGGAACTTTGTGGCTGCTGGATGGCCTTAGGGAGGATCAGCGTAATATCCCGCTCTCAAAAATTTAGTAAATTCTTAAATTATTAAAGTAAAATACAATTTTACTAAAGGGTATCTAAGTGGGTTAGGGTTGAGTTTTGTTCGGCAATGGTTTTGGAAAAATTTATTGGCATCATTACGTAGTGCGTGAGCTCACAAATTTTTGGACACGTGGTGGGCTCAAAATGGAGTTGAAACGAGAGTTACGAGTTTTGGAAATTTAAAAGTTAATTGTAAAAGTAAAAGTAAATAAACAAAAAAATGAGGAAATGAAATGGTAAAAGGTTAAAATAAAAAAAAAAAAACTAAAACAGATTCGGTTTCTCCCCCTCCCCATTATTCATTTTCCTCGACCCCTCTCCCTAGTTCTCCTTCAGAGAGAGCCGACGCTGCTCAGCCAGGCCATGGTGGCCGACGCCACCACCCAAGACGTCTTCCTCTCCTCCTCCTCGACACAACCCAGCCCAAGATCGAGATCGGAGATCGGCGTAGAGCCGATAGTGGCTACTGGAATCCTCGACGGTTTTTGACATCGTCCTCGCAGCTCCGGCGACCAAACCCATCGATTGAGAATTAAAAAGTTGCCTTCGGATAGAAATATTTCTACGGACATTTTGTTGCCTTAGGTTTGAGTCAGCGCGAGTATGACATTTGCCCCACGAGTCCTAAGGATATCCAGACCATGCGGAGCGAGGAATGAGGCTCAGGTTGATGTGTGTGCCCTGAGTTCTACAAGGAATGCGGCTCAGGTTGACGTGTGTGCCCTGAGTTTTGCGATGAATGCGGCTCGGGTTGACTTTGTGTTCCCGAGACCGGCGAGGATGTATCACACATGTGGCCACATGTGTGGTACCTGGAATTGACGATAAATTAATGGAATTGATGGTACATTGTGGGTATTGATGGATTGCGTTCTCGGGCTGACCACGTGTTCCCCGAGTTCGGCGAGGATGTAACAGTTAATAGGATATTGTGCGCTACCCTGCTCATATTTTCTGCACAGGGTTGCCCAGGATCCCTAGCCACCTACCCGGTTTTTCTACACAAGTAGTTAGCCAGTTTCCCCCTCCCTAGTTGCCTTCGGATTTATTAAAATATATAGATACCCCTCAGTGGGTGGTTGCAGGTATGGTTTCAGATAAAATATTTGGTTGGATATTAGGATTGATGAGTTTGGGTTTTGTTTAAATATAACTTTACAATTCAAAGAATATAATAGTCAGATAAAAACTTGAGTTCGGCTCAGTACTGTATTATTTGTATTGTGATTCTTTTAATTGAAAAGAACTACGTGTGGCTTGATCACTCAACAAGGGTACGTAGGCAACCTAGATAAATCTATGTGTAGCCACGGAAGATAAGTTTTTCGAGAATTTGTTTCGAGTTGGATTCGAATCTATTTACTATTTTAATTTGGTTCAATTTGAAATTTTGTGTGGGACGAAGCCCGAGTGTTGTTGAAGTTGTGGTTGGTGTTACCGTGTTAGAGTTCGGAATGTTTGTAAGGCCGGACGCCATCCAGATTTAATGCTTTTAGATGTGTGTGTGTGGTATAACTTGTGCATGCTGAATGTTTGGATTATAAAACTGTTATTTTTACAGGTGAAATAAATTGGGAAATGTCTGTTTTTCAGGGGAAACTCTGCCGGTTTTCCAGCAGAAATTAAAACCAATTGGGTTTCTTTTTGTTGTAGGGCAAGGGTATTTTGGTCATTTGTACCTGACACCTGCCGGGTGTCGGACACGCACAGGGTTCGACACAGATTCCAAAGTAGAATTTGGGTCGAGTCCTATCAATTAGTCTACAGTAGTCTGATTGTTGGTAGTGAAATTTTTTACTCTTCTATGTATTCTTGAGCATGAGTAGCGCCCTTTCCTACCCCGAGGTTTTATCCCATGAGGTTTTCTCTAGAAATGTTTTAACGAGGCCGCTTTTAACATGTTTGTATTTACCATATAATGTTTTTTTTAGATTTAATGAAATACCATTATCCTCTCCAAAAAAAATTTTCAAAAGTTACATACATCTCAGGAATAGCGTGCAACGAAGACAAAGCAGGTAACAAACAACTTTACCAGATCATTATGTGTGGAGACACCGCTGGAACTAAAATCGTGGACTGCCTTTGCCTCTCATCACACGGGAAGTGCTCTAAAAAAAATCAAGCGCCTGTCCTTCTAATATTAAGGACTGTTTCTTGTATTAAATAATTAAGTAGAATGACCTCAAAGAAAGCTAGTCTAGCCTACTTTTCAGTCTCTTAACACTATGTACCTTTTAAAAAAAAAGCAAATTAATGAGAAAAGTTCTATTGGTGCAGCAGAGACTGAAAAAAAATGCTTGTGAGCATCTCACCCAAAACTAATTGGCTTTAATTCCTCGATGTGGTATTCATGCGTTGATCATTGGGCTCAACACACGTATACAGCATTCTCTCATCCCATATTAGAATGTGAGCATTTAACTCAAAATTAATTGACAATAACTAAATATGTCTGAGATCTTTTAAACTATTAGGCCATGCCTAAATTCCCCAAGGTATGATTCACACTCTCAAAAGAGGAAGTCTGACTGAGGGCTACGTAAAGCTCTGTGTATCCTGTTACTATTTGGCATGAAATAGCATGAGTAGAAAATTTCAAAGAAGACAAGAACAAGTCCGTTTTGATAGTGACTTCTAATCTAGACGACTGTGCAACCACTTATGTTACTAACAACAATGGAATACAATCAAATAGAAATAAAGACATAATGTCTAATGTGTTGTCTGTATTGAAAGTATTTGCTTTTTTTTCCATTGGCAGTAAAACCAATTACAAAAGAGAAGCCAATAAAAAACTTAGGCCCAACCAACCAAAAAAATATATCCAAAAATCATAACGTTGCACCAATCGCTTCAATAGATCTGCCTCCACTGCAAGATGATCCAGGGTTGTTTGATAGCTAGGATTAGATTAGACTATACTAAATTAGAAAAATGCTTACATTTCATGTGCATTCAAGGCATAATATGAATATGTTGTTTAACTCGAAGAAAAAATGGAGACTATCTATAAGTGGTTTTTTTTTTTTTTTTTTTTGGTCTGGAATCTATAAGAGGTTAATGACTCAAACTTATCCCCTAATTCCCTAGAAAATTGTGCGATTAGGAGGGATAAGTTTTAGTCCTCAAAGTTAGACAACAATATCTATATTATCCCTTGATTGCACATGAAATGTAGTCAATTTGCTAGTCTAGTCTACTCCTCCTTAACAAACAAGGCATTAATGTTAAAAACGACGATTTTTAAGTTCATTTTAAAAAGTGAACCGGTTTGTCTTCATATTTGCATCGAGCTTTTTTGTTCTTTAGGCCTCTATCATTTTGACTATGTTTCAATGACCCATGTGATAAAAGGACCGGTCTAAAACATACGTCTTGGTTCAATTAACATCAAATCAACGTATGCAAAGGACCCACCAGTGTAATGATTTAGAGTATTTACTATCTCATGCAAGGTCTTGGGTTCGAGTCCTAGCATTCATATAGTGTGTGTGAGTTCAATATACTATCACCCCCTCTCAATATATAAGGTACTAAAAAAAACATGCAATCAACCTATATCTTCGAGCAAAAAAAAATGTATATGAATTTTGTCACATCCCGAATTGGCTCCGCCATAGCACGATATTGTCCGCTTTAGGCCCCGCCCTCACGGTTTTGTTTCTGAGAACTCACGAGCAACTTCCCAGTGAGTCACCCATCCTGGAATTGCTCTAGCCCAAACTCGCTTAATTTCAGAGTTCCCATGAAATCCGAAGCTAGTGAGCTCCCAAAAGGCCTCGTGCTAGACAGAGGTAGGCATGTACATATAAGGCACATCACCCCCTCTCCGTTGGTCGATGTGGGATGTTACAATCCACCCCCCTTAGGGACCCGACATCCTCGTCGGCACACTCGCACCACACGGTAGATTGGCTCTAATACCATTCTCACACATCCTAGATCACTCCGCTTAGCACGATATTGTCCTCTTTAGGAACCCCGCCTCGTGATTTTGTTTACGAGAACTCATGAGCAACTTCTCGGTGGATCACCCATCCTGGGATTGCTCTAGCCCAAACTCGCTTAACCGGAGTTCTCAGGCACTTCCAAAGGTGAAACCCTTGCCATGGCAAGGGGGAGCTAGGGCAGCTACTATTCACGTGAATAGTGGCTGCCATTGCAAAAAGCAATGTGTGCTTAGGCGATTGCCATGGCAAAGGGCAAACACTATTCATTTTTTGTTTATTTTATTTTTTACATGGGATTAATTTTAGTTGTATATATGAAATTAATAATAATAAAATTGATATGTATGTATTAAAAATATTTCTGAATTTTTGGATTTTTTCAGATTTTTAAAATATTTTTACGTCACGACGTCACAAGAAATGAATCGATGACCTAGAAGCCGCCACGTGACACCAGCCCTCGGGCCAGCACAAGGGTTCCCCTTGCCTTAGGGCCAGACCAGGCTCGTGGACCCCACCTCCTGCCAGGGCCAGCCTTAGTTCTTTGGAATCATATTTTGGGCTTTTGCCCCCGCCCGAGCCTCTAGGGGCTGCTGGAAATGGCCTCATGGAATCCGAAGCCAGTGAGCTCCCAAAAGGCCTCGTGCTAGATGGAGGTCGGTATGTACATATAAGGCACATCACCTCCTCTCCATTGGTCGATGTTGGATGTTACGCATTTGTTTTAGGTCGTAGTCAAAGTGGTTAGGCACACATTGGCCTCCCTCCCTCCCTTCTATTTAAAAGGAGTTAGGACCAGCTCGAAGCAACTCCAAAAGATATCTAAACGCAAAGGCAATTATAAAAGCACAATAAAGAAAAAGGTGGCTCTCTGCCTTCGTCTTTTGCTTAACTTGCACGGTTCTCTCTTCTAATGGGAAAGCTTCACGTAAAAGTTTTGTTCTTTTTCTTTTTAAATTTTCAGACGAGCTTCATGTGAAAGTTGTTTGTACTGTGACAGAGCCATTTCTCATATAGTTGAAGTTTATACTTTTCAACTGGCCGAAAGAAAGCCTGAAAAATTTGGGTGCTTGCCATTGCTCTTTTCTTTGCCAGCAAAAATGGAATTGTTTAAAGAAACTACGATTAGTCTTTCTTTTTTTTTCTTTTCTGCCATAAATAAATTATGGACAAGAAAATTGAAATAAAAAAACACAAAAAAGAAAGAGACTGATTGTAAAATAGACTTGTATAAAGATGAGAGAGAGAGAGAATATAAAGATGAGATTATAATTATTTGTCTTTCAATAATCTCAAACATGAAAATTGAAATGAAGCCTATTTATTTGAAAGAGGAGGGACTCAATTTGTGTACATAAAAGCTAAGAGGATAAAGAAGAGAAAGAAGGGAAAGTATTTATCAATTTTACTATTTTGCCCTGGAGCTACAATATGAGTGTATGTAGCTTCCGTTTGAAGGATGAAACTTGAGCGGACAATTCAAATGACCCCAGAATTTTACAGAGCCAAGCTGCCCTATTCTCCACCTTGCTCTAAAATTCCCCTTCAAATTGAAAATAATTTTATCTCGCTTCAATGAAATATCTACTTGATCCATCAGCTCAGGGCTCAACGGAATAGATGAAGCTTGCACCAAATAATGAAAATCCACCGAACTATTTTTCTTCACATCAAATGGCAATGCCACCAACCTGGCAATGTTCAGGCCTTGGAAGCTCAGTGTGAAGCTTGTATCTGAAAAGCTGGCGTGTGCTTTCGTGTTGTCATTCTCAGCCCTCACAAGAATGGTGATTTCTGTATCAAAAAGACCAGCCACTGTGTTTTGAAAGTTGTACATGTGAGCTGAGGTGACTGTGATGAAAGGCACCCTCGGATGGATGATCATGTACCCGGCGAATATGACGATCCCCGCGATGATCACAGCTATGGAGACAACAGTGCAGATTACAGCTGCAAACCAAACCAGAGGGTGTGTGGTTCTTTGGGCACCATGGAAAAACTTTCTTGTCATTGAGGGCTAATGATGATGATTGGTGCCCAAAGAGTGACAACATAGGGCAAGAGTGTTTCAGGTTTTTTTAGTCAGTTTTTATGTTGGAGGAGGAGGTGTTGGTGATTTAGGGTTGAGGGGGGGCTCGGCATGACATGGAATTAAGTTTGAAGTTGTTCCTAGTTCTTATTGGTAAGGAAGGTTTTGGTATCTTCCTTTCCTAGTTTGAAAGCATTTGTTGTTTGTTTATATTTATATATATTGTATCCATTTGGGTATCTTGCTCACTTTTTTATTCTTATAAAGCAATATACCAAACTTGCCCATTTCTTCCCTTTCCCCTGTGTGGAGCTGTGCCAAAATTAAAACTAAGATGACCATCTCATAACACCAAGAATTAGATGCACATACAGAAGCTGTCTATACTTTTTTGTGCTCCATCGGACATTTATCTTGTCCTTATGGAGAATAAAGAAACAAAAATCTCTAGCTGCAATTTGTAGTAATTCACCTGATTGCCCTTTAAGCATTGTTCTTTTATTTTCTTTTTTGGTTTGGTGTGGGCATCAAAGGGAACAAGAGCAATTTTCCTCAATATATTCATTAAATGAAATCCTTCTTGTGACAATTTCTTTAAATGAAATGTAGCTCAGTTGATTAAAAGCATTTACCCCTTCACCCAAGGTCCTAGCTTCGACTCCCCCATCCCGCAATATTGCTTGTATCAAGAAACCTTTTCGGATTTTCAGAACTCTCACCAAACCCTAAAGTTCTTACTTTATATAATAGCATAGATAAATGACAAATTTGTAATTACAAAGTTTGTTGAAAGGGGTAAAATGAAAAGGATGTGTAGTAGAAACAGAGGTTTCTTCCCTATTACTTTTAGGCGAAAACTCTGATTTGAATTCTCGACACCTTTGATCCATGGCTTCTCGTAGGTAGAGGAGGAAAAGAGAGAGAAGAGAAGAACCTGAGAAGAGGCGTGCTGGCCGAGAGATGAGAGATGAGGCGGATTCTAAACCCACATCAAGCTTGGGTTCCGGAGCCATATTTATTTGGGACATGGATCACATACCCATATCTAGTTTGAGACACACTTAATCCCACCAGACAATGGCTAGAACCCATGTCCATTTTAATTGAAAATATACAATCCAGTCCAGCCTACCAAAACAAGGCCGTAACCTTTTTGGTTTCCTTCAGATTTTGATTTTAGGAGTCTTTGGAACTATTCAACAAGGAGAAAACCGCTCAAAAAATAACACAATGATTATAACTGAGAGCCAAAAATTAATAAAAAGATATCAAGATTCATATTCTTGTATGGTAGAAAAGTGCTGTAGGGAATCATGTAGATCCAAAATCCAAAATCTGTGAAACAAAATTCTAGGGTGGGACAACCGTATAGGTCTCTCACTCTCCTCACATTTACCCATCACATGCTACTCACGTGATGTAGTGAATGTGAATACTCTCTGCCACAATTGATGGCCTCCTTAAGTAACACCATAGTGGTTAACCCACCTTATTGTTTTACTAGGTTTCAAAGCTGATTTTTGTCTCTTAAAGTTTTCCATGAGTAGAAACTTGCGATCAAAGTTTTCAACAAATTTAAACATTACTACGAGCAACAGTCATTACCAATAAATTAATAAATAAATAAAAGAAATCACCGTTTGAGAAAACAGTACCGAGCTAACAGCAATTCTTCACCATTCTGAAATCTACTTCAAAAGAAATTCTAATAACAACCTCCATAAATTCAAATATTCTTTTTATATTTTATATGATGATATTATCATTAGAATCATAACTAACTATATGCTGTTTATATTTTATATTACCTAAACTCTAAAGCGAGGCCATAAGCACAGTATCAATCAAGACAAAGTATAGTGGATGATCCTCTTTCTCTAATTAAAATAAGAAATCTATGTTTCACTTCCAGTTTTCATGCTTTTCATTCATTGTAAGACCAGCAACGAACTTTGCTACATGGATTGCCATTGTACAGACCCTGGGTTTAATCCTATAAATTCAAACAGGCAATCTTTGATCACTATAGATGACTTTTCATCCACAAAAAAGATTCCATGAATGCCTACGAAACCAACTCTTACTTTAAGAGCGGGCTACTCTGTTCCAAGAGCAAAAGAACCAAGTCCGCCTAATGCTCATTTTACTCCACGCCTACCATCTCCAACAAAATATTACAGTGCCTGAAAGCAGCAGAGCTCAAACCAAACATCTTCTACCAAGGAGCATACCTATTTTATCTCTGAGAGTCACAATATTGGGAAAATTCACATTGGCAAGGGCTTGCTCTGACCTGAAAACATGAACGTACTCAGTATATCTTCATAAATTTAATGGTGATAGACAATGGAAAAGAACAGGGTAGCATGGATTCAGGTTGAGGTGTGGAATCATATGCACATCCAATGGAAGCTGAAGAAAATTAGTTCAGCTTATAAGTGCAACTACTTTGAACATGGGAGGAGAAATGGAAAGTGAGGTGACGCACTATATGAGTAGGAAAAGAAAAAAAAAATGACTTTGTATACAGCCTCACAGATATTATGGCTCTGTAATTATAATGAGTACGAAAAAGGCATCACCAAAGCGATTGTATAATTATGTATTACAGGTATTATCCTATTCTTCTATTGAGAGCATTTTGTCAGCGCCTGTGAGACAGTTGTAGGATTCAATACAATGCCTGTAATTTGATAGATTCTTAAGAATACAGGCCATTGCACTGAATCCCATCTAAGCCCTAAATCATACAGCCTAAACTCCAAAACCCAAGCACGAACGGTATTCAAAACAAATTCCAACAATTCAAACCATGTGTGATCTTGGAGAGTGGGATCCTCTCTAAGTGGCTTGTATATATACGAACATATATTCATTTTTCCTTTGAGCACAAGTCTTTTTAAGTTTCTGCTTTCATGCATTATTTATCACACCACACAGTAGTCACTCTTATATCGACATTCCATTACAAAACCCAAAATTCACTTCCTAAGTTAACCATCCAAAACAGACAAAATGTCACAAGTGCTGTCTAGAAATTTCAGCAAAGGTAAATCGACATTTCAGCAACTTACAGCGCAACTTTTACCCTTTCAGACCATGATTGATTCAAATAGTGTACATTACCACCTCTATAACGCAAGGGTTTTGAATCATAAGTTTCCAAATACGAAATCATATTAGGAACAATTACAATGGTTTTCAGAACCGGTTCTGCATCACTTAAGAGATTTTTCTAGCTATATCTTCTAAGCAAAAGTTTTTGTTTTTCTGTAAATCGAATTCAAGGATTCCATGGATAAATGATTATATCATATGACATAAATTAGATTCTCCACAGTACCAGCCAAAAATAAACCCAAAAAAAAAACTTGCAAAATTATGCACCTTACGAAATGTGAAAGACACTCTTCTTGAGGCTCTTCTGATCACACGGTCTTTCACCATGTCAATCTGTCAAAGAAGCACAGCAATTATTGAACCTTCGCAATCAATTATAATAGCAAAGTTTGAACACCATGAAGGAAGGAGGGGGGGAAGAGAGAGAGAGAAAGAGAGACATTGATGATGGGTGGATGGTCATTGTGATATGATGGTGCCTTATATGATTAATCACGAGTAATAGTTCTAAAAACTTCTTGCAGCATGTACAATGGTTTAGATAATTACCAGACAAGCCCTCAGCACACAAACGTATGCTAAATTACAAACTATTAAATATACCTTATGATGTGGAATGTAATGATTCCAAGCATAGCGTGCCTCTCCAGATAACAGTAGCAAAGATCGAGGAGGAAGATAGATGGCCCTCCTTAAGAAATTTGAATTGTTTTCAGAACTTTCCATTTCAATATCAGAACTTGAGGAAGCTCTAGGAGTCAACCCTGCATCAAGATATCTTCTGAACTCCATAATGCAAGGCCCTGCTAACGAAAGGCTGAAAATTAATCCTTCAAAAGCAGAGTGGGTGTCTATATGTGGGGACAAGCCCACCCCAGGTGGGTACTCATTAACCTGTAATATAATAGTCTATCTTCAGTCTTAAATGCATACCATGATTCAATAACTCAACCTAAGACATAGGGTGAATATCCATATATAGCAGCTATCCCCTTCTATTTCAACACAAAATAAAAGTAAGAAAACAAGATTTACTTTGTCAATTGACATAATAATTAAGTGCAGAAAAACATAGTTGCATACCGTCAATTGGTCCAAAACTATAGCTTCAGCATCCTCACGCATTGGAAGCATAGCTATTCTTTCAAGTATAGGAGAAACAAATGCTGGAAGTTCACCTAAGTTCTTTCCAGAATCAACATTCCTTGTCTGTAGCAACAAGTAAACAGAGATTATACATAAACGCTTGGGAATTCATTCACATTCCTAAATTAACAAAAGTCATCTAAATTTTGGTAACCTTGCTAAAAAAGAATTGACAAACAACAGAAGTTTAAGGGAAGATTACAAAAATAACATCTTATACTGGATTATATATCAGAATCACTATGGCATCCACTGTAGCTCCTATCCCTTTACACTTTGTCACTATTTATGGTTTCTAAAAAGAGTGATTAGAAAGCATTCCATTAACATATAAAGAGTTGATGGGATAACAGCCTTTCCACTTTTTCTTTAATCAAAATAAATTCAACACAACGGATATATTACACACGGTGTAGTTGATGACTGAAAAATCAAAGTAAAGGAGGTGGCTAGCTCTGAAGTATTTGAAGCCTACTTCATAACAAAATTCATAGCCATAATGCTGAACCCTTCTTTTCGAAAGATTTTTCCAAGGCTTTTCATCAACTGCTGCAAGAAACTCCTAAATAAACAAAATAAGACACATTTGTAAGGTAACTGTACAAAATTTTAATTGATACCCCAAAAGTTGAAAAGAAAATGCATGTGACTGAATAAAGCAAGAATTAAGTACTGTTTCAAAAGACAGAGACCGAACACCTCCTCTTCTTTAGCAGTGACAAAGTCGTGCATTAGGTAAAGGCCAGGAATGTTTAGCTCTGAGGCCAGCAAGGATACAGGAACTGAGTCATTGACTCGGCCCTAAAAAGACACCCAACTTGTTAGCGTCAAAAGAAATTGAAGAATGATATACATACTCTCGAACTGAAGAAGAAGACGAAAAAAAATAAGCAAGACGTGCAGCCATGCAATGCAACTGAACTATAATTTGCATTGTTATAATAGAACAAACAAGGGATTCGAATAAATAATTTTTCACGTTTTTTAAAAGTGGGAATTCTGACATCCCACATTTGCAAATAACATCAAAACCTCATTTCAAGGCAAATATGAATCACCCAGGAATCAAGTTAATCTGCCCAAAGACATAGGAAACAATGTAGTGATATCAAACCATTAATCAACCAAATTTAACCACAATGCTTCCTAAAGTGAGAATTAGAAGATGAAAGCACAGCTCTTCTCAACTATGCAACAAAATAATAAACAAATTAAAAATTCAGCTAGATGAGGTTTTCTTTTTTCCTCTCAAACAACTTAAAAGTCATCAACCTGAATCATTTTCACCAGTCAAACCAATAATCAATACTCGGTATCTAATTTCTTCAATAGAATCAAAAAGTTCCAACTATTCATTCCTACTGCCCTCAAAGAACGAACTTTCGCTAGAACAATGAAGTTCAAGACCAACAGTCCAACACAAAGAGAAAGTACCTGTGATTGTGAAGTCGGTTGAAGCACAGAATAGCGAATGTGCAAGGAACGCCCTCCAAGCTCAGCGCAAGGCCGTCCATTCAGTGCATTGAAGGCATTCTGGGCAAAGCCCTCTTCGGAAAAACACACAACAACACGAGCACCGCTCTCATCAGCCGCAAAGACTCCTTTGATTTCACCGAAGGCCGCAAACACCGAAACAATGGTGTCATAGGAGAGTCCCACCGCTGGCCCACAGTTGGCCACGTACAGGTTGGGGCTCGACTGCCCTTGCGCTCCTTTTGGCCGCCCAAATCTTGTGAAACCCATCAATTCAATCAAGGGTGTTCGCGATTTTCTGGAATTTTATGTAGTAGGTTGTTTCTTTTGGTTTCTATTTTTAGGGATATTTGCACAAAGAGATTTTCTATTTAAACTTCACACTTGTCTTATTTCACCCCATATTTTAAGTTCATCTCAACTTTTAATTTAAATTTGCACAATTTTTAAGAAAATCCCACTATCTTCCCAAACTATCCTTAAATACACCCCAAGCTGAAAAAAATAAGAAATAAAAGAGATTTTCTATTTAAACCCCACAATTTTCTTTGTTTACCTCAATACTTAAATCATTAAACAATATTTATAGTATACATGAGATTTTGTTGTTTTCACAAGATGTTTTTATCATGTAATTAGATCATAGAAAATTACTACAGTAAAATGAGATATTTTTACTTAAATGCCTACTAATTTATTCATCTCTTTTAAGATGTAACAAAAAATGTACTGAGATATTTATTCGTCTCTTATAATTAGTATTTATTTTGTTGTTTTCCAACTTTTAATTCATTTTCTATTTGAGAACATTGCTATAGTAAAAATGGTCTCAGTAGGTTTAGAGTAGCCTAAGAGCATCCACAATCACGCTCTCTATTTTTTAGTTAAAATTTAGCTAAAAATAATAGAAATCTATTTTAGGAGCTCTTTATAAAATTTCAACTCCAACCATTCTCCCTATTTTAAAGAGTCATAAATGTTTTTAATATTTTTTAATTCAATTTTTGAATAAAGTGTAGACACAAAAGCAACAATAAAAAATAATTGACATTAAATAAATGCTTGAAATAATATTAAATATAGAAGCATTTAATTATGAAATCACTAGGAGGCTCTTCTCTCCTGCCATTTAGGAGCTCCTAGAGGTCTCCTATTTTAAGAGCTAGATAGGGAGCATGGTTGGAGGTAGGTTTTTTCAATTCCTCCCTAAATTTTAGCTAAGGAGGTGATTTAGGGAGCCCATTGTGGATGCTCTAAGTTTTGGAATCATCTCTACTGTTGGCAGAACTTTGTTTCAGCAATACTACATTTTCGTTCAGAAATTTTTTGCTATCAAAGTTGTCTCTCTCCTGTATTAAAATATAATCTCATTGGTATTCACATATGAGTTTATTGTTTTTGTCAGGATGGGCAAGAGAAAAATGGGTGAAAGTGACAGTGATACAGAGGATGATGACAGTGATAATGAAGATTAATGTTTTCCAATTTTTCTAAAACTTAATATGAAGAGTGGTGAGGTGTGTGTATAGATGTATTAGGATTAAGTATTAAGTTGGATGACCTTTTTTGTCTTTTTACACAATAATAAAACTTATAGATTAATTATTTAAGTATTGGGGTGAACTAAGAAAAGTGTGGAGTTTAAATAGAAAATCTCTTGCACAAATACTACTTAAATGCACAATTGCCAAGAGAATTTGCTTAAATTAATAATTAAATGGTATTTTTGGAAGGCTTATTTACATCAATGCCCCTAAAATTATGGTCAAATCTCACATTGTCTTATCAAACTTAAAGTGGTCCACTTAGCTCTTGATTTGTCACTACTTTTTTTTTTTTTTAAATTTATAAAAAGTTGCTTATAATGTGTTTTGAAAATAATTAGCTGTAAAGTAAAACAACTCCATGTTTGGTAAGCAATATTTTTAAAGTGCTGTTAGTACAAAAAGTAATGTCAAAACCGTTTGGTAAATTTTAATATAGAACTATTGTAATTGTGAATAATAACTCAAATATACATGATGTTGAAAGTATTATGTGCTAATCATGTGGTAGTAATGGTGGTGGTGAAAGAGATGGAAGTAAAGGTGGTGGTGAAAGAGGTGGTGATGGAGGCGATGGTGGTGGTGATGAAGGTGGAGCTAGTCGTTGTGGTAGTGGTGTTGGTAGGGATGACACTTTGTGGAGGTGGTGGAGGTTGAGGAGGAGGAGGAGGTGGTGGTGGTTGTGGCAGTGTAGTGGTGGTGGTGGTGGTAGTAGAGGTGGTTGTGGTGGTGATGGCTGTGGAGAAGGAAGAGGATGTGGCGCTGGTGGCGTTGGTGGCCTTCGGTGGTGGTGGAGTTGGATGTGGTGGTGGAGGTGGTGTCATTTTTAAAAATTAATGATGGTAGTTTGGGAATTAAAAAAAAAAAATCATTAAAGGCTCATTTCTACTTCTTTTGAAAGCAAATTTGAAAAGCAACCCAGAACCAGCTTTTAAAAGCTGCTATCAAAAGGCCACTACTTTTAAAATAATCTGGATATTTTATTTTTACCAAAAATCTTAACTGCTTAACTTTAAAGTGAAACATATTTTTGGCCAAAAAAAGTAATCACAAACGGGGCCTTACCCTGCTTGGCCATGGTTTTGTGACCCAATTTGCCCCATGATGTTAACTCCATCCAAAAGTCTGTTAACTATGATAACATGTCAGGGTTGTTTTTGTAATCTCGTACATATGGATCATTATCAACCAATTGAACGTGGTAAATGGAGCCCACATCCACTTAGGTAAAAATATAATTAAATATATGATGATTTAAAACTAATTAAAATACAAATAAAAGATTGCTCCCCCTAAGCCCAGACGGTGGGAAAAATTGCTCCCTTTTTTTACTAATATTCCAATCACTCCCATCAACTAAATCTCTTACCCATAAACCGAACATCTCTCTGCCTCTGTCTCTCCCATGCCTCCTACACCATGGTTGTACTCTCAGCCATATCACCACCACCGTTGAAAAGAAAAACTCCCCCAAAACCAAGAAATCAACCTACTTCTTCAATCAAATTTCCAAAAACCTCATGAGAATATAACATCAACCCAAACTAATATACACAAACAATAACCCAATCAATTACCCAGAACCCGCACCCCAACCAATCCACTGCAACCCCAAATTTCTGCAATCACCCACAAAATTCCTCTCTCAAACCATGCCCACATCCACCACTCTTATACCCACAAAACTATCATACCTACAAAACTCCTTAATTTGGGTTTTTATTGTGAACCCTTAATTTGGGTTTTGTAGCAAAGATTGTAAGAGAGACGGGGATAAAGAGAGAGTAGCTGACAGGGACGAGGGAAAGCCACTTTGTTCCACGAACATTTCGATTCTGACATCGACGGTGACGACTGCCAAGAGCGGGTTTTGAAACGGGTTAGTGCCTGCGACCCGATTAAGCCATCGGATTTCCCAGAAGTTGTGAAGCCTTCGATGGTGTTGATGTGCTTGTGAAGTTGTTCGAAGAGAGGGGGAAGAGAGAGAAATGGAATAGAGGCTCCACTTGCCACGTCACCCCTCAATTGATGGATAATAATCCATATGCATGAAATTATAAAAACACCAATGCCACGTTGTTAGGTTTAGCCTTGTTAGATTTTTTTGGTTTCCATTGACAACATTGTACTTTCCCTTGTAATTCTCTTAGCTCAAGCAAAGTTTAGGCTAAGCTAGAATTAAACTAAGTGGTGGAAATCATCTTTGGTTGTGCAAGTTTTGGATGTCTGCGGCATTTCTTCGAAAAGGTATAGCATGCATTGCATTGTTGCATTGTTAATATTCATTGATAAAATATGATGACTAGTCATCTATGTTATGCCAAGCTAATTTAAATTTGTCATGAGATTTTCTCTAGGCCAGCTGTATTATGCCAAGCTAATCATTGTTTGACAGCTAACCCGGTTCTGACCTTGGGAATGTTGGATAACTAGTATCAATTTGGGCATTAGCGCCGACGGGGGATATAGAGCATTTTTTAGGGAAAAAAAACTGAGATTGGGAACTTCTGCGTTTTGGCCTGCAAGGCTCTGTTTTCCAAAAATTAGATTTACAAAATCTACTTTTGGTTTTTACGTGATCTACATCTAGAGTATAGATTTCATCTTTTCATTTAGATAGATCAGATTCGGTGATTGGTGTTTTCAAGCGATGGTTTCTTGAAGAGATCGATCAATTTTTCTTGAATCTATATTTCATACATCGATCATTTGCTGGAGCTGTACTGCTGGTGCCATTGGATGAACGAGCTGAAGAGTAAACTGCCATTGCCGTGAAGAAGTAACTGCATGCTCAACTGTGTTGGTGAAGATAATTGCACAGTGAGGTAGTGCTCTTGTCCTTTAGTTTTAGGATTGCATGAGCTGAGGATTACCTTGCTGTAAGAATTTTCTTAACATAGTGGATTGCCTGGTCGGAGTGATGACCCCCAGTTTTTCCCAGTGGTGGGTTTCTGGGTGAACATGTTCTGCTTGTTTATGTGATTTATATGACTAGTCATACCATGTTGAATATCTTTGAAAGCTTGGTGAATTGTTTATGGTAATCCAGGAAATTGTTGTTTCTGTAATTGTGTGATCTGTGAAGTGTATCTGGTGATTGTTGGGATTGTCTTGTGTTTCCAGTTGGGTTAGATCGTATAGTGCAACTAGTTTACTCCTTCCACCCAAATACCAATTTCACACGTCATCATAGTTAACAGACTTTTGGATGGAGTTGATAGCAATGGGCAAAGTGAGTCATCAAACCACAGCCAAGCGGGGTAAGTAGGCCACTTAAAGTTTGGATGGACAATGTGAGATTTGACCGTAGTTTTAGGGGGCATTGTTGTAAATAAGCATTTTAGGAATAATGGTGGATGGAAAGATAGGATTGTGTTTTTTCAAATTTACATGGTAGGTGGGGAGATAAGGTGGGTGGGGAAATATGACAACGGTGAAAATAGCAGCACCTTTTAAAAATATCCCTAAGTGTTTTAGTTATAGGGAATTGACATAAATTCTCTTAAACTTAACGGAACGTTTTAACAAAGTTAGATGTATGTGGTACATTGCAACACTCAATAAAGTTGAGGTGATTAATAATCAAAATTAAAAGTTCATGTGGTAAGCATGCGCATGCGTAAAAGTTCACGTGGAATTTATGCCAATTTCCCATATTTTTATTTGGGTGGAACTTTTTGTTTCTATTCCGCTTAAGGCCACATGTGGTGGGTGGAACTGAATTGGACTATTTCAATTAAAATGGGAAAGAGTCCAGTCATTTGACTTTACTTAATAAAATGGTTTAGGACGACTCTAGGAAAAAAAATGGAAAAGAGTTTCACATCAACTTGAATATTTTTTTAAATAGGAAAAAAAAGGCCAACATAGGACAACTCTCTTGAATGGAGAGGTGGTTATGCTAGGTTTTTCGTAGGGCGGCTAGGGTTTGTGTTGTTGATGGCCCTGGTTTCTTGATAGGCTTGACTTTTGTTTCACGTTGCAAGGGTTTGTTCAAGAAGGGCTCTCAATGTATTCAGCTAGAAAAGGCAAAGACTGGTCAAGAGGTGCTCGAGGGAGAAACCATGTGTTGCAAGACTGTCGACTTGTAGTCGACAATGGAGGAACTGGGAAAGAGATTTAGTTCCAATCTCCGGTTATCGGAGAAGGAACGTGGGGGAATTCGAATTGCAGATGGGTAAGGCATTTATGTCATTAAGGGGTCATAGTTCACACTGGTGGCTAAGGTTTTAACGAACAAGGCGATTCACTATGAAGGATTCCAGGGCTTTTTTTTCCTGACTATGTCGTGGCGACGATGAGGTTTCCATTTGGGAGATTGAACCACGAAAGTTGCTGATCATATTTGCGAATAAGAGAGATAAGTATCGAGTCTTGGATATGGAACCGTAGACATACTGTGATAATCTAGCACTCTTGTCGGAAGTAAGACTTGGTATGGATGCACGCGAGATGAACCAGACTAAGCTAGCTTTCTGGGTCCAGTTTCATGGGGTGCCACTACTCAATATGACCACTATGGTGGTTAGTAAAATTGGGGCTTTGGTGGGACAGGTGCTGGAGTTTGATCAAGTTGAGGGGGAGGGGGGAATGTAATGAGCATTTTTTACAAGTTCGTATTAGAATGGAGATGGAACAGCTACTTATGAGGGGTACTTTTGTGGATTTTCCTGATGAGGGGACCAAATGGGTGGACTTCAGGTATGAATTCCTTCTAGAATATTGATTCCTTTGTGGATGTTTGGGACATCCTAGCAATATATGTCTTGAGAAAGTGGGAGCCATGGAGGATGGGAATAATAGTTTACAAGATCGATTGATGGCCTTTGTTGGATTGGAGGTGAGGGAGGATTTGCGAGGGCCAAAACTTCATCTGAATGTTCGTAAGTCCCCTAATGGATTTATGACAAGACTCGACCCGAATTACCCCTCAAAACCCGTGTCGAACCATGTTACCATTCCGACATTCCACCGATGTCGGGCCCACTTACTAAATTAACCCTCTTCCCCGCATAATTAATAAAAGGGTTAAGACGTCTACTGAAGTTTCGGCAGAGTCTCCCCTGAAAACGAACATTTACCAAATTTTTACCACCTGTAAACATCACAATCTAAAATATCTCAACCAGCAGCATACACAATGCTATTGCACACAATTTACAACATAGGCCTCCGGCCCCAATTCAACCCTACTTGGGCAATATCAGAGTAATCTAAGAAATTCTTTAGTTTACATAACCAGATTATTTCAAAAAGGAATTGAACACCGAATATCCTACACTGATGTTGAAAGCACGAGGAAAGTGACTTGGGGGTGTAAAATAGAAATGTGAGTGGACAAAAAGAAAGTTTTAAACATACTAATCCCACCTTGTTTGAAAACAATGCCAAAACCATGCAGTGAAATCCTTTATTAGTATATGCTTGATTTGAAATCCTTTGTAATCCCATACGCCCAATATATATAATATATACACACACAACTGTCTTTCTCCCACCCTTTTATACCCATTATACATATATATATATATATATATACACACACACATACACACCATCATTTTGTACCAGGAGAAAACAATCTAACACGGGGACTATTTTAACTAATCCACATGGCAGACTGATAACTCCATATTTGTGCTTATTTTCTATACTTTATTCTTGTGATTTGCATTAGTTTCTTATGTGAAATTGGTTGTTTTGATGTGTTTAGTGTGAGTTTTGTAGGAAATCGTCTCTAATGTTGAGTTGGAACTAAAAAGAGAAAAATATGGTGAAAAAGAGCAAAGAAGGCGAAATTTGGAATTAGCAACTTGGAACTCAAGAAACCGCCTGTACGTGCTCAAGAAGAACCAGATAACGTGCTTTATATGCTTGGAAAGCTCTAGAAGTCCAGTGGGTCAGTGCTGAAATTTTGCACGAGTTTTGATAGCTTTGCATCACAAGTTACCATTCTTGGTAAACAGGCTTTTGGACGTCCTTGGGCAGTTAGGAGGCACCGAAATATTGTGTTAATTCAATTATAAGTAAGCTATTTTTGCTGGGATGGTTGGTGTTTGGTCTAGTCAAAGAAGTGCATCAAAAGTCAAAGCCTAACTCAACTAGGAAAACAAATTCCCTACTCTAGATGGATTTAATTCCTATCTTTTCTCCAAAACCTAGAAGCTTGCCTATAAATACATCTTTTGGACTAGCTTTGAAAAGAACCCTAGGGCATATTGTTCAAGATCCCAAATCACCCAACTCACATATTCACCTTCTTAGCCGTTCATAGCCTTCAAGATTTGCCGGAGGAGGAGTTCAACTATAGTGGATTCATCTAAGGGTTTTTCAATCTTAATTCAAACTTTGTATTTTATGTTCATAAGTATATTGTTTGTTTCTAAGATGTCTATGGGTAACTAAATTCTTTGCTAGGGATCCGATGTAACCTAACATGATGATTCTATGTTATTGAGTTAATATCTTATTTTTAATCAATTCATATTCCTTGTTTCATTCATTATTATAATTGTGATCTTGATACTTGTAATTGGCCATTATAGGTATTTTGGATTGTCTAAGATAGGATTGGGCGAGCGGTTCATCCTTAATCTTATATGCACTATGAATGAATGAGTTGTTATTAAAGCCGGGGTTCAAGCTAAGACACTTCTTGGTTCTATTGTTCTTCGTAAACTTAATGGGTTCTCGATTAAATTTGACTATGGGGTTCATTAGTTGGGTTTAGTTGAGGATACTTGGTGACACCGCGGCCGAACAAATCATCATAATAAAGAAAGAACGAACCCTAGGAATTGAATTGAAACTTTATTCTCAAAATTAACTCAATACATAGAATAGGATTTTTATGGTGAAGTCGGAATCCTAGTTTTCACCCATTGATTTTCAAAACCAATTTCCAACCTTTCTTAATTTTATTTTCTTGATTTTCAACACTTAGATTAAAATTGAGTAATCTTATTTTCAGCTATTTTAGTAGTTTTAATATTTTGTTTTATTTTCTAGTTTTTTTCTTAAGGTATTCATATTTGGAATTAATTGATAAACTTTGCAAATCTCTGTGGGAACGACTCTCATATTTGCTTGCTATACTATCATATCGATTCGTGCACTTGCGAGGTTTAACTTTTGTTCATCACAGACTCCTCAATAAAGATGTGGCTAGGGACGAGCAGTCCAACCGGGGGACTATTGCTCCTAGACACGCATGACAGAATCATCAATGCCCGTGCGGCTGAAATAAACCTTCCGGTACACCCGGCCAAGGGTGGCCGGATCATCATCATCAACATCACCACCACATGCCGGCATCCCTCTTCACACGTGTGGTTATCAACCAATCAGAACTGGGGAGGTACATATTAATGGTAACTCACATATCACTACCATCAATATATACCACTCAAAAACTCCCAATTTCCAACAATATATCTGATGACCATATTCTCAAGTTCATCACATAATCAACTCTATATGGATGCCGATAACATCATAATTCACTACTAAAAATTCATATACTTTACCGTTAAAAAGCAATACCAATAATATCACACCATTCCCATAGCCCAAAGAACCCAACTTTTAATCAAAACCTATATACCCTTATGCAATATCATGCACCAAAACTCTCATAGATGTTGCAAAACCATTGTTAAGACATTTATATATTTCCAAAATCCCAATGAACCCAAACAGTCATACTTAGAATCAAAACTCATTTATGCATGCATTTCCACACTTGAAAACAATGATTGTTTAAAAACAAAGTCCATTCACTAAAAGTCCAAGCTAGCTTGACCCTGCGAGTTTCCCTCTTGTTGGTTACGCTGAGCTTGAGCACCTATTCAAGAGAATACAGAGATTTGATTAATAAATGTACTCAATCACAACTTTAATTCAACAACCGAGTTCTTAGGGCCATAATAGTACTTTCCGAAAAGTGAAATGGTCTCAAAAGACCCATGGTCAATTGTGTTGTCAAACTTCCCATATTGGTCAACCGGGCCCACGGGTCCATGACCTCTGATTTCCGATCAGAAAGTTCCTACAGGTCGAACAAGGTCTACTTAACAAGCCTCGAAGGTTTGGTCTCAATCAAGCGGTCAGATTCGCTCTGGATTTCACAATCGAACGGCGACCGGTTCACTCAATCCTAGAATAATTGATTCGGAGTATCCAAGACTCCGATTCTTGATCAACAAGTTCTTACACAATCTTAGAGGCACGAGAAACAACATATTTGAAAATGGAACCGATTGAACAGTCCGAACTTATCCAACCCGGGCGACGGAAAAATCTCGAAACCACTTATAATACCTATACCAACATATTCAGACTAACCATGGGAATCTTTTTAACTCTTCGACCCTGGCCAAAAAGTGGCCGGAACTAGCCGAAATCACGGCCAAAGTTTCCGGCTAAGTGGGTTCCAAATTGAAAGTTCAAACCTCCAAATCAATCAAATCTACTTATGCCAACAACAAGACCATGACGAGGAAATGAAATTTCATACCTCAATCGACATCAATTGCCGTCGGAGTCGCCGAAAACGGCATTAGAAGCTTCAAAAAATGTAGGCCCTTAAAGAGCTCACGCTGGCGTCGAGAGTGGTTGAGCACGTCGAAGAAGGTGTGGGATGAGGTCACCATTCCGAGGCTGCTCTTTTCGATTGGTCTCGCGTGCTGCGATGGCCGATGACGGAGATCGCCGGCCAAATGTGCAGTCGTGAAGGGAGTGAGAGAAGGGTGGGGGAAGAGAGAATGATGCGCGAGTGGGGAATCAAACCGGGTTTAAGTGTTTTTTAACAAATTTCAAAATGAATTTTACGTCCTTTTAGTTTTCAGATATTTTCTCTCTCGATACAACTCGGAATTGAGCACGCCACCTACCTACGAACTCGTATCGACAAGCTTCACACAACGGTGCAACTCAAATCCCCAAATTCCTTTTCGAACAAAAAATGACTAAAATACCCCTATCCCCAAGGGCAAAAATGTAATTTCATAATTTACTTAAATATTATTTAAATTGGGTCGGGATGTTATAAACTACCCCCTTACAAAAATTTTGTCCTCGAAAATTCATACATGTCACTCGAAATGGTGAGGATATATCGGGTTCCCACTCATTTCCTCAACATTCCAACTCCTCCACAACGCTTTTACTACAGGAAATGGATCTAAAACACACCACTTGTTCCTTTCCTTGATCACTCTTACTTTCTCTATTGTCTTTTGAACCAACATCTAGCTACTCCAGTTTTTCTCTTACCAACCACACTTCAAACATTGGAGTCCCACACTGTCTCCGGTATAAAGCCTCATGCTGAGCCGTTCCAATGCTTGAATGATAATTACTGATGTAGGCACACTATATCAGAGGAATGTGGGAATCCTCATTCCCTTCGAACTACCTCACATAAGCTCTCCATACGTCCTTCATTTATCCCAAAGGTGGCGATAAGCCACAAAGAGATGAGCTAGGGTTCCAACCACTTCCTACTACAACAATCCGCCTCAACATTAGCTTGGCTAGGGTGGTACTCAAAAGTACACTCATTAACCTTCATTAACTCTAATCTACGCCTTTACCACTTAAAATCATTCTCTAGGTATAGAAGTACCTAAGGTTTTGTAATCTGTTATGGTTTGGCACATTTCTCCTTGAACATAATCACCCATAAACACCACATTAGCAACAAGGACATCACCAATGGGTAAAGCAATGCATGTCATCCGCCAATTGGCGTATGTCAAACACTCGCAAAAGGCACGCAACTAGGTGCTATAAACGTGTGTGGCTCCAGGATCTATTAGAATACGTACAAAATAGCAAAAAATAAGTAATGTACCAAAAACATCGTCTTGTGTGGCATGTGCCTCCTACTAGGGTCATAGAAAATACACGAGCCTGAGTCACCGGGTGCCTTGCCTGACCTCTCTGACGTCTACCACCTATACTCATGGAAATTTGGTTCTCAGTTTACTAATTTGGAGATGAAAGAGAGAGAAGCAATGGGAGAGGGAATCTTGGAGACTCCTACTCTCAAGCTCCAACTCCTCCTTCAGCAGCTGCAGTTTTCGAGACACAAACTATCTCATTGCCACAGATATGGTTCCCAATCATGCTAACATCAGCACTTGATCTTAGTAAACCACGATTTGGTTTCTTCTTACTTTATTTGATCATCTTTGTGCAGATAAAGGCTGAGATTGCCCCCAGTGTGGACAAGGGGAAGAAAACTGTTGATCAGACCAAAGGGGAGTTTCCAGACCCTGCTTCCATCTTGCAAACACCAGTGCGTATTCAACACAAGGTGGTGAGCAATGCTGGGACCAAGGGTGCAGAACTGCTGATCCATGTCACCCCAATCCCTCCTAGCCATCTAGTAAGTACAATTCATATGTTTCTTTACCTTTTCTTGGCCTTTTGAGAGAACTTACACTGACATGAGCTAAACTGTACATTTTTTATAGCCGCACTACTCTGATTTGGAAATGGAGATGATGGGATCAGCAATTGGAGGCAGCCCCTCAGTAGGCCATTCCTCTTCAGCTGCCTTCGATCCCATTATAGAGATGGTGAGATCAGCTAGTGCTCTAGCTTTTAAGGAAAAGGGTGCTGACATGGAGGGAAGTGCTAGTACCCCAATGGACACTGGGGTCAAGTCTGAGCCATTTGTGGCTGCTATTGAACCAATCTTCAAGACTCCAAGCCAAGTAAGTTTTTCCTTCCTTTTAATATCTCTTTTTCTGCCACTAATTTGGCATTGATGTGGATACTAACTGTAATTTTTGTATAGGCAACTCCCATTACCCATGTTGCTCCTCTCAACTTTCATCAGGCTGGAGAAATCATCTTTAAAGTGCTCGATGATGAAGAGGATGAGGCGAAGGATAAGGGCGGTGATGAGAGCCCTAGTTTTGTAACAAAGAGAAGCTTGCAACAGCTCTTGGAGTTGGAAGATCTCCCAGAACGAGATGGTGTCTCAGCTGAGGTGGATGAGGCAAAAAAGGTTCTGACTGCCTGGGCTGCTAGGCCCTTCAACATTGCTCAAAGCTATGTGGAGATGCAGGCCATTTATGAAGCTATAGTGGTGCTGTCAAGAGCCTTCCCAGACTGGAAAGAATATCTCACCCTGGCTTTCAACCAGGTGAAGGAGCTCAGAGACATTCTAGACCAGTATCACACCAGTGTTGACTTGGCCCAAAATGCTGAGTCATCTCTTCTGAGGTATGATCAGAGTATCCAAGTAAGAGCAGAAGCAGTGGCAGCTGGCAAGAAGTACGTTGAAGACTTCGAGCTAGCCCAAATGGATATCACTAGGCTTGAACAAGAGTTGGAGCTAGCCTAAGCCAGGAGAGATGAAGCCTTAGTGAAGATTAACGAAAACCTGGACAAGGCCAAGGCTGTAGGCACTACTATCCGAACCTTGAAGAGTCAACTCCCAGTCTTCAGAATTGCTGTTCATCGCCCTTCCTTCTTGCACAAAATGGCTGCTAATCAACATGAAGGATGTGTATCCATAATTAAAGACATGATTAAGCATTAATGCCTTTGAACAATTTTCTTTCGTCGCTTTGAATAACTTTTCGCTTTTTTAAGTAACTAAATATTTATATTGTCATGCCATAACGAACACTTTGGAAATTTTGATCAATATAAACTAATTTCATACTTTGCTCTCCATACTTGTTTTCATTTCCGAATTCCTCTGCAATTTTAATTACTTAGCCATAACTGTTTGGCTAGATAATCAGTAATTTCACTTTTATGGGGAACAAATTAGCATGGTAATCTTTAACTTCAAAAAGCAAGACAAGCTTGATTACAAACTGTTTGAAATCTAAACATTCATTTGCCCGAAGTAAATAGTTGTTTCAGACACAATCTGTCCAATGTAGATTACTGTGGCGTCGGACACAAATATGTCTAATGCAACATCGTTTGGCCAAGCTTGGCCTTCTATTCTTGTGGAGTAAGATCAATCCCCCTGGCATCCCAGAGAGTTGGATAGAACTTCTTGTGCCACTTACCATTTTTAGGATTGTGATGAGTTTCCCCATCTCTATCTTTAAGTAGATATGCCCCCTTGCCGAGAATCTTGTGTATCACGTATAGTCCTTCCCAAGTTGGGCTCCACTTGCCAAAACCTGGCATGTGAGAACCTAAGGGTAACATCACTTTCTAGACAATTTCTCCTTCTTCAAATGACTTGCCTTTGACTCTCTTGTTGTAAGCTCTTGCCATGGCCTTTTTTCCAACTAGTAGATGGTTCAAAGCCTCAGTTCGGACGTCATCTATGTTCTCAATTTCTTGAGCCATTGCTTCCACATACTCATCAGAATGTAAATCATGTTGTTGAGCTATCCTTAAAGAACTTACTTTGATTTCTACACGAAGAACTGCATCTTACCCATAAGTTAAGGCAAATGGAGTGATTCCAGTAACATTCCTTCTTGATGTTCTGTATGTCCAAAGTGCTTCAGACAACTTCTCATGCCAATTCCTGGGATTGTGGTCTATCATCTTCTTGAAAATATTGATGAGTACTTTGTTCGTAGCTTCTACTTGTCCATTGGCTTGAGGAAAGTAGAGACTTGACTGCACAAATCTGATCCCATGCTGCTCTTCCAACCTCATTACCTCTTCGGACATGAAAGAAGTACCTCTGTCAGTAGTGATTGTCTCAGGTATACCGAACCTGTATATTATTTGGTTTTCAATGAATTTGACCACTTCATATGATGTGATTTCCTTCAAAGCTTTGGCATCTACCCATTTGGTAAAATAGTCAGTGGACACTACTATGAAAGTATGTTTTTCACTTGATTATGATATGATCTTTCCAATGAAATCCATAGCCTAGCCCCTGAAAGGCCAAGGTTTAACCATCGGATTCAAAGGAACAGCTGGGACATGTTGAATGGGGCCATGTCTTTGGCAATCCTCACATCCCTTGCTATAATTTGTGCAATCCTTCTCCATGGTTGGCCAAAAATAGCCATATCTTCTTAGCAACCATTTCATTTTTCTTCAAGACTGGTGAGCTCCATAGGTTCCCTCATGCACTTATGCCATCACTCTCATTGACTCTTCCAACCCGAGACACCTCAGAAGCAATCCATCACATGTCTTTCTTAATAATTCTTCATTAATTAAGACATAATTTGGAGCTTGAGATCTTATCTTTCTATCTGCCTGGTTTGAAGGATAAGTAAGACAGTTGCAAATAGGTGTCCTCCAGTCAGCATCATCCTCCGACTCCAAGGAATTTACCTCTATATCCATGCCTTTGGTAAGAACAGAGGGCAGGGTCCTTCTCTGGATTGGAATGATCTTGGAGGGCCCTTTGGTCTTGGAAACCATAAGCAATTGAGCCATATCATTGGCTGCTGAATTCTCTTCTCTTGGTATATGCTCCGTACTAACCTGTACTAATTGTGAGCAAAGATTTATAGCTGCTAGGAGGCCATGTTTGGATCTATGCATTTGTATTCATTGGTCAACTGCTTGATCACCAATTGGGAGTCACCATAAATCTCTAAATGCTGCACCTTCAACTCTAATAGTATTTCCAGTCCAATGATGAGAGCTTCATATTCTGCTTTATTGTTGGTGCTCTCAAAATCCAGTTGAAAGGCATATGTGAATACTGCCCCCTTGGGATCCTTAATTACAATTCCAGCACTTACTGAGGTATCTATTTTAGAACCATCAAAGAACAATTTCCAAGGCACAATTCTCACCATGTGTATTGGTAAGTAATGAATGCCATGCTTGGTGAGTACCACATTCCCAACCTCTAGTGACCCTGTGTTTTCCATTTCTGTACTAGGGTGAGCTGCTAGAAAATCAGCCACTGCTTGGCCTTTCATAGCCTTTTGTGGAATGTATTAAAAGTTGAATTCATACAAAGCAAGTATCCATTTCCTTAAACGACCTCTCAAAACAGGCCTAAACAGCATGTACTTGATCAAATTTGTGTTTGCAATGATATAAACAGTGAACTTCTTAGGATTCATCTTAAGTTTGAACTTCCTCATTCTGATGAAAGCCTTTTGAGGTTAGCCACATAGCTTGGCTTGTCCTTGGATTTTACTACAACATCATCAATGTAAGATGGAAGATGGAATTCATGGCTCTTTGGTAAGTGACCCCTGCATTTTTTAGTCCGAAGGGCATTACCATGTACTCATAAGCTCCAATTGCACCCGGACAATGAAATGCTGTTTTGTGGAGGTCTTCCTCAGCAATCATAATCTGGTTGTAACATGCGTTGCCATCCAGTAATGATAGCAATTGATTCTGTGAGGCCCCATCAATTAGCATATCTTCCATTGGCATGGGATATTCATCATTTGGAGTTGCTTCGTTCATATTTCTGTAATCTACACAAATTTTGACTGCTCCAGTGATTTTCTTCAACACAGGGACAATGTTAGACAGCCACTCAGTGTATTTGGCCGTTCTAATAAATCCTGCATCCCTTAACCTCTTGATGTCTTCTTTGACTTTTAACTCAGTCTCAATGGATATTCTCCTCTGAGTTTGCTTGACAGTCTGTAACCTTCCTTGATTGGCAGTCTATGCTCTACGAGGTTTCTGTCTAAACCAGGCATTTCGTGATAATGCCAAGCAAAACAATCTTTGAACTCATTAAGCACAGCTATAATTTCTGTCTTGAGAGAAGGCTCTAAGAGGCCATTGATGGATGTTGGCCTTGGATCTTCCTCTATGCCAAGGTTGACCTCTTCCAAGGGATCTTGCACTTCAGGTACTGAGTTGTCAAAGGGAGACGGTGCCGTGTCAATGATTTCATTACCATTGGACACGTTGTACTTCTCATCTTCCATTATGAATTCTGTGATATTGACATCTTCATTTTGCTTCAATAGCTTCTTCTCCTGCCAATAGATTCGCAATCTGCTTATTAAATCTTGAATTGTGGCAGCTTGAGTTTCTATCATCTGGCGCTACCTGTATTACTAATAAGCCATTTTGGTCTAGGACTAAATCCATGACCATTATTTCTTAAGTAATTTTCTTGCTGAGGAAAATCTGCCCAGCCATTGTGTGGTGGCTTTCCAATAGCAAATTATCCACCTTGAAAGGAATGGTCTCTGGCTCATAATATATAGCTTCCAATGCATTTGCAGAAATTAAAAATGGTTGGGGGTCTGCCTCAATTAAAACATAGTCATCTTTGTCTGCATTCCATTGAAGCAACTGTTGGTGCATTATTGAAGCAATAGACATGCTCTGGTGTAGATAGTCTCTTCCAAGTAAGACATGATACATGGAGATTGTATCCACCATAAAGCAAGATATGTTAATGGTTTTGTCACCAACTGTGATCCTCACAGGGAGTATCCCATATGTTTGATTAACCCTTCCAACTTAACCAGAAACAGTCATTTCTATGGGAATCAACTCTTCTTTGGTCTTCCCTAGCCTGTGTAGGTGTTTTACTGGAAGAATGTTTATTGCAGTTCCTTCATCTACCATGATCTTGGTAAAAGGAACTCCCTCTAAATGAGCCTTTATGAACATTGGCCTCAAATGATCAGCCATTTTACTGGTTGGCTTGCCAAATGAAGTCAAAGGCTATCCAGGATCTCTTGGGGTTGTTTCTTCTCTTTCTTCGGCTTCTGGAGCCCAATCTTGATCCACAAGATCTTCTAGCCCGATGAATGCTACCACTGTCTCTTCAAAATTGGCAGGTAAAACACACATCATGTTGACAGAATGAGAGATCAGTGGTTCTGGATCTTCTTCTTTTTCTTCTTCTTCAGGTCTCAATCCGATGAATGCTACCACTGTCTCTTCAAAACTATCCGTTGAGTTAATGATGAATTAATCTTCCTCCTCTTCTTTGAAGTTTTGCTCTCCAGTTGGCTCTTCGGACATGATCTGTCTTGATTTCGAACAAAGTTTAATGGTCCCTCTTTCAGGGATGATCACTTCCAAGACCTTGCTCTTTCCTTTTCCTAGATGGCAGTTTCCTTCATGGATGATTTCTTCTTTCATTGGACATAAATTGGTCTGTTTTGCCAATTTTCTTTCAATACCAAACTGTCTTTGTGCTTTACGGAGTTGAGTTCTGGTGAGCTCTATTTCAGGTTTACCATCTTTTTGCACAGCAAACCATCTTCTGTCGTGCATCACGGTTCCATGTGGCTCTTTGAACTTCTTGATCTTTGGCCTATTTGGGTTTGGGGTATTGCTTGAGCCGAAAGCAACTGGCGTCCGTCTTGGCTTCTTTTCCTAGATATCCACTTTGGGAATTCCTTTATGGTAAGAAATGGGATTACTAGGTTTTTTAAAACCTTTGAGCCTATCGAATACACTTCCTACCCCCTTGTTTTCTTCTTTTGGATTGCTAGGTCCAAAATATTTACAGGAGGTTTGACAATCTCAGCCACTACTTTGGCTTCTCTATCTATTATCTCCTCATCAATCTTGGCACCTATTGCAGGTATCTCAAGATCACATTCGCGCCTGCATATGTTGCACAAGACTACCCCAGCTACTATGGAGGCTTTAGGTCTTTCTTCTTGTTTCAAGGAGACTTTTCTACCTCCTCCTTCTTCTAGATCTATGGTGAGTCTCCTCTTGGCCTGGTTAGGCCATTTAATGTTCACCATATTGACATGCATGTTGGAAAAATGATCTTTCTCTACTGCATCTGGTGGTGCTTTCTCCATCTTGATGTCTCCTCGAATAATTATGTCCTACACCAAATCTCTAAACTGGACACAAATTTTTTTAGAGTGAAGCCAAGAATCATGATATTTCCAGTATGACTTTCCTTTCAACTCCTCCGATCTAGGGAGTTTCTGTTTCGAACCAAGCTTGAGAACTATGCGTTCGATCAGCTCATCAAAGATACCATCTGCAATGGACAAGTCAAAGGAATATGACTTGTGATTCTGCTTGTAGGGTACAAAGCCCCTAGTTGGTGGCAGAGCACTTCTTTGCTCCTTTGATGGCCTCACAACAGTTTTGCACATGATTGGGCTCTTCTATGGCAACAACTCAGCTACTGCTACTTCCATAACCATGCACTCCAATTCTTCTTCTGTATTTTCCTAAAAAACTTCCACTTGATGGACATGATTCTGAGCTTTGAAATAAGTTGGTTTGGAGCCATAAGTTGGCTTGGAAGAGCTTCTCCTCTCAATATCCTCTTTGAGCAGCAGTTCATATTTCCCTACCTTCTGGGCTACTTCTTGGACATCGATGAACTCTACATCATCAAATTTCATCCTCGGAGGTATTTTCAGTGCATTTTGTGCCATTCTGGTGAAATGCTTTTCTTCCATGGGGATTTTGCACTTCATTCTCACCTTTTTAAATCTGGCAATGAAATCATGAACAGATTCCTACTCATATTGTTTAAGATCAGTTAAATCATTAATAGTGACTTCGGGTTCAAGTCTATAGTACTGATCATAAAAACTGGATTCCATCTGATCCCAAGTCCCAATGGAATTTGGAGTCAGATTAGAATACCAAGTAAAAGCTTGACATGATAAATAGCTACCAAACAATCTCAATTTAAGGTGAGGATTTGATTCAATAGATATGCAATGGGCAGAGAACCGCCCTACATGCTCTAAAACAGATGCGTATAAATCTTCTCCATTAAATAAAGTAAAGAATGGTACCTTGAATCCCCTTGGGAATGGGATATCATCAATATGAGCCGGTTACGGCTTCTGATATACAGGCCTTATTGGTCTTCGGACACCATTCTGTCTATTCAAAACCATTTGTCTGAGTTCAGCCATTTCACTTTGTATGACCATTTGCTGGTCATTGTTATTCGGCGTAATGATGATATCTTGTTCAAGATTTGGGATACTCTCTTCCATTTCTTCATCAGAATCTTTATGTGGATTTACAGGATAGTAAGGCCTTACATCTCCAGTTCTGCCACAGTTTCCATTATTGGCATTGTTGGTGTAGTTGGCATCTCTACTGGTTTGGCCTGCCTGTCTCCAACCTCCTCTTCCTCTGCCCCTTTGTCCATTTCTCATGGCCTCTAGGGGAGGAAAAGAAGCCATTTGTTTTGGCGCTTGATATTTTGACTATACTACTCCCTGTGTTGCTGGTTCGGACACTTTTTGTTTGTCCTTACTATTATTTGAGAGAATAGCAGCCTGTGTATTCAAACCAGTTATTGGTCCAGTGTTTGGAATATCCACAGGAGAAGGACTCAGATTTGAGGTATCCCAGGCCAATAGTATGCCCTTGATACCAGTTAGATGCTCCTGCTGGTATTTCAATAGGTTGTGGGACAAGATTTTTCCTCGTGGAACTGTTACTCACTCGGCTTGGTGAAGCTGTCGTTCAAGCATAAGTTTCTTGCCAACTCTGAAAAGCTTTAGCTTGATTATCCATTTTTTCCAGCATCTGGAGCTGTAGCTGTTCCACTGATGCTTGTTTGGGATGTGTGGTTTGCACATCTTAAACCTCAACTTCCTCAGTGGCAACGATAGCTTGGTTGGGAGGATTCATTGGTGGAGGAGAACTATTTCTCAAGTAGAGCTTCCTACTAGTTTTGTTGACCATACAAGATTGTAATGTCCCACTGGGCGTGCCAGAAATATGTTCGTCTGGAAATGCTTCTGAACACTGTGTGGTGCCCTTAGTTGCTGAGCAGGCTGTACTTTGGCAACTTAGCGTCTTTGCAGGATGGTTTTCTTGCATGTCAAGGAAGTAGGATGGAAAAAGGTTGAGCTTGAGATGGGCTCAAAGACTGTTCCTTGAGGGGTTGCGAAAGGCGTGCCACTACTAGTGATGCTCTTCTAGTAGAAAGAGGGAATGGAATGGTATTTGGATTGTAGACGTATTGCGCTCTTTATCTTTTCTTCTAATCGAAGCCACTATTCTCTAAATAGGGGAATCTGGCTTTAGATAGATTCTTTTTTCTGCCTCAATGAAGAGGACGTTTGATATCTCAATTATGGTAAAACAAACTGTAGGATGGAAGGTGTTCTAGCCCGTTATCGGACTGAGAATTCAATGACAGCTTTTTGCATGTAAACTGTCCAATGGACATAATACTTTCATCAATGATCATATACAAGCTTAAAAAGACTGAAATGAACTTAAATACAGTAAAATAAAGCCAACATAATCTAGAAGAAGTTTAGTCAGACAGAAGGCATGTCATATCGAACAGAAACATCAGTCTATCTAAGACAGTGTTGTAGTGTCCGATGATGGCAAGTCAGAAATATGTGCAGCCATAAACTGGCCCGTACTGTAGATAGGAAGCTTGTTTCTGAAATGGGTGAGTTGGAAATTGAGACCAACTATCAAATCATACCAAGCGTTGCTGGCAGAGCAAATAGGTTACAAACCATGGCAGTGTTATTCCAATCAGGAGTTGTCAACTGTGAATTAGACAGAGCTATGTGTTTGGAAAAAGAATAGAATTCCAACAAGGAGTTGTCAACTGGGAACTCAAAGAAAGCGAAAGGAATTGATTCAAGACTTGGCTTTGGCTTGCAATGAGATGCTTTGCAAGGAGTTGAGTCTTGGTTTTTTAGACGTTGAGTCTGGCTTCTTGGTTGAAGTTGTGTGTGTGTGGCGCTGCCATGGGATTCTCATTCTTATAGACAAAGTATCCCTCTGATGAAGGTGCTTTGGATGGTACCTTGGAGGATTATACTTGAGTACTGCTTACTACCACTTGCAAACCTGCTCTCGTGAATTGATCCATAAATGGGAAAGAAATATTAAGAAGAAGATTTCCTTTCCATGTGGGGAATTATTCTTCTCGAAACCCTAGCTCCTGAGTGCTCTATATATTCGTGACTACACCAAGGCTAGAGGTAAGTCTCTCTCAGTCTAAAACTCTGCAGAAATTTTCCCTCAAACCCTAGCCTTGCCACCACCTCTCTCTCCCTCTCACAAGGCTTCGTCCACCACCACACACGGCTCCGACCACCTGGTTCTCATCCTAGAGAAATCTTCATAATATTTGTTAGCTATTGTTTCACCTAGAATCAATCGAACTAACTTAGGCATATGAGGGCCTTTGGCCAACACCCCCCGGGTGTGGCCTTTCACTTCATGTTCTTTTTGCAGGGATCGAGAGGCAAGGAAGAAGAAAAGGGAATCGCAGACGAATATTCCTAGGGAGGAAAACCACTCCCACAAATTGGTGCTTTCATTGAGAGCGCGAAACAATACTCAAAGCGTGCTCCAAATTCGTTTTCACACTTCATCCAATCAATCAAAGCCTTCCAAACAACCATGGTTGAAAACATGCGCACTAGAAACAGAACTGCCGCGACAACGTGATCTGAAACCATGGAAACCACCTTGCCGCCGCAAGGAGTGGTGGTTGAACCACCATTGCAGCAACCCATGGCCACGGCTAGGCTTGTGCCGCCGCCATGTGCCACACCACCACACCACCCCACGGCCTCCACAGTTTTGCAACATCTTGCGGTTGGAGCCACAGCGACGCTGTCACGGACCTTGCACCTGTTTTGGACCAAATCCTGCCGTTCCCACCTTTGCTATCACACTTAGCGTACGCCACCAGTGAAACCCCAGCCTGTATGCATTTGGGCCTAACACAATTCTCTACTCCCGATCCACGCAATCAAGTAGACCTCAATCTTAGAGTCAACCAACTCATGCAGAGGCTGGACAACCAAAACAACCTGGTTGGCCAGCTCCTCAGGTAAATCGACTTGGTTCGAGGCCTAGGCATTGGATCTCATGGCGAAGAGAGAATGATGAGCCAACAGATCGGTCCGTAGTTCGAGATAACCTGAGCTGGTCAAGCAGTGACAAGCAGACAAGGAGGAGAACGAGAGCGTGCTGTTCGGCACTCGAACCAGACCTAAGCTGTCCAGCGCCCTAACCGGACCCGAGCTGTTCAGCACCTGAACCAGGCCCAGATATCTGCAAGTCAATCTCGAAGCCGATCAAGGGTTAGTTCGAGATTAGGTCCAAGGACCAATGTGCTTGAGAGATTGGGCCCACAGCCTAGCGTTCACTCCCACTTGGGCCCACAGAGAAGCATCAGCTCCAGGTTGGGACCACAAGGACCCCGAGTTCGTGAACGTCTGCAAGATGAACGTAGTGAGAGACACTCACCAACCCCCTTGAGGCAGACCAATTCACGGCGACAAGCCAGGGAGGAACCCTCAAAAGCTCAATCCACCAGCACTCCCTAGGAGCAGAGCACCCAAGGGGATCGACCCTTGGAAGCTGAGGAGGAAGTTTACCAATCGCGCCTGACATGCAGAGGACGCCAGCGCAAGTCACAGTCCCCAATACACCATATCCTGGACCATGTGAAGAATCAGAGGCCAACCAAAAAATATTGTGCTTTCCACGTAGAGGTGTTAAACGGGCCGTGTCGATTCGATCCATCCCATTTAAACTCGTGCTTTTAACGTTTTCGTGCCGGGCCGGGCCGGCCCATTTAGTAAAATCATTGATCCCAACCCAACCCAAAGCCCATGTCCACATTGAAATGGGCCGGGCCGGGCTCGTGCCATGCCCGTGCTCGTGCTCGTGCTCGTGCCATACTCAGGCCCAAGAACCAACCCATTTAATTTGAATTTTTTTCACTTGATTTTTTTTCCACTAAATAATTCGAATTATAAACATTAAAAATATAATTAGAGGCAAGAAATGATGAACTATTTGAAAACATTAATCAATCAAACATCCAAACAATATGAAAGTGCGGAGGGCAAAAACTGTCCAACTCCACAAAGTTCACTTCAACTTTTCATCTTTAAACAACATATTATTTTATATGTGAAGAAATGTCTTTCTTTGATTATAAGAGAAGCGTATATGTCATATGTACTGATTAGATATCAAGTCCAATGTTGTTTAATTAATTTGTAGTTGATATTTTTAATTAACTAAGGATCCAAGTAATTTCCCTAAAATGAAAGACATCAAGTATATGTTTATGATTTTTTTTATAAAAAAAAATCATATAAAAAATGACATTAAATGTCAAACGATTGCATTTTGACTTTTGAGAAAGAAAAAAAATGTTAATTGGGCCGCGCTTGAATCGGGCTTGGGCTCGTGTCGTGTTTGAAGCGGGCTCGGGCCCAAGTTTTCGTGTCGTGCCGAGCACGGCCCATTAATATTCGTGCTCATGCCATGTCGTGCCTCATTTAAACGGGCTGGGCTCGTGCCGCGTTGGGCCAGCCCGTCCCGTTTGACACCTGCATCGCTTGGAAGCGGCTTCTTGAGGAGCTGGTCAAATAAGGCCATTGCACTGAGTACGTGGCCAAGATGGCGATCTAGCAAATCAAAGATCATGATGCCGCTAAGGAGCCCCAACAAAAGGTCATCCGGATTAATACAATCCTGGCTGACTCCAAGGAGTCTGGGCTAACGAGCAAGGAGAAGAAGAGAAAAATCAAGCCAACAACTCTAGTCTCTCAAGTCACAACCAACTATCTATCCATTGAAGATGATCCTGTTATCGGCCTGGACCTGCCACACAATGACGCCTTCGTCGTCTGCATGCAAATTGAACAAGCTGTGATCGAGCGAGTTCATGTGGACGAGGGAAGCGCAGCCAACATCCTCCAGCTATCTGTTATCCAGCAGATGGGGTTGGAGAACAAGATCACCAAGCTGGCCAGATCGCTTACCGGCTTCAACGGAGAAATGTCCATCATTGTAGGAGCAATCGACCTTGACATCTACTCACCACTTGTGATCTGCACGCAAACTTCCTGGTCATCGATGAGGTCTCCCATTACAATGGCATCCTGGGCAGACCATGGATCACGAAGATTGATGCTGTCACATTCGCCATGCACTAGAAAATCCGTTACCCCGTCCCTAGAGGAGGAGTCAGGCAGATTGACAGTGACCAAGCGATGGCCAGAAGATGACGCAGAAGGGCTGAAGAAGAGTAAGCAACAGCAGATGAAGGGAGTTGCCACCTCCCAATAGCAATTAAAGAACCAGGATCGAGATTAGGGAATCCGTCTAGATGTCACCCCTGAAGAAGGCTGGAAACCCGAGGAGGATGTTGAGTTAGTATCCCTTGATCTTGATCAGCCAGACAAAAAAACGATGGTCGGCTCGCGCCTAAGCCAAGAAATGAAGGTGGAGCTGACCACTTTCCTCCAGAACATTAGGGACGTGTTCGTGTGGTCGCCGTCTGACATGCCCGACATTGACCCGCAGATCATCTGCCACCGGCTCCACGTCAACCCAACCAGCAAACTTGTGGCGCAGAAAAGACGTAACTTCGCTCCCGAGCGAGTTGCGATCATTGAAGCAGAAATCGACAAGCTCTTAACAGTGAGCTTCGTGGAAGAAGTCTCCTACTCATAGTGGCTGGCCAATGTTGTTCTGGTAGCAAGAAAAAGGCAAGTGGAGAGTCTGCGTCGATTACGGACCTCAACAAGGCATGCCCGAAAGACAACTTTCCACTGCCCAGAATTGATCAGCTTGTGGACTCAACTTCTAGGAACCAGCTGCACAATTTCATGGATGCCTACTCCGGCTACAATCAGATCCTGATGCACGAAGATGAGAAGGCGAACACTTCCTTCATCATTGAAAGAGGGACATACTGCTACAATGTCATTCCCTTTTGAATGAAGAACGCCGGAGCAACGTACCAGAGGCTCGTGAACAAAATCTTTAAGGAGCATATCGACAAGACTATGGAGGTCTACATAGACGACATGCTGGTCAAAGCCCCTGAACGAACCAATCACTTCAAGAACCTAGCCGAGGCCTTCAGCCTGCTCCAGCGGTACCGCATGAAACTATATCCAAGTAAATGCACGTTCGGTGTATCATCCGACAGATTCTTGGGATACCTGGTATCCCAACGAGGCATTGAAGCACACCCACGGTAAATCAAAGCCATTCTCGAGATGAAGTCACCGTCAACAATGAAAAAAATATAAAGTCTGACGGGCAGAGCAGCGGCCCTCAACCGATTCCCCTCGAGATCTACCAACAAGTGCAGACCATTTTTCAAAGCGCTAAAGAAGGGGCAAGGAGACAAGGAGTGTGAAGTAGCTTTCCAGAACATGAAAGCCTACCTCACTTCACCTCCCCTACTCTCAAAGCATGTACCTGGCGAAGACTTGTTCGTGCACCTAGCAATATCCAACTCAGCCGTTAGCTCAGCTCTCATCCGAGAAGAGCAGGGGGCCCAACATCCGATATTCTACATGTCAAAAGCTCTCCTCGATGCTGAGACTCTCTACCCAAAAATGGAGAAACTCATTTTCACACTTGTTATTTCTGCTAGAAAGATGCTACTCTACTACCAAGCTCATCGGATCATTGTCATGATCGACTTTCCCCTGAAATCAATTCTGCACAACCATGACTCCTCTTAGCGACTCATAAAGTGGGCAATAGAATTGAGTCAGTATGACCTCCTCTACTGGCCAAAGACTACTGCAAAAGCCCAGGCTTCAGCAGATTTCATGGCAAAATTCACTCCATCAGCCGAAGAAGAGAAGCTGGTCAGCAAAAATAGGGAAAGTTCGAGAGTAGACAAGGCCTCCTCCGCTGAACCCGACCTGCCAAAATACATGTGGTAGTTGAGCGTAGATGGAGCGTCGAACCAAAAAGGAGATGGAGCAGATGTCGTCATCATCACCTCAGATGGTACCTTGTTGGAGCAAGCTATCACGCTTGACTTCCCAACCTCAAACAATGAGGTAGAGCACGAGACATTGCTTACTGGCCTGCGCCAGGCAAAGGAGCTGTCAATCAAGAAGCTGGCCATCTACTCAGATTCCCAGCTGATCACAAATCAAGCCTCATGAGAATACATGGCGAAGCACCCGAGAATGATCATGTACCTTGACAAAGTCCAGAAGCTGTTGAAGGCGTTCCCTACCTTCACCATCCAACAGGTGCCCCAAGCAGAGAACGTGCATGCAGACGCTTTGGCAAGCTTGGGATCAGCACTAGACACCTAATTCATGCGCTCCATCACAGTGGAACACCTTGATCAACGAAGTATTGAAGTGGCAGAGCAGCCGAACCTGATGCAGATCAATGAGGATCCTAGCTGGCAAGACCCCATCATCGACTACCTAGTGAACGAGAACCTCCCAAGGGAGAAGTCCAAGGCCAGAAAAATCAAGGAGAAAGCTGCAAGATATTACATGAAGGACAACAAGCTTGTTCGCATATTATACTCTGGTCCTCACCTCACCTGCATCACGCACCCGCAAACTCTCGAGGTGCTCTGCAAAATACATGACGGCGAGTGCGGAAACCATACTGGCGGAAGATCACTTGCCCAGAAGGCGCTCAACGCAGGCTACTTCTGGCCGACCATGCGCCACGACTCTACAGAGTATGCTCGAAGCTGTGATTGATGCCAATGCTACAAGCCAGTGCCCAGCTTACCAGCCGAAGTGTACCATCCATAGAACAGCCCTTGGCCATTCATGCGATGGGCCATTTACTTGGTAGGACCTATGCCGCCTACACCTGCCAAGAAAGATATGATGATCGTCTCCACTGACTACTTCACAAAATGGATCGAGGTCGAAACCCTGTCTTCTACCAAGAAGGCTAATGTCGAGCGGTTCATCTGGAAGAACATCATCTGCCGTTTTGGCTGCCTGCAGTCGATTGTCACCGACAATGGCACACAATTTATGGGTAGGCAAATCACCGCATTTCTTGCAAAGTATGGCATCAAGTAGCACCTGTCAACTCCCAGATATCCGTAGGGTAATGGCCAAGTAGAGGCATCCAACAAGAACGTGCTGGACTGCTTGAAGAAAAGACTTGAAGGTGCCAAAGGGAAATGGGTCGATGAGCTGCCCGGAGTCCTATGGGCTTATCACACAACCAAAAGGAGATCAATCAGTGAAACCCCATTTTCCTTGGCCTATGGGATCGAGGCAATCACCCCACCTCACATCACAGTTCCAACCATAAGCCTTGAGGTGGGCAGCCTGGACCGAAACTACAAGCAAATGAAGGTCAACCTTGACCTACTCGAAGAAGAACTAGAGAAGGCCATTGTCCGAGTTGCAGCTTACCAGCAGCAGTTGACGTCCTACTACAACAAGAAGGCCAACATTAGACAGTTCCGACCTAGGAACCATGTGCTTAGAAAAACCTTCATTACAACACCAAGGCAAGGGTCGAAGAAGATGAAGCCCAACTAGGAAGGCCCCTACGTGATTAGCCAATCTGGGGGCAGAGGAAGCTACACACTTGACACCCTGGAAAGGAAAGAAATTCCAAGACAATGGAATGCCCATCATCTCCGAAAGTATAATCCTTGAAGCTTCCCACTCACCGGCTCAATTACTAGCAGACGACCGAGTCCTCTCCACCTAGCTGAAGAAGAGTTACTTTTCCTTTCAAATGAAGTGTTCGTGAAATGCTAATCCATAGCACCCCAAGAGATGCACCTGAAAACGTCCTTAAACGTCCTAAGAGAGACGTAGGGCACCATCCTTAAATGTCCTAAGGGAGACGTAGGGCACCATCCTTTAACGTCCTAAGGGAGACGTAAGACCCCATCTTTAAACGTCCTAAGGGAGACGTAGGACACCATGCTTAAACGTCCTAAGGGAGACGTAGGACACCACGCTTAAACGTCCTAAGGGAGACGTAGGACCTGGTTCTTAAACGTCCTAAGGAAGACGTAGGACACCATCTATAGCATCCAGAATGAGACATTTATCAGCATCCGAAGCTTCCTAAAGGAGAAGCAAAAGAGTAACCTTCAAGCAGGTGATAGGTAAACATTCAAATATCCAAGGAGAGACTCAAGAAGTTCACAAGAAACTATGTGAATTGAAGTTTGAAAAATAACTGAAAATTCCATAGCAAAGTAGCCACCCGGCTAAAGTTCAACAAACATGGGTTGGTCAACCGAGACCAATTATTGAAAGCAAAATTACAAAGCTCATAAATAATAAAGCAGCCTTCATCTACTCTGTGGTTCCGGCAGATGATCCTGGGTCGACGACCTCCTCAACTCAACCTTAATCAGTAGTATTGCTACTACTTTCGCTCTGATCAGCTACATCTGCTCGCTGACCAACCCCAGCTGAGCCATCCTTGGTATCATCTTCATCTGCCTTCGCCTCATCAGCTGCGCCATCCTTGGTATCATCTTCATTTGCCTCCGCCTCATCAGCTGCATCATCCTTGGCGACCTCTTCCTCCGCCGCTATCTCATCAACCACTGCTCCTCAACATCGCCTCTTGAAGGGCGTGCGGGGAGAGGACACCGTTACGCGGTCAAGTATCCTAGCTTGTACGCATCTCCAGCTACCTCATATTTGGACTCCTCAGCTGCCTCACGGTAGGCGTCAAACTTGGCCAGCAACTTGTCATAGCTTAAGGTTGAGCCCACATACTTGTGTTCGAGGCGAAAGTTGGTCTCTTTGCGATCATGTAGGAGGGCAGCAGAGGACTTGAGCTCATCATCTTTTTGGCGAAGAGATCTCTTTGGCGAAGAGATCTCTTCAGACAGGTTCTCCTTCATCTCGGATATTCTAGTTTCATGGCAAGCCCGCTCGGCAGAGAGCTTGTCAGTCAAATCAGCATTCTTCTTCATTAGCTCATCAAGCTGAGCAGAAGATGGGCAACAGCATATGAGTTCCGAATGGCTTCAGCAACAAAAGCAACCCCTTTCTAAAGCAAATGCATGGTAGCTTCCTTTTGCTTGTCCAGGGAAAGGCTTGAGAACGTGCCAAGGTCATTGGCCTGATGTACGTGGTCAACCAGCTTGGCACAAGTAGATGAGCTTGACATGAAGTTTGACTTGAGCAGGTCAGACACGTGCCCATCCCCAGTAGAGCTATCACCGACTCCCAGACCAGCAGTTCCTAATATCGAAGGACTTTTCGCTTGAGCAGAAGACTCTCCAACTTTCTTGATTGTTCCTGGCTTGCCACACGGATCCTAGTTGCTGGACAGGTGCACAGTCCCCTCAGTGTGGTCCACGGATCAGTGTAGACGACTCGAACTCTGCTTCTCAACATTCATATTGCAAGTTAGGTCGCAGGTCTTGAGTGGGTCAGGTGGAGACTTAAGCAAAATGTTCCTGATCTTCTGCATACCGCACATCTTCTTCATCGGCACTAACCAAGTGCTTGACCTTGGCAGACGAAGAAGGCACAACTCCTGCATGAGCCTTCTCAGTAAACGAGACCCGCTTTGGAGAAACTTTGACCGTGGATTGCGGAAGTTTCAGCTTCTTCCCCAATGGGGACACTTCCCTTGATCGCGGGGTCGCTATTTCATCCCTAACGGACCTGGTACCAGCCTTCCTTTTTTCAGGGAATTCGGTCAAGGACTCCTCCCGTTCAACAGGCAAATCATCTGGGTCCGGGCCGTTCAGTTTTCATCTTTCAACATCTTCAGCATGGGGCAGACCACCAGCCACCTTCGATGTTCACTCAGTAACCAGTGCCATTCACGGAACCTGACAGGGATATTCATAGCATGATGAACCTAGGTCATGTCCTGGCCGAGTTCAAGTTTCTTGCTGATGACCTTTTCTGCAAGTAGAAGACTGGAATCAGTTAGATACGCATCAAAGAAGTCAAGAAAAATTGAAGCATATCAATAAAGTAGAACATACCGTTGCAGTAGACGAGGGGAATGAGCAGACCGTCGCCGACCTCCTTCCCGATTGCCCTTTGAACTCCGATCACGTCGATTTGCCACACATGATCACCTTGACTTAGACTGTCAAACAGCTTGTCGTTGCACACACGAACCTGAGCATACTTCTCGTAACGCCTTACTTCAAAGAAGTAGAACTCCTGTACCGTTAGACCCAGCTTGAAGAAGTGATCCATATTCTCAAAGTAGATGACCGCTCGGTAGACGTTCGGGGTGCATTGATTTGGGGCACATTCCATGGCGCATAACACTTCCCTGAAAAACTTTGATAGCGGAAATGTAAAGCCCAATGAGAAGTAGAACCGACGGAACGTGATGATCCTGGCACTTGGATTGTTTTGGTCTACTTAAGGCACATCATCAGTCAACGACTCTGCCAGCCTAACATGCACATCCCTCGGAATGGCGGAATCGAAAATGGAACCCCATGCCTGAAACTGAGCGTCGTTCGTGAGATGATGCAGATTAACCACGAATCGCTTCTTGTATACCTCGGAGCCACCCCACAAGTACAAAGGCGCTTGTGAGCTTGGTGATTAGCTTCTCCCATTACGAGACATGATTGCTGAACAGCTACAAAAGAGAGGAGAAAAACATAGATCAAAACCCTAGTTCGTGGTTGACAAAAAAAAAAGGCAGCAGCAGCAAATAAATAAATAAAAAGAAGAAGATGGGAATAACTAGGACCGGCCCAGTGCCTCCTTCTCGCAGCCCAAGTTGTTAACCACCCAGCTTGGGCATCCCCATGCGCACACCTCAGCTCCCCTACTCCAGCCCATGCGTGCCTCACTCCAAGCCCAGGGCGCGTCGGGCCCGTGCCTCATTCGCTCCAACCCAAGCACGAAACCTGCACAGCCCAAGCTGCCACCTTCCTAGCACGTGGCCAGGCCCAGCTCCACCTTTCGCACCTCCAGCCCTTCGACCTAGTTCATGCGGCCCGCATCTAACTCCCGCTCTAGGCCTAACACAACTCCGGCCCATGCTCTCCAGCTCCGACCTGGCCCATCCACGCAGCCTGGTCTGCTCGCACCAGCACCAACAAGCGCCTCATGCAATGCAAGTGGCCAGCTCACCTTAACTCCAGCCAAGGCTCATGCCATTCCCAGCCTGGATCACTCACGTGCAAGGCCTGCCGCCAGCACTCCAACACGGGCTCACGTTGACCACCGAACCTTAGTGACCAATCAGCTGGTCCTCACCGTACAAAAAAAAGGAAACCAATTTCTCAAGATGAATTACCTTGAAATATACGGCGACTCCTCTCTTTGACAAGCAGTACAACCCTCCAAAGATGTCTCTCACGCAGAAAGTAAGAGAATAAGTTTGCAAGTTCAAAAAGAGCGAAGAGAAGCCCATATTTATAGCAGCTGAGATTCCTTGACCTACAAGGAATCTCAAGCCCATTCCCACTTGGTGTTCAAAAAATTAGCAAGTCACAAGCCTCCTCCAATCAGGAGTCCAAGTCACAGAAGGAAGCACAAATGCAGTTGGATAGCCCAACAATTAATCCACACCTCCTCCATGCCGCCAAGCGCCACGCAGAAGCTGGGGGGGCATTTGCGGAAATCGATTTTATTCCCTAAATAATTCCCTTGGTCAAATGATTTCCTTCCATTTGGGGATTATTTGATTTAGGGATTTATTTGACTAATTGGGGAATTCATCTATTTAATTGGGGATTACCAAATCAAATCCCTAATTGATTAGATCTTGCCAATTTGGGGGAAGAATAATTCTCTTCCATGTGGGGAATTATTCCTTCTGAAACCCTAACTCCCGAGAGCTCTATATATTCGTGGCTACACCAAGGCTAGAGGTAAGTCTCTCAGTCCGAAACTCTGCATAAATTTCCCCTCAAACCCTAGCCTTGCCGTCACCGCTCTCTCCCCCTCACAAGGCTCCGGCCACCACCACACACGGCTCCGGCCACCTGGTTCTCACCCTAGAGTAATCTCCATCCTATTTGTTAGCTATTGTTTCACCTAGAATCGATCGAACTAACGTAGGCATCGGAGGGCCTTTGGCCAACACCCCCGGGTGTGGCCTTTCACTCCGTGTTCTTTTTGCAAGGATCGAGAGGCAAGGAAGAAGAAAAGGGAATCGCAGATGAATATTCCTAGGGAGGAAAATCACTCCCACAATATACCCATGATTATTTTATGACTTTTGTTTCTTGGTTACGAATTTGAATACCAACATAAAGCAATTATTGTAATAACAAAAATACTTTGCCTCCTTTTTCTCAGAAGTTGGAACTCCTACTTTCCTTATCAATCACAGTTTGATATGTGTGCAAAACTTTTTGTGATTTTGTTGACTTATTTTTGCAAATGTGTCAAATTGGGATTTTCAAAGACAATCGAACAAGAATTGTCTTGTTCAAATCACAAGAAATGTCTTCTTCTAATGAAGGGGAAGCTGTTGAGATTTGGATTACGAATGGAGTAGAGATGGAATAGAGAGATAGTGTGACAGAGCTAAAAGAAGAATGGAATAATCGCCAATACAACTTCTAACCATTGCAGAGGTCATGCCTTTCATTTATTACCATTCTCTTCTTACATTAGAAATCATCACCATTCAAATACAAGAGCCATTGTGATTATGACACATGGCAGTACCAGGCATGTGAGCCGTTGGTAATGAAGACCTGATCTAAGACCTTACACTTGGCATATGAGCTCAAGCTAACATAACCAACACACAGTTGAATAAAGAAAAGTAGAATATACTAAGTAAATCATTTACTAATAAGAAATTAGTAAGAAATTTACTTTTCAACACTCCCTTCTAAATTGTTAACTGATTTCACACCAAGCAGGCTTCTCAGATAGTTGAATCTGTCCTTGGGAAGAGCCTTGGTAAAGATATCTGCAATTTGTTCTTCACTCTTGCAGTAAATCAAATCCACAACACCTTCTTGGATTGCATCTCGAATGAAATGAAACTTCCTTCCAATATGCTTGGTTCTTTGGTGAAACACGGGATTTTTAGACATTGCTATTGCTGAGTGTTGTCACAAATCTGAGCCAAATGGCCTGAGTAGTTGCTTCAGCTGCACTTACATACTCTGCTTCTACAGTTGAAAGTGCTACACTGTGTTGTTTTACTGAGGCCCATGAGAATGCACCACTTCCAAATGAAAAGGCATAGCCTGAGGTGCTTTTCATGTCTTCCTCAGATCCACTCCAATCACTGTCATAATATCTAATCAACAGAGCAAATTTTCCAGTCACATATTCAATCCTAAAGTCAATTGTTCCTTGAATATATCTTAGAACCCTTTTAGCAGCTCCATAATGCTTCTTAGAAGGCTTGTGCATGAACCTTGCAAGTAAGCTAGCAGAGAACATAATGTCTGGCCTAGTTGCAGTTAAATATAGAAGCCTTCCAACAATTTTCCTGTACAAACTTTCATATGCAGCTTCACTTCCATCCTCTCTTTGCAATTTATCAGTGGCAACCAATGGAGTGCTCACTGGCTTGCAGTCTTTGAGCCCAAATTTGTCCAAGAGAGTTAGAGCATACTTTTTCTGATGTATAAAGATGCTCCCTTTAGTTTGAGTTACTCCCATTCCAAGAAAATGATGAAGTAAACCCAAATCTGACATCTCATATTTGCTCATCATCTCAGCCTTGAATTCTTTCATCATTTCATTACTGCTCCCAGTATATACTATATCATCTACATAGATTGACAAGATTAGAGTCTCAACACCTTCTTTGGTTCTCACATAAAAAGTTGCTTCACTTGAACTTCTGTGAAATCCACAGTGACTCAAGTATGTGTCAATTTGCCCATACCAAGCCCTTGGTGCCTGCTTTAGACCATAGAGGGCTTTTCTCAACCTATACACCTTGTCTTTAGCCCCTTTAATCACAAAACCATTAGGTTGGTCTACATATACCTCATCTTCAAGAACACCATTCAAGAAAGCTTATTTAACATCCAATTGCCATAGTTTCCAGCCTTTCTGTGGAGCTAGTGCAATGAGTATTCTAATGGTATCTAACCTTGCCACTGGAGCAAAGGTTTCATTGAAATCAACCCCTGGTTTCTGTTTGTAACCTTTGGCTACAAGCCTTGCCTTGTGCTTTTGAATGGAGCCATCAAGGTTCAACTTTGTTTTATATATCCACTTCACTCCCAAAATTGGTTTTCTAATTGGTCTGTCAACTAATTCCCAAGTGGAGTTCTTTTCAATCATCAACATCTCTTCAGTCATAGCCTTGTTCCAAGCTTCCTCTTTGACTGCTTCACTGAAACTTTCGGGTTCAATGATGCTCATCTTGCATTGAGCATATACATCACTCAAACTCTTCCATTTCTATGGAGTGTGATCATAAGTTTCAGGGATTGAAACTGGTGAATCAAGTGAAACAGATTCCAGAGATGTTTGCAGATCACTAGCTGTTTGTGATCTTAGAGGAGATTGCATTGAGCTTCCTTCATCATTCCAAGGGATAGAGCCTTGCACTGCCTCATTTGATTCCCAATTCCACATTGCTTTCTCATCAAAGATCACACTTCTTGATAGTTCAACCTTTTGAGTTTTTAAGTTGAAAACTCTATATCCTTTTTCACAACTCCCATATCCAACAAATACTCCCTTCACACCAGTTTCCTCTAATTTGTGTCTTTTCTGGGAAGGAATGTGAATGTAACACAATGAACCAAATATCTTTAAGTGTTTGACACCTGGTTTCCTTCCACTAAATGTCTCAAATGGAGTTTTGTTGTTCAAAGCACATGTTGGACTTCGATTCTGCAAGTACACAGCTGTGTTCACAGCTTCAGCCCAAAACTTCAATGGAACCTTTTTCTCAAACATCATTGTTCTTTCCATTTCTACCACTGTACGAATCTTTCTCTCTGCAACACCATTTTGTTGTGGAGAGTAGGCCACAGTCAATTGCCTTTCTAATCCCATATCTTCACAAAACTTTGAAAACTCTAGAGATGTGTATTCTCCACCCCCTGAGTTTCTTAATTTGATAGCCACTCTATAGCTCAACCATGGATTTGAACCGTTTGAAAATGTTGAAGACTTGTGACTTGTGTTGCAGAAAAAATACCCAACACATTCTAGTGTGATCATCTATAAAGGTAAGGAAGAATTTGTTTCCTCCAGGAGTAGTAATCTGCATTGGACCACAGATATCAGAATGAATCAGCTCTAGAGGCTGTGATGCTCTCCAAACCTTTTCCTTATCAAATGGTTCTCTATGACCCTTTCCTGTAGCACATCCAGAGCAAACATGCTTGGTGACTTGTAATCTAGGTAAACCTTGTACCATTTCCTTCTCTTGCAGGAGCATCAAACTGTTATAGTTTAGATGTCCATATCTTCTATGCCACAACCAAGATGACTCTTCAAGAGTTGCTCTATTAGCCATGGGAGGATTGACATACTCTAGATTTAAGGGAAAACATATGTTTCCTTTCATTTGAACTCTTGCAATCAGATATTCCATCTATCTATCTCCATAAATGTCAACCATATTATCACCAAACACAAGCCAATATCCATGCTCTACCATCTGCCCTACACTCAACAGATTCTCATCCAAACCATGTACAATCATAACCTCTTTAATATATCTAGTCACACCCTTCATTTCTATAGCCAAAGTACCTTTGCCTATTGACTACACTAAATCTCCAGTGCCCATTTTAACTCTACACTTCACATTCTTATCAATGTCAATAAGCAAAGATTCATGAGAGGTCATATGGTTGCTACATGCACTGTCAACATACCACACATTCTTATTTCTTCCAATAGTAGCATAGTGAAGTTTGCAAGATTTCCAACCTTGTTTGATTGATCATAGTCCTTGATGAAATGACCAAATCAATTGCAACTATGACATTTTGGCTTCCCTTTAAACCAACACTCACCATAGTATAGTTTATCACAATGTTTGCATTTTCCCTTAGTATGATTTGGTTTTCCTCCTTGATTGACAGAGTTCTGAGGTTTAGGATCCCATTTCTTACCCTTCGATTTCCAGTTCTTCTTTGGCTTAGAATCACCAGAAGAAGAACTTGACTGAGTTCCCTTTTGATTCACACTCATACTGCTGAAAGCTCTCTCAGTAGTACTCTCAGCATGCCTATCAAAACGTTGTGCAAATCCTCTCAGTGCAGCAATAACTTCTTGCACCTCAATAGTTTCAATGTTCTTAGTTTGCTCGATCACATAGCAAACAAGATCAAATTCTTTGGTCGAGCTTATGAGCAATTTTTGAACCAAACGTTCTCTGGGTAAAGCTTCCCCATAACTCTTCATCTGATTCACCAACTTGAGAAGACGAGTGAGATACACAGACAGGGTTTCATCATCTCTCATCCGTGTGCACTCGAAATCACGGCGTAGACCCTGTAACTTGATGGATCTCACTTGCTTATCGCCATGAAATTCCTGGTGTAGAATATCCCAAGCACCCTTTGAGGTCTCGTCGTTTGAGATTCTGGGGAAACTATCATCCGAGACAGCTCCTTGGATAATACCCAGTGCCTTAGCATCCTTCATTAACAGAGATACTTTCTCTGATTCCGATGACCCATCCACATCAACCTTCTTCCCTTTCGACTCTAAAATCTCCAGACCCTTTTCAACTAGATCCCAGATTCCATGTTATTTAAAGATAGTTCTCATTCGGATCTTCTAAAATTCATAGTTATCACCATTGAATATTGGAACCCGAAGATCACTACCACCTGACTCAGCCATTTGAGACCTGAATCAACGAACTGAGTCAGAAATTTCACGTTGGATTTTCGAGCACAATACTCACAGATCCGACGCCCCGATTCCAGATAGAACCTAGGCTCGCGATACCATGTTGAGATTTGGATTACGAAGGGAGCAAAGAATGAACAGAGAGATAGTGCGACAGAGCAAAAAGAAGAATGGAATAATCCCCAATACAACTTCTAACCGTTGCAGAGGTCATGCCTTTCATTCATTACCATTCTCTTCTTACATCAGAAATCATCACCATTCAAATACAAGAGCCATTGTGATTACGACACATGGCAGTACAAGGCATGTGAGCCATTGGTAATAAAGACCTGATCTAAGACCTTACACTTGGCATATGAGCTCAAGCTAACATAACTAACACACAGTTGAATAAAGAAAAGTAAAATATACTAAGTAAATCATTTACTAATAAGAAATTTGTAAGCAATTTACTTTTCAACAGAAGTAGTGTCCAAGCTTTTAGTTTCTTTCCATACTCATTTGTGGAACATATTGCTTTATTGAATGGCAGAGTCTAGAGCTATCACAGCATATGTGGCTGAGAAATTCAAGGACACTGGTGCAGATCTTATCAGGCACAGCAACCTGAAAGAGGCTGCATTAGTGAAGGTCTGGACAGAAGCGAAGTCTCAGAACTTCAACCCTTCAATCTCTGCCATTGTCTTCCAACATTTATTGGCGCCAATGTACGGCATGACACCAGATCAAGCCTTCATTGACGCCAACCTTGAGAAGCTTACGAAAGTATTGGACGTGTATGAGGCCAGGCTGAGCAGCACCAAGTACCTGGCTGGTAATTTCTACAGCCTTGCTGACCTAAACCACCTTCCCTACACTCATTATTTCATGAAGACTCCATGGGCTTCGTTGGTCAATGAGCGCCCCCACGTTAAGGCTTGGTGGGAGGACATTTCTTCTAGGCCTGCATTCAAGAAGGTGGCTGAGGTCATGACCATGGGACAGAAGTGAATGAATAATGGAAACTAGAAAACTGCTACTAGGTTTATGGTTTAATGGATATTTGGGAGGAGGCAGCCTACAATTATCTCTCTACTTGAATAACCAATAACATTATTGTGGGGTTGCTTTGGTTGAATAATCCATTATAACTATATTTTTGGGTTTAAGATTGTTTTTGTTTTTATATTTGCTTTGGTCAGGTCTGTTTACAAATTAACATTCAATGGTTGTCTCTGCAAACCCTTCGTTTCTGATGACACCCTCAATGTTTTAAAATATACCAAAGGTAACTTCAATACTGCAGGGGTTTGTAGCTGTCAAGTCATTAAGACCTCTATGAGGTCCTAGATTGATTCTTCTCCTTCCCAATATTACTTATATAAAAATTAAAAAATTAAAAATAAAAGAAAACCTTTTTTTAACACAAAAAAAAACCTTCTTTAAAACTATAAATAAATAGATAAATAAACTGTAAACTAAGAAGAAGAAAAATAATCAAGAATCCACAACCACCACCATGGGTGACCAAAAGAATCATTGGCAACCTCCAATTTGGATCACTAATTGTAGCTTATAAATAGTAGCCACCCCTCAGGTTTAATGGACCTTTAATTCTATCTAGTGCAATTTTTTTTTCTTGGGCTCAACTACAGTTTGCATGTCTCTGATTTTTGGGGCCTGTAACAGTTTTTTTTTTAATTGGCAAAATTAAAACAACATTTAAAATTGCAAATTGTTGTAAAGAATATGGTGGAGCCCATGTAAAGAAAAGAAGAAAATAATATTTAAAAGGCAAATGATGATGTTGGGCAATGAAGTCTTTGGAGATGCATTGTACATCCACGGGAAGCCATCCAATTTGCCTATAAATAAGCTTGCTCATTTAGTTGTAGAACATACCGATCTAAGGAGAAAATAGAGAGAGAGAAATTTGAGAGTGTGAGAGCTTTATCTTAGAAGAGTTTTATCAGAGGGAGAAAGTTATGTCAGTGTAAAAACCACAAGAGAAAATACAATTCTACTCCCAATATTCAGTGGTACTTTTCATACTCAGATTATTATTTTTATAACACGTTATTAGCACGATAGTCTCTCCTCTTTACTTCTAAATTTTCCCGACTCAACACTATGTTGTTATTTCTCTGTCTCCTCTTTGTCATATGTCTCCTCTCACTTTACTACTACGACGACATGCAAACTTTCTTTTTCGTATTCTCACAATTTTTATGTTGTTTCATCCATGTTTGTTTAATTTATTTTTTCGTACTGTAATTTGGAATGGTGCGGTTTTATACCCCATCCTGTTATTTTATGGTGGTGTAATATCATTGCCCATCATGTTGTAACACATATTATCGTAATAAAAATGATGGTGTGATTTTAAAGCCTATCTTATTATATCTTGAATAGTGACGCAGTTATATTGCCCACAATATATAATATGTTATATACTTCATATATATTAGGTGGTGGTATTATCCCCACGTTTACTTTATTGAAGGTATGGAGTAGAATTAGTGCCCATACCAGCACATTTACTTTAAAGGGTGGCACAATTTATAATGTCCACGCCTCGCATTTACTTTACTGCAAATTTAGTTTATCGCACATTTACTTTAAAGGGTGGTGCAACTTATAATGTCCACACCTTGCAATTTACTTTATCGCACATTTACTTTTATTTAAAGTATGGTGCGAGTTTATCGTTCATACTAGCAATTTATTTATAGCACTTTATTTTTATCATCAGTTAATATACATGAATAATGAGGGCCTGACGTTCCTCAAACAATTAAAGGCCTGAAGTTCCTATTAAAAAATGGCTTAATGTCTCAGATCCCGAACCTGAAGTTTCGGGTAAAATATGCAAGATATTTTTGGCCTGAAGTTCAAAAATATATTAAGCCTGAAGATTATTGCAAATTCTGATACATCTCATTTTCTTTGAAGATGGCAAACTTGGCAAAACTGGAATTTGCTGCCTTGGACATTTCTGGGAACAACTATCTATCATGGGTCCTGGATGCCAAGATCCATCTACATACAAATGGCCTTGGAAAAACAATTGAAGATGGAAGTGGCTATGATTTTTCTTCGCCGTCACATTCATGAAGTGCTGAAAAGCGAAAGATACAATCACTAGAAGAAGGTGACCCTCCCAAGAGTTAGATATGAGTGGACACACTTGAGATTCCAAGATTTCAAGTCAGTGTCTGAGTACAACTCAGGAATGCACAGAATCACCTCCCTGATGAAATTATGTGGTGAAAATCTCTGAGGATGATATGCTTGAGAAAACTCTGAGTACCTTTCATGTCTCAAATGTGCTCCGGCAGCAACAATATAGCCATAGTGGTTTTACGAAGTACTCAGAACTGGTATCCTGCCTTTTGTTGGCTGGCTGAGCAGAACAATGAACTTTTATTGAAAAATCACCAATCTCGCCCAACAGGCTCAGCACCACTTCCCGAAGTAATTGCTGCATCTCAGGAAGTGAATGCCACCTCATCTCGTGGCAGTATCCATAGACGTGGGTGAGGAGGCAATCGTGGCCGCTGGCAAGAGAATAGAAAAGATTGTGGTGCTCATTCATATGACTTGGGTCCAAGGAGCAATCCATCCACGAGCGGCAAAAATGCATCCCGAAACAAGGGGAAAACACAGACAAGCCAAGTGCCTAGAAATGTTGAAGGCGCTTGTCACAGATGTGGCGTAAAGGGACATTGGGCGGATACATGTCGTACGCCAAAGCATTTGGCGGATTTTTACCAATCTTCACTTAAGAATAGGAAAGTGGAGACAAATTACATTGATCATGTTATACCAGATCCGCCAGCCACAGATGGCCCATCGAAAATATCGCGTCAGTTAGACATGACGCATCTGGATGTTTCCGATTTTGTTATTGAAAGAGAGAATGAAGTTTATGGGTCCGAATTAGACTAAATCCCGTTATGTACCATTTGTATTATCTGAAGTACTGTTTTTAATTTTCATTTCAATTCAATAAAAGTGGCAGTGTTTTTCCTTTACACTGAATAATTGCTTATTGATTCAACTTATTTTATTTATTTGAAGGCATGGATATAAATTGTGGATGCTCCCAAAATCAGAACTCTAGCAAAAATATTTGTCTCGCAGACAATGCGACTACTCATACGATCCTTCGAGATCGAAAGTATTTCTCAAACTTGATGCTTACAAAAGCAAAGGTAACAACCATATCAGGTCCTGCAGATCTGATTGAAGGCTCAGGAACAGCCCAATTTATGTTACCAAATAGAACAATATTGTCCATTCAAGATGCCTTATATTCATCTAACTCCATAAGGAATCTGTTGAGTTTCAAAGATATACGTTTGAATGGCTACCATGTTGAAACAAAAAATGAGGAAAATATGGAATATCTTTGCATTACCTCCAGTGATACCCAAAGCATATACTGGAGAAGCTTTGTGTGATCTCATCAGGGTTGTACTATACAACCATACGAACAATTGAGGCACATAATGTCATGGACCAAAAGTTCATTGACTCAAATACTTTTAAGCTTTGGCATGACCGGTTGGGTCATCCTGGATCCACCATGATGCGTAGGATCATCACCAATTCTAATGGACATCCCTTGTTGATAAAACACATTATGTTGTAAAGAGATAGCTTTTGCCAAGTTTGTTCACAAGGGAAGTTGGTGATTAGACCATCACAACCAAAGGTTGATGTTGAATCTCCATCATTTTTACAAAGAATCCAAGGGGACATTTGTGGGCCTATTCATCCTCCCAGTGGACCATTTCGGTACTTTATGGTCTTGGTTGATGCATCTACCCGATGGTCACATGTTTGCCTCTTGTCCACTTAGAATATGGCATTTGCTAGGCTTTTGGCTCAGATAATTAAATTATGACCCCAATTCCCATATTATCCCATTAAGTCAATCCGACTCGATAATGCTGGTGAATTTACATCTCAGACTTTTGATGACTACTGCATGTCACTAGGCATTGACATTGAACATCCTGTTCCTCATGTTCATACTCAAAATGGTTGGCAGAAGCTTTAATTAAGCGTCTTCAATTGATAGCTAACACTTTGCTGATGAAGACAAAGTTGCCAGTTTCTGCTTGGGGACATGCCATTTTTCATGCAGCATCACTTGTGCGGTTGAGGCCATCACTTGTGCGATTGAGGCCCATTGCCAACAATCAATATTCTCCAGTACAACTCGTGTTGGGTAATCAACCAAACATTTCACATTTAAGAGATTTTGGTTGTGCAGTTTATGTGCCCATTACACCACCGTAACGTACTAAAATAGGTCATCAACGCAGATTGGGAATTTATGTTGGCTTTGATTCACCATCTATCATTAGATATTTGGAACCCCTGACGGGTGATATCTTTACCACACAGTTTGCGGATTGTCATTTTGATGAGACAATTTTCTCACCATTAGGGGGAGAAAAACATGTTCCTAAAGAACAACAAGGCAAACTTGTTCCTGAAAAACGACGTGAATTATCGTGGGACGTACCCACTTTGTCTCATCTCGATCCTTGTACAACTCAATGCGAAAACGAAGTGAGAAGGATCGTTTATCTTCAAATTATTGCCAATCAAATGCCAGATGCATTTAATGATGCAACAAAAGTGACAAAATCACATATCCCAACTGTAAATGCACCTGCAAGGATTGATGTCCATAATGGACAAAACAATGTACCAGCAAATGATTTATCTGGTAAACACTGAAGCGTGGTAAACCACTAGGCTCAAAGGATTCAGTCGCTCGAAAGAGGAAATCGATGGCCAAAATGAATCCAAATAAAATAAATGGAGAGCCCACAATTCATAACTCAAATGCCCCTAAAGAGGCACAGGTACTTCCTAAAGAGGAAAATGTCCTTGGTGAGACAAAAATGTCATTGGTGAGACAAATGCCCCTAAAGTGGCAGAGGTACCTGAAAGTCAAGAAATCTCCATAAATTATACATCCACTAATGAATTGTGGAATAGAAATGAGATGATCATCGATGATATATTTGCATTCTCAGTGGCTACTGAGATCATAAAAGATGATGATATTGAGCTATGCTCTATTGATGAATGCACACAGAGACAAGATTAGCCTAAGTGGAAAGATGGAATCCAGGCAGAATTAAATTCTTTGTGAAAAAGGAGTGTTTTTGGACCTATTGTTCCAACTCCACCCAATGTGAACCCTGTAGGTTACAAGTGGGTATTTATAAGAAAGCGCAACGAGAAAAATGAGATCGCTTGGTATAAAGCGCAACTTGTTGCGCAAGGTTTCTCACAAAGGCCTGGAATTGATTATGAACATACTCTCCAGTAATGGACGCAACCACGTTCCGTTACTTAATAAGTTTGGCAGTTTCAGAAAAACTTGAAATGAAACTAATGGATGTCATTACTGCATATTTGTGGAGAATTGGATACAAATATATACATGAAAGTCCCAAGGGCTTAAGCTGTCTGAAGCAGCCAGGAATAAACCACAAGGCATGTTCTCAATTAAATTGAGAAGATCATTGTATGGGCTAAAACAATCTGGGCGAATGTGTAAGTATTTACTAAAGGAAGGATACACGAATGATCCTATTTGCCTATGTGTATTTATTAAGAAATCAGAGTCTGGATTTGCGATAGTGGTTGTATATGTCGACGATATGAATTTAATTGGAACTCCTGAAGATCTCCAAAAGACTGCTGATTATCTCAAACGCGAATTTGAGATGAAAGACCTTGGAAAGACAAAATATTGTCTTGGCTTACAAATTGAGCATAGTGCTAATGGTATTTTGGTGCATCAGTCAACTTATATTGAAAAAGTATTGAAGCGTTTTGGCATGGATAAAGTCCATCCACTTAGCACTCCAATGGTCGTTCGATCACTTGACACTAAGAAAGATCCATATCGTCCAAAAGGGGATGATGAAATGGTTCTTGGCCCTGAAGTACCGTACCTTAGTGTGATAGGTGCTTTATTGTACTGAGCACAATGTACCAGACCAGACATGACATAGCATTTTCAGTAAATTTGTTAGCAAGATACAGCTCTGCTCCAACAAGCCGACATTGGACCGACATCAAACATATTCTACGATATCTTCGTGGGACAACAGACATGGGCTTATTCTATTCCAGTGAATCGACCAATGCCCCAAGTATTGTTGGATATGCTAATGCAAGATACCTCTTTGATCCACATCAAGGACGCTCACAAACGGGTATGTGTTTACATGTGGAGGAACTGCAATCTCATGGCGCTCAACGAAACAAACATTGGTAGCCACATCTTCCAATTACTCAGAAATACTTGCCCTCCATGAAGCCAGTCGTGAATGCGTTTGGTTAAGGTCAATGATCCATCACATCCGAAGCACATGTGCCCTACCCTCATCAACGGACACTCCAACTATCCTGAATGAGTACAATGCAGCTTGTATCGCTCAGATCACAAGAGGATATATCAAGGGTGACAGGACCAAGCACATATCACCAAAGTTTTTCTACACACATGAGCTTCAAAAGAGTCAAAATTAAAGTCAGACAAATCCGTTCAAGCGATAACCTGGTCAGATCTCTTCACCAAATCTTTGCCGAAATGTACATTCCAAAAGCTGGTGCATGGTATCGGATTATGTCAACTCTACAAGCAATCAAATTAAGGCATGCAAAATCAAGGGGAGCATTCAAGAGTCCTCTAACACAGGACATATGCACGTTGTACTCTTTTTCCTTCGACTAGGATTTTTCACACTTGGTTTTTCCTAGCAAGGTTTTAACGATGCAACATGTGCGCATTTAACATTATGTCCCAAATGAAGTTGTACTATTTTTCCTTCGCTTAGTTTTTTTCCCACTGGATTTTTCCAAGCAAGGTTTTAATGAGACAACCAATCAAGGGACGTGTGGCCTCCAAGGGGGAGTTTTGTAAAGAATATGGTGGAGCCCACATAAAGAAAACAAGAAAATAATATTCAAAAGGCAAATGATGATGTTGGGAAATAAAGTCTTTGGAGATGCATTGTACATCCACAGGAAGCCATCCAATTTGCCTATAAATAGGCTTGCTCATTCAATTGTAGAACATACCGATCTAAGGAGAAGAGAGAGAGAGAGAGAGAGAGAGAGAGATTTGAGAGTTGAGAGTTTTATCTTAGAAGAGTTTTATCATAGGGAAAAAGTTCTGTCAGTGTAAAAACCACAAGAGTAAATACAATTCTACTCCCAATATTCAATGGTACTTTTCATACTTTGATTATTATTTTTGTAACACAAATTGCTACACAGTTTCATCCGCCAAACTATCAAGTTAACAATTATTTTTTAGGAGGCACCTCTCTGGGTGCCCCTATGAAAAAAAAAAATTATTGTTTAGGAAGCACTTGGTGGCTCTATGTAGTCTACTTTGCGCAGAGAAACTCACCACCCATCATTATGTTTCGGAGATAATAAAACAGTGTTATTCTTGTTACATATAATTTTTTTTGCTACTTTGTATTTACAGAGCGCCAAATTGATGCCACGTTGGCCATTTTTCATCTCTCATCTTTGCTATTTGTTTTAGTGGCAGCACCCAAGTCATTTCCTCAAGTGGGTGATGATACTTTGCCACAACAAAACGACACTAACCATAATTCTGAACCTTGATAAATTAATTTAGCACCATGACAACTATTTATATACTCAGAAATATTATATCTCCATATTCTTGCTAGCAAAATGCATGCATAGAAGCAATGCTTATGGGTATACTATTCAAAGAGTCGACTAAAATGGATTGGTAATCCATTAAGCATATATGATAATCATTTACAATAAGAGTTGCTTCAGACCATACTTTTCTCATCAAGGGGAGTTTGTAGGGGAAACACTCACACAAGCCTCTCTACCAATGCACCATACTCGTGCTCGACTTGGTGTTGCGGTCACAGGGCTGTCTTTAGCCACGATGTACGAAAATTCTAAATCATTACTACTCAAAGTCGAATCAGAATGCCGACGATCCCCCTTGTTCCCATCAATGAATGAGTATCTAACGTTTTGGCCAGCCATTGAAGAGTTATGGCTGATATTAATCCATGGAAAGTAACTTGATGCTGAAAATGAATTGGGATTGTTCAAAGCATCTTCTTGCAAAACATCTCCTACTCTAGACAGTATGCTGAAAGCCAAGTTTCCAAGTACTCGAGAATATGCTTCCTGAATTGAATGCCCAACATCCTGTAGAAATTATGGAAGGTAACCAAAATTTATCATGCTTCTGCAAGTTTATGATAATGTAACATGAAGATTGACAACAACAGCAAAAATAATGCAACATGAAGAAATTTATGAAATTCAAGGATCAATGTTGATTTTCCAATCAAATAGTCAAGCTTTTGTCTAATGGATAGTAATGAAGCTTACCTTGCCATATTGGATTTTTGTAACATCAAGAAAAGTTTGAGGAAGGTTGGGATATCTGGTCTTCAGCTGTTGTAAAAGAACTTCTGCTCGGTCCAATACTGACTCCGTCTTATCAATCTCAGACAAAGGGTCCTTAATGAAGGACCAAGATGTTCGAACAGGAGATCTTCCACTAACTTGTTCTGTAATTCTTTCTTTCCAAGAAAATACAGCAGCTTCCAGCCTGTTAATGACCTCAAGGGCATTGTGTTCACATTTTAGGTTAAGTGAATTGACCATTTCCTCAGCTGAGTTTGTTTCTGCAGTTAAGACCTTGTATAGTTCCTCACCAAGGCTTGCTTTTCCAGACTAAATACATGAAAAGAAATATAATTATGACCAACTCAGTCAAAAATTTGATCTGTACTTTTTTTCATTAGCCATTACAAAACGAAACCGTCAAATGGAATTAAAAGTTAGCATAAAAGGAAGAATCTGATTCTTTTTCCTTTAAATTTACTTTGTGGAACAAGCTACAAGGTTAGTTCATCCTGCTATTTAATCTACCGTTTAATCACCATCCTTTATAGGAAAAGAACAATATAGAGTTTGTTTTAGATGTTCAGATGGGTACTACTCTGCACCACAGCTTAGCAATATGTTGACTCAATGTCTTCATATGTATGAGTTAAAAACTAAAACCAGCCCATACTGAAGTGATCTTCACAATGATCAGAACAGCATAATATGTATAATTAGCAAGCACATGATGATTTTTACTCAGACTAGCTTTTGATTTTCCCAAATGAAAAAATTGATATGTTGTAAGTAATTAAGAATACTCTGATAGAAAAAAGCTCCATTACCTTCGGAAGTGCACCCCTGATAACGGTTGGCACAGGCATTTCAAGCAGAACACTTTCGTTGATGGATCTGGCAGCCTTGAATACTTGATGAACCACCCTACCCTGATTAAGCAATTTCTGTTTTGCTGTATCAGAGAGCCCAGTAGCTGGTAGTTGGGGTACTGGGAGCCACCATCTCTTGCTCTGACGTGAAACTTTGTTCCTTCCTTCAGCCCGGCTACCTCCTTCTGCATACCAAAACTCAGTATTGACCATTGACTCAAGTGTCTCCTGAAAAATTGAAGATTAATAAGGGGACCACAAGTTAATAGTTAAAGTGAAAATAAACATAAAAATAAATAAAAGTAAAGTTCCATTCCATGGATATTGTTGGCAATGAAGAGACCACCTACAATAAGCATGGAGTCCAGCTTCTGTAGTGCTGGGAGATTCATGTGTATGTCTGCACGGGCTTTTGGGGTCATAATCTACAGAAATAAGAATCAGACACAAATCTCATCATCCTATATTACATGTGATGACTCAATATAAACACAACTGAACTGAAAGATACCTCTAACATCCGACCATTTGCACCATTTTGCTTAGCAGGAACCAGCTCAACCATATAGTTCGTAGGGGAGAGCAACCAGTCCATTTCTCTTCGCCATTTGCTTTTTCTCTCTTCAGGTAGTGGTTCCAATTTCCACAGCTCTCCAAAAACCGTTGCTGCAAGTGCAATTTTATGCCCATATCAATGTGATGAATACATTCTGTATCAATTATGAAGATAATTTATGCCAATAATTTGGATGAGTATGTTGGTTGTTCTTAAGGAATGTCAATCTCATGATCCACATGGCATAGGCAATATTGTATTGTAATATGTCATATTCAGTATTCTACCATTTTCTTTCTACACCAGTACAAAATCATGGGAAAACATATAAAGGTTACAAAGATCCCTTTTACCAATGGTGAGAGAAGCAAATATAAAGCAAACCTGCTAGATTTGTGATGGCATTTGACAGTGCTAGCGCAGTGCTGAGGCCCTTGTATCCTCCTGTGACATCTTCACCTAATAACAGCTTTGAAAATTTTTCTTTCATTTCCTCCACGTCTGAATTCTGAAGAACATAAGATGGTTTTTCTTTGACATAGAAATGGTGGGGGCTGTCTAAGTGCTCCCATTCATCCAGTCTTTGTTCATCCTTGTTCACTGTCAACCATTTTGAGGAGAATGATCCAAAAGCATCTTTCCCTGAAGAACAGGTTGAAGCATCATCATCCAGTGAGTCAGTTGCAAATCCATCTCCTCTGCTTGTTGTGCTTTCATTTTCGAGAGATTGGCCGTTGAGAATGCAATTTTCAAGTCCATTGTATGTCATTATCCCTGAAAGGTTCAAGTTTCATCTCATCAGAGAAGTGCAACTAAACAGTAGACGAGGATAAAACGACACATAAAATTGGAGTCATATGATTGAAATTTTATATTGGTATCACTAAAACATAGCTTTTGAGCAGAAAAAAAGAAGCAAAATTTCAGCTACAAGTTTGGTAACGAAGAAGCTATAATATGAGTTTAGTGGCTCCATAAGCTATGATAATGCAGGTTCCATAAGAAAAATGGAAGCATGATGACTTCTTGTTCTTTTTAAAATAGGAATTGTCTCTAACTAATGCTCAAATCTTTTGAGCAATGTAATGTTCTAAGCAGCAGACAGATATGACGAATAATGTCAGATAAACTTCAATCCTGATACAACTCTTTCTTTTCCCCTGTTTGAAACCATAATTCAGAAACCATTCCTTAAATGCTCCATCGGTATGTTTAAATGGGCATGCAAAAATATCCAGATCCCCAGCCTATTCAGTAATAATTCCTTAGAAACTATTTCTCTCTCCAGTCTGCTAGCCTATTGTTGAGTTATTTCCCATCAAAGAGAGTGGTGGATCCAATAATTTTTCCTCATGGAGGCTAGATTAAGAAGTTCTCAGTCCTCATGGAGGTTAACTGCAGTGGCCTATCATTCATCCATTGATTCTCTTTAGGAAATTTAGTTGCCACTTTAAGGCATTTTGTCAAACAACTTCCCCCAACTCTTAAGTAACAAAACCAAGAAATCAATGGACAAACACCTAAAATGTATGGAAAGATAACTAAATTTGTGGGGTCACTTGACCCCTTTTGCCCCTTAGTGAAACCTAATTTCTCAATGGAAGAGTTGGCAAAGGAATCTGCCTTTCATCACTGTTCAAATTTTAATAAGAACAAAGATTTTAATTCAAAGTAGAAACCTCCCCACTCATACAAATTGGAGGAAAGCAGCAAGGAACCTTCCCAGAACCATCCAAAATAGACTCATAGGTGTTCTTTGGCTTGAAAATATTCTTTTCTGAACAGCCAGGTTAAAGAAAACATGGCATGCTTAAGATGGTAAGTATAATTTATCTAGCAGTACGTTTCTCTTAACCATAGTGTGGTGGTGGTTAAGCTTCGAATCTGCGATGGTTTTCATAATGAAAACACAATGAGAGAATACATATAAAAATTGTAAGGAGACCATTGGTCAGCAGAGGAAATAAAATCCCTACCAAATATTGCATTAAACTTTTCAGATGAAAAGTCATGCATACAAAGACAATGACTTTTGTGAGTCCCACTTACTTAATTCACTGTCTCATTTAATGGACACTACCATATATTGCTGGGTCTCCCCATTTCAATCAAATAATTAGAGTCGTGAAATTTTGGGGTTCTATTGATAAATCACAGACACTCTTGTTATGATATCTCTATCTTATTTTGCACACACAAAACAGAAAGATAAAAAGAAACAAAGAAAGAAGATTCTTTCCATGCTAAAACAAAGCGAAAAGGTCCAAAGTATGGGGCATAGAGCCCCATGTAGTTTGCACGTATGAAATTTGAAAATACCTAAACCCAAAAGCAGGCCCACTTACAATACCATTTGACATTAAAATACTGACACTGATATCTCACCTTTTTTTCTTATAGCTACCTTCTCTTGACATGATCCTAACATTAACTATCATTTACTACTGGCCTTCAGATTTCAAGATTCAATCAGATTTCAAAACATGAGAATGACATGTTGATATCTTCTTTTGTGCAGCATATGGATATCGTTGTTTTACAATGTAAAGCCTTACTTTTGTCCCTCAAATAAAATTATTTAAGCGATCCCTCAATAGAAGGGGACTGTATATAATTATTTAAGCGATCCCTCAATAGAAGGGGACTATATATATTGTTTGGTTCCTCAGCTCGAAATGCAAAGAGAAATATGACAATCAGAAAAAAAAAATTGCTAATAAGACCACATTTATGTTACTCCTTAAAAAATTCAAAAAAAATATAATGAATAGTGTTCAGAAAAAACAAAAATGAATAGTGAAAATGCATTTGGTCTTCAATTCCAGGAGACAAGAACATTAAGTCTACCAAAGGTACCATAAATTTTGCTACTCAGAAATATAAATGCAGGCAGGCACAGCATAGTTGCTAAATACACAACTGGGTGGGGCCACTCATTCCCGGCCCCTTACGCAAAACCCAGCCTTTCAATTCACCAAAACAAAAAGTAGAAAAATATATATATACAGTCTGCACTCTGTACCCATGTGGTAGGTACATTAGACATGACTAATAAAAGCTTAAAATTTTCCAAAATTGCACAATTTGTTTGTCATTTACTGCCTACTAAAGTGACTATACATCTTAAATCACGGAACAATTGAATAATCATAATAATTATAATGGAGAATAACTACTCCCATAAAATATTGAATTACTAAAATATTTTAAAAACTTACTCTCTTGCTCGTCAAAGTCGATGCTAATCTCTCTGTCCCGGGTGCAACAAGCAAGCCTTCTCCTCATCCTTGCTAATCCCTTTTTGATCTTTTTGTTATTGAAATACCAAAACAATGATTCCGAAGTATGCTCAAGCAATAAAAGCTGAGGCACCACGTTCTATACATATCAATCGTCCCCAATCAAGAACAAAATGTATTAGAATCCACTAAATTATAACCTCTTAAAAAAATTAAGCATTGCTTTGCTAGATGGGGCACAGAAGCAGGTTAGGTGAGTTGACTATGGTGCACCCAAGTTCAAATCTCTCGCCCCGTAAATTAGATTAAAAAAGCATTGGTTGAAAGGCATTATTATTGCCTAGAGTCTATAGCTCTCTTCACTAACATGTGTATTATGTATGTATGTGCACATTTATTTAGTTATTTAAGATTTAACACACACACTAAGCTCGCTTAAGCACGAGCTGCTTAGAGAGACCATAACATATATTTATATATAAAACCCAGTGTGGTAGTAGGCATGTGCAAAACATTATTGAGTCCACATCTACCTAGCTAATGCACCTATGACACGTTTAGAAGTCAAGCCATCTGACAAGTTTATTTCTTTTCCTTTGCTCCTTTTAATGGAAACTTTTTTTGAATTTTTTTTGAAGTGGCCTAAACTCTGGGAAAGGGGAAGAAGGTTTTTTTTATTTTTTTGACTGGTGGTTAATTTGGTACATTACTTTTCTACTCATGAGTGACTTTCAATTGAAACTTTGTTTTTCTTTTTGGATAAACAGCCTTTTAGTGAACTTTGAAAGACTTTCAGGACCAAAAAGGAAAGATCTTTGCAAGTAAAACTGATGAGCCTACTGATTATGATGAGTGTATTTTGGACTGACAATCAAATCTCAAAAGATGAAGAAGGGTTTTTTTTTTCTTTAATGTCGCATCTCACAGAGATCAGAAAAAAAAAATCACAAAATTAGAATCTCAGTCATCTTGAACACAAATGCTTCAATCTTCATCATTCTGGATTATTATTATGAAATCACTTAAAAGCTCAAACACAAACTTGGAAAACCCAAGAGAAAAAACAAAGGACCAACAGAGAATTGGAGAAAAAATAGTGACATTTTGGTTGGTGGTGGTTGGGTCAAGCAAGCTAGCATATATTTGAACTTTTGCTTACCTTCAATTTGTCAAGTGCGAATGAATCTTCCAAAGCTCATCACTTCTTCTTCCAACTGCCATTACTTCAATAAATTAAGCAACAAACACCCCAAAGAAAACACTCATGCATTTTGTGATTTGTGTATATATATTTGATATGACTCATCACCTGAGCAGAAGCAGTGTGAAGGTATTGATTTTTAGAGAGAGAGAGTAGAAATGGGGTTGGGAGAGTGAAGGAGAGAATATAGGGGCTGTGGTATTTAATAGAGAGGAATGGATGCTTTTCAGAGATACAGAGGAAGAAACAGGGACATAACCAAAAAGAAAAAAAGAAAACAAGCTTTTTGCTAGGCTCCTCTCCTGTTCTTGAACGTATCCAAACTCCATCTTGACCGTCCACGACATCTAGGACCAAGAAATCAGTGGACCAAATGATATTTACACGGTCAGGATGTCTTAAGGAGATTTGCAGCAAGGTCCACTTGACTTGATGTGAGTGGGCCCAAAGAAGACTTGGTGAGATCTAATGGGTAGCGCCGAATTGTAATTTCGAAAACACAAATGGGAATCGGGTCCATAATTGCCAGTTACCCAAAGCATATTTGAATTTGAAGAAAAAAGAATAGAGCTCTTTTCAAATCTTTTGAGTTGTAATTTGTATTACCTGAATTGCTTACATTTTATGATCTTTACTATTCTTGATTTTGATATTTCCATAGAAACACAACCTTACATTTGGTTGGCGCAATTACTGTTCACATAAATAGCGACTCCCTAGCAATTTTTTTGATGCATTCCAATCTATTGCCATGGCAATTCAAAGACAACCACTATTATTCACATGAGATATGATGAGACGAATTTTGTATAGAGTTTTAGTGTGAAAAGTGAAGAATATGGCTAGGTATTTATAGAAGAAAAAAAAAATTCTGAATTTTTTGATAATTTTTCCTTTATTTTTATTTTTTTGTTATTTAAATTGACTGCTGACGTCATCATTATATCAGCTTGCCCAAACTACAGCCTAGGCAAATCTTGCCATTGGAATCACCCAGGCTTGGGTATGGCCCACTATTGCCCGGGCAGTTTTGCACTGCTGGGATAGGTTTTCCTAGCCTGGGGCCTTCTGCCCTAGCAAGTCCAGGGACTTGCTCTAAGGCCACTTCCAGTAGTGCCCGAAGGCAAGGGGGTGAGCCCAAAACGCGATTCCAACAGGAGGCTGGCCGGGCAAGCTGTGGGGCCACAAGCCTGGGCTGGCCCGAAAGCGGGGGAGCCCTTGTCTTTGGCCCGAGGTTAGTGACGCCAAGACTATTTTCTTGACGCCATCACGTAAAAATATTTTTAAAAATCTGAAAAAATCCAATAAATTCATAAATATTTTTTAATACATACCTATCAATTTTATTATTATTAATTTCATACATACAATTAAAATTAATCTCATGTAAAAAAATGAATAGTGTTTGCCCTTTGCTATGGCAATTGGAAGACACATTCTTTTAAGGGCATTCTACTATTCACATGAATAGTAGGCTGCCCTAGCTCCCCCTTACCATGGCAAGGGTTTCACTGCTAGAAGTGCCCTAAGGGGGCAATGGTCAACTTTGCATTGTATGTATATAAAGAGTAACTTTTTCTTTTCTTTTTATGAATGCGTTGATTCGATGTTTGACAATGTATTTTACCTCTTTGCCTTCCTCCTTCATCCTTCTCATATATGTTCCATGTCGTAACTCAACCCTTATCCCTAGAAAATCCCAAATTAAGCAATTCCCTCTCTTCCATTCCTAATTCTCTCTATGGATGTCTACCCACTACCTTTGACCCTTATATCCTTAGATATGGGACCAATATTCACTCGATTTGCTTTAGTATACTTGGAAACATCTCAGACCGTTCTTTTGTTTAAGGTTTGATAATCTTTCATCAACTAGCTTTCGTTCAGTAATACTTCTTTTTCCAATGCTAAAAGAGGTCTCAAGCTTGTACACCCCCTCCTGTATGAATAAAAAGAAAAAGGTTTGAGAATATTTTTTTTTGGGCTCATTATGTGATTCTCTTTATTTAAGACCATATAGTATATATATCCATGATGTTTGATTCCTCTCATATATTCATGATGCTCTTCATTTGCTATATATTTGGAGTTTTGATTTCTTTCTCTCATCTCTCATTGGGCCCTTCAATATGTTAATTTTTTTTCTCTATTCGGTGTAATTGTTTTGTTTAATTCCTATGCAAATTCCAAATTAGAAAAAGAAAATTACAAAAAGCCTCTAGTTACTTCCAATCTTATATTTCCCTTCATCGAACTCAAGGAGGTTACGACGTCTTTGTTGATTAGCTATCAATTCTCAAAGGTCAGAATGTATATCCTTCTCTCTCCCCTACAAATTTTGTTTGCTTAATTTATCATTTGTTTTTTTTGGAATTGTTCTCTGTTGCATTAGCCAACGTGTATCTATGTTTCATTTTTTTTCTTCATATTTGATTCATTAGTGGATTGATTAATAAATGTATTTTGCATGCAATTTCTCAATTTCAAAGGTGAAATGCATATATGTTTTTTGTGAGGTTTGAATCGACTGTCATGTTTACTTTAGTTTTTCACATCCATCTCACACTAGCGAGGGAACACATATTTCAGAGACCAATAAAAGGGTGGCACGTGGAAAAAGGAATATTTCTTAGGTTAAATAAATAAGGATTTCCATCAAATCTCCTTGATTTACCCTATCACCTTATTTTGGGTAAAAATAATCTGAATTAAATACGGATTATTCTTCAAACCCTAACCAAGCAAGGAGTCTACAAATAGATGGCTACATTCAACACATGAGATAATTCCAAAAACCCTAGAGAAACACTCTCTCTTCTCTCTTCTCTCTCTCTCTTTCTCACATGACCACACGCCACCACACGGCTCCAGCCACCCAGCTTTCCCCGTGAGAGAAAACTCCAAACTAGATTGAAAAAAAATTAGGGACAATTTTGAATTATTTCTACATGTCTTACCCTCCCGTGATTATTAATTTTGTCAACACCTTAAGCTTAATAATGATAATTAAAAATCAATTAATTGATGAATAGCCTAATTAGAAACAAAATTCAGTTGAATTTACTCTAGGTATGCCTAATAAATTAAAAATCAAAATAGTATATGAGAAATCATGTTGTGGGAGCAAATATCTTGGCACTCCAATCGCAAGGCGCCACATGACAAGAAGAACATATCCTAGGTCAATAATCAAGCTCATTTATTTGGGAGATTATTTAGACCAAATTGGGGATAATTGCCATCAATTAGGGATTTGATTCTAATTAGAATCTCTAATTGATTCAATCTCTCCAAATTAGGAAAAGAATAATTCCCTTCCGGACGTGGATTATGCTTCCTGAAACCCTAGCCACGAAGGGATCTATAAATACGTGGCTACATCCAAGGCATGAGGTAATTCCGAAACCCTACAAAAATCCTCTCTCCCTTTTGCCATCACTCTCCCCTCTCTCTCTCTCTCTCTCTCTCTCTCTCTCCCACATGGCTCCGGCCACTCGGTGCTCTCCTCGTGAGAGAAAACTCTGACTATTTTAGCTATTGTTGTCTATTTACAAAGATCCAATTGAACTAACTTAGGCATCGGAGGGTCTTTGGCCAACACCCCCCGGTGTGATCTACTTACTCCAGTTTGTTTTTCAGAGATTGAGGGAGACGAAGGAGAAGAAGAAATCTAAGGGGAAAAGGAATCATCCGCGAATATTCTCCCTGGAGGAAATTTGCTCAAACACATGCCATATTATTCTTCTCGTCAAAGTTTCAATTTTCTTCTTCTTCTTCTTCTTCTTCTTTTTCAACATCAAAACCCTACATGGATTTGGCCCTTTTTCTTCCTTCCATATGGTATGGATACATTGATATGAGAGTGATTTGTGTTTCTTGTCTACCTCCTGTTGGAAAATTTTGGTTTATGGATGCTACTTTTCCTGCACAACACCACATAAAATAATTATTAGTAAAATTATAATTTTCATTGACATAGTAAATTAAATAAGATTAATAAAAGTACTGTAAAATACTCATTTTTTGGGCCATAGAAGATCGCTCTCCATTGATACTTGAGTAGAATAATAGTTTTAGGTTGAGGCGTGTCATTCACTGTCCTTAAGAGTAGATTTCGCCCCTCGGAGACAATGTCTCGGTGTAGCAAGGTTGTATGGCGCCCTACCCTCCAGGATACAACAACCTATGACCCTCATAAGCATACACTCGCAATACTTAGGTCGGATGAACCACTTGAATCTTTCCCTTGGGATAAAATAAATTTAACACAATACAAAAACTATATGAAAATTGTGAGGGAAAAGAAATAATGTGGGGTAGACAAAATTGGAGAGAATTGCTCGAATCAAGATCATCCCTTCAGCCAAATAGCCAAAGCTATATATAGGAGTTTTACTTCCCAAAGAGACGTTGGTTATTAAAAGCAGATTTTGCCATTTGATAAATAATAGTGCAACAGTTTAGAAATTGAATACCAATTAATTATGTATAAACACAAACGGTTTTGTAATTAAGACCTTCAAAGTGATCATATAAGCAAAAGTTTTTCTTGAAGGAATCAAATGATTTGATATAAAAAGTAACGGTAATAAACCTAATTAAACCAAAGAGGAGATATCAAAACCGACAAAGCTAATGTGCAAATCATTCAAAACCAATAAATATAGTAATAATAACAAATATAAATTTAATAATAATTTTGTATTTTGAAATACTCACAAAAATTCCAACACCTCCGTCATAGAATGGTATGTGATTTCTAATCTACATTAGCCATCCAATTAATGAGGAGTTCTAATATAAAGATGATGTTTGGTGTTATTTTCTTTATCTTTGGATTGTTTGACTTTGTTGATTATACATGTTTGCATGTGAATTTTGTTTTAGGGTTTTTAGGCTCAATGGTCCCTAAACTTTGATCTTATTCACATTTTGGTTCCTCAATTTCCAAAATCGTTCCCACGATGCTTCAACTTCTGTTGTCAATTCTGTCAATTTTTTCTGTAAAAAAATGACCATGTGATGCACACGTGGGGATTAGTTGAGGGACAAAAACATAAATGACTTGGCTCATGATATATGGAGAACCAACAACATAAAAAGATGCATTTACCCCTAAATTTAACGAAAAAATTGACAGAAGAGATAGCAGGACTATTGTTGCTAACAAAACTGAAGATGAAGAACCATGAGAACAATTTTGGAAATTGAGGGACCAAAATGCGAATTGGGCCAAAATTTAGGGACCATTGGACCTAAAAACCTTTTGTTTTATCAATCAATGTTTGTTAGTGTACTATTTTCACCATACATTGTAGGTGTATTATATGTGCTAAAATTTTCACCTTTACTGTAGGTATGCTATATGTGTACCTAAGTAGAAGGGGTTTATGTTACCTACCAAATAGGTTCGAGTGTTGTAGTCTACCTAACAAAGGGAATTCTATTTGTGAGTTTTATGCATATGTAAGTATACTAATTTTTATATTCCTATTGTTAAGGTAACACAATTTTATATTTCTACTCATGCATTTTTTCTTCTTCATTTATACCCTTGTTCTTCATTTTAAATTTAATTTAGGTAAATTATATGTTTCTTATGTGTATTATATATTTATAATGCAAATTACTATTTTTATTTGGTGTACATGTTTTTATGATTTTTTCAATAGCCATAAATGTTCAAAAGTCAAATTCAAAAGTTAAGTTATAATGCCTTAAATCAAGGCATTATTTATTTTAAAGGCAAAATTGTCATGGAAAAATACGTACTAAATGCAAATTGGGTCTCGATTGAATAAACGTAATACAAAGGTTTGTGTCAACATTTATAGTATGAAATGGGTCTATAATAAAAGATCCCTGTTATATATGATATACAATATTAAAATATATTAGATTAATTTTAGGAAATTTATCCTAAAATAAAATAATATATTAGGTTCTTTTTTCCTACAAATTAACCATAAAATTTCTTCATCTCTCTTCTACTCATCTCCCTTAAATCTTCTAGGTTAGTTTATGATATTTGCAATAAAACTCCTAAAATTTTAACCTTTCTTTCTCTTCATCTTTTGTTTAACTTAAGCTTTGTGAATTTTTGTTGTTTTCCTCTTTTTTTCATGTATGAGTATTGCGATTTATGAACTTGGAGAGTGAATGAAATAAAACCAATTCATTGACATCCACCATCTCCTATTGAATCTCGATTATTGACGAGGTTGATTTTTTGGATATATGTATGTAAATACAAAAACAAAAGGAAAACTAAATTATTCAGAAAAAGCTAATTCTTCATCATAATAAGATTGAATTGATAAGAGTTAATCAGGGAAGGGAGCAACATGTGTGGGTGGGTGTGGCAAAACGTTGCATTGCATAGGATAAGAGGAGGACACAGAGAGAGAGAGAGAAAAAAAGGTTATTTGTTTGGGCATTGTAGTTTTTGTCCCCCATCTTCAACAAAAAACCATAAAAACCAAACAGAAAAAGAAAAGGAAGGGGGCCACGAAAGGCGCCGGTAATAAGGAGCTTTGTCTTGGAGCCTCTTGATCTCTCCTCTCATTCCCAAGATGGGTATTGTCACAAGTGGATGCTTCTATTCCATTTGGTCCCCATTTTAGTTTCTGAACCCCGCGCCTTGCCCTTGACTTTGCCTTTGCCTGTCCACCTCTAAAATAATAATCACATTCTATTGATACCCAACAAAAATAAAGCCTGGAAAAAAGTGCAAAAATCCAATGGCTCCTTCCCTTCCCACCACTACCTCTTTGTTATTATTTTATTAGCTATGTGGACTTGGGAAGCATAGAATATTGGAATATGGCACACACAACACAACTTCCTTGTTTTGATGTGTCTTTGCTAGGATTAATACAATATATATATATATATATATATATATATAATTATTCTCTCATTCAATGTTCGCACGTTATTACTACGCGACGTCATAAGTAAATATGAAGGAAATCGAGGAGTTATTGCAGTGCGGACGTCATAATAAACATGAAGGAAACCAAGGAGGGTTAATACAAAATACACAGCATCCACATAATAATAACATCCGAATATTCACATAAAAGAATTTCCTTATATATATATATATATAATATGTATGTATACTTAATTGGAATAAACCTTGTTACGCCTTCATATGTTCAATGTTACCCTTTCCAAATGGAGCTTGTTTCTTTAAATATTGCTTTGTGCGCTTAGCTTGAGTGAGGCAATTAGGGGACTGTTGGGTTTTTAATGTCTAGAGCAGGGGGTATTTTTTATGTTTCTGCATAATTTTTCGTAAACTTTAACTTTCGTTTTCTTTTTGCTATCTTCAAAATGGGTTAACATGTTCCAACAACAAGTAATGGGCTAGTATTCAATTTCAATATGTAAGAGAGCCTTAGGCCTCGTTTGGTACCCCGGCTAGGACAAGACCGGATTGAACTTTGTATTGTGGATTGGATTGGCTGAGACTGGACCAAACTCAAAGTCTGTTGTTTGATGCTATACTTTGGACTGGACTTGAATGGAAAACATAATAATTTTGAAAATTTATATTTATTTATCAAATTTTTTTTAGTATCTTTTCTCTATGAGATTAAAACTACATTTTTTTGAAGCGCTTAACTTCACCACCAAATCACGCTTGCAAACTTATTAATTTGATTTTACTAATTGGCAAGTTCATCACATAATGGTAGAAGAAATTTGAAACAGAGCACTTGAAAAAGAACAGAAAAAAAGAAAACAGGGAAGAATGACCAATGAACTAAACCGGTTACTAGATCTTCAATCGTGTCTACACTTTACAATACACAAAATAGATTACACGACTGTAAAACATAACCAATCAGTAGAAACTCCAAAACTCTCGAGCAACAAGAACAAAATTTGAGTATGGAGGGCAAAATACCACAATCATCGGTTAATATGTAGCAAAATGTAGACAAGAGTTCTTATGGCATAGATCACTATGGATGATCCAGCAGCCTACACGGCTCAAAAGAACCTTTCCTTGTTAAACCATCTTCAATACTTACGTTTTTTATGCCTTGTGTCTGCAGTTTCCTCAGACCTGGAAATCAAAAAATATAGAACCAGTCATCTCAACAGATGTTCCCAAGTGTACAAGAATAGACAAATTATACATAAAAATCGTACTTATTTAAACAATGTTCCGGCTTATAGTATTCCAACAGTGAATCAACTAATTATATCTGTAGAAAAACACTTTTTTCCTGAATTTCTCAACCAGCAGCTTACATTCCATTCAAATTCCATTGAAAACATTAATTTCTTACATTTGTGAAAACATGTCAGTAACAGCACTCCAGGAGAATCCACTGACACAAGTTAAACTTCGGCTTGTGTTTTAAGATATTTGCTATTGGGCACCTGATTTCAGTCTACATTTTGCAAGCAGTACAATACAGTACACACACGCACAGACAATTCTCTACTCACCAGGTAAACCAGGAGGAACCCGCACTCACTAGTCGTTGGCTTTTAAACTGATTCAAATCTCAACAAAGTACCTATTTTTAATAAGTGGCAGTCGGATTTCTACCTTACTGAGAATAAATTTCTTTGTTCATCAATGAGTGACTATGTTTGTGTCTATGAGTGTGCTTGCATGTGTACATTTAACGCTCATCGATGAGCAGGAATATGTGTGCGTGTTTGTATGTAGTCAAGCTCAAAATGGTTCATCAACAAACAAAACTGTATTTGTCAAAATGTCAAATCTTATATGCATAATGGAAGTATGATTAGTAACTTCATTAATCTGGATATTAGCAAAGGAAGAAAAGAAAAGAGGAAAAAAAGAAGAAAGAAAGGCTAGTCTTGTCAGGTTTTGCCATAGACTTTGAGACAACAGAACACCTCCGACCATGCATTGACTCTTCAAGCCCAGATATCATGAGAACACTGCTAAATTTTGAGTACAGGCTGACTAGCATTCTTATCCAAAGGCATCACACATGTATAGTATACTAATCGACTTACCTTGCATTCTGATCTGAAGACATCAAATTGTTAACAGCATGAACAATCATTTTCTTGACCTGTTTCAAAAGGAGCGGAAGAATAAGTATTTTGTAACAAAATGTCTCACATAATATAATTCTTGTGTGCATATCATAATAGCCTATATCTGTACCATCCAGGACTGAAATGATCACCTAATTAGGTCTCTAGATAATACTCACAGCAGAACACATCAGTATGTGTGTGTGTGTATCAACTAAAACAGAGATAGAATTCAAACAAACCTTAAATTAACACAAAATCGTCCAACAAAATGAAGACAAATATACAATGAAAAGGCAGCTCATTTTAGGCATAAGTTTGAACAATCATACTAACCCACCAAATCAAGAAAAATGCCCAAGCAAATCAAGACATTAGAATAAGCGATGCATCAGTTGGTCTGGTTACCCATCTAATGTATTCAACATTTATCAGAACATGCTGATATAACAACATTGACATCCTATTTTAAAGATAAAGAAATCTACATACCTCCAACTTGTCCTCTTTAGCCCTATGATTTTGTGGAAGTTTTCGGAACTCCTCTGTCAAGCGGAAGCACTCACCGACATTTTCAGGTGAAACGAAGTCCATCGCAACTTTGATGCATGACTGAAAATAAATAAATAAATAAAGGTTTTTGGAAATATTTATGTACATTGGACTCTAGAAACCAAAACAAACCAATTTCATATTTCACAAACAGAGCAAGAAAAGTTTTACATTGACGATTAAAAAAACAAATCCTTTCAGAATGCACGTTCAGTAAAAGATTAATAAGAGTTAAGATAGAAAGCCTATGAAAGAAAATTAGGACATAACAAATTTCAACAGATACGTGGTCCCTCTTTTTTCCCCAATTATACATGGAAAAATAAGTTATTACACTTGAAATTGCTAACAAAATCAATTCCAGGAAGGGATCTCTAAATAATTCATCAAAAAAGGCCATGTATTGTATGATAACTATACATTGATGTTTTTACTTTACAGGAATTATTCCATAAAAGAATGCAATTAATAGAAGGCAAAGGTATGACAGACAAATTTCTGACACTAAATACCAGCAGATCTCTGATATAAACTTTAAGAAAAAACAAAACAAAACAAAAAGGTAGAGCATCAAGTACAGTGCAAAAGTAAACCTGAATATCATTTAACAAGTTACCTTCAAGTTTCTTACTTGATGCGGACAACCCGCAGGAATAAAGACAGCATCCCCAAGTTTTTGGACAAACGTCCATGGTTCAATTCCTATTAGAGCACACAAGAGCATAAGATATTTAATTTGAATCCAATTACTCATAAGTGTTTAATGAACTAACCATATTCTTCCTTGAGCTTCTTTTTATGCTCCAGAGTCAGATAAAAGGTCTGATCATGTATGGGATGAATCACCTACACCATCAAAAAGACCACAGTATATGACGAAAAATTAGATAGAAACAAAAAATATATGTATGTAAATACATCAATAACTTTCCTATCTGAAACACTAAATCAGCTGGGCTACAATTTTGCAAGTGGAAGCAAGATTTCACGCACTACCAAATTGCCAGCACATTTTACTGAACCCCATTAAATAGCCTCATCAATTTTGGTGTGTCAGCCAATTAACCTTGTTTTTTCATAAGAAGAAACTTTCATTGAAAGAAAATAATAGTATACAAGTCAGGGGACAGTATATAATGACCATAAGAAGAAACTTTCATAAAGATAAATTGGCTGGAGGTGCACTGAAAGATCCAAAAGCCAATATATAATGACCATAAAAGAAGGGAAACCATCAACAGAAAACAAAAAATTGCATTTACAGATAAACGACCAATTATTGAGGCCATACAAACCCGAATAAGGAAACCCTAAAACAGACCTCATATGGAAGTTTGAAATACCTAAGTAAAGTTAATCAAATTATATTGAAAACTCTAAGCCACACCAAGATGTTGTGGCACGCATGTGCTTAAGTGCACATCCTGAAATCCACCAATGACTTGAGTTTCTATTCCGTCGTATATCAAATTAGTCATACATCTCTGCAGTAATCCAACTCAAATAAATTTTGCCTAAATCAATACATACTAAGCACAAAAAGACAAATAATTCACTTCCTTGAGCACCAACCAATGTCACTTTGCCCAACCAAAAGAATGCAGAAATATGGGTAATTCAAAACAAATATATTGATTATGTAATAGGCCCAAACCATTACTATTGCAGCATTATCTCCAAGAGATAAAAATTATCTAGCTTTAGAATTGTTACTAAGCAATTTACCTGCTGCAATGGTCGACAGTGTATGTGCCTGAATTCCTTAGAGTGCTTCCTGAGGTATTCTTGCAGCTTAGGAACATCCTGCCTCCGGAAAATGTCCCACAAAGCACCACCTTCTGCTTCATTTGACCCTTCCAACTTATTTCCAGTATTTATTGAATGCTTACTACTTTCACCACTTTCATCATGATCTAAGTTTTCCTCTACACTCTTTTCAGACTCGGATCCCTTTGAAAAGTTTCCATCATGCCCAACATCTGATTTATCCAACTCTTGAACCGATGTTCCACATTTTTTATTACCAACTTCAAGACAAAATTCTTTACCATTTGCATCCCTGGAACACGATCCACTGCCAGGATTACCACTATCCATAAAGTCATCCTGAGTTTGACAATCCCCAAAAAATTCTCTTTGGTCTTGCTCCATATGCTTTTTCTTCAACTCTACTATAGTTGCAAGTTGCCCAGGAGTAAGGATCACTTCAGTAGTATGTGTCAAAACATTGACCTGAAAAAAAATTAGTCAGGACATAATATGCTGAAAGTTATAATATGAAAAAAGGGGGTAACGACATGACATATAATTGATACAAATTCAAATGACTGAAATATCTCCATAAAACTACTGATGAAAGAAGATACTAATTCTCCTCTGTCACCTACTTGCACCAATTATGCAGTAATTCTAAACCAAATTCACTCTTCATCGTCCTCTACAAGAAATCTAACAACCAAGCGACCCATCTAGGAAGCGCAAACACTTGGGTGTGTTGTCACAGTGGTAGACACCAAAAGGACAAACAAATGAGTATGACATATCGAACACATTCTGCACATGTCATAGTGACATTTAAGGATACAGTTACCCATATGAAATGCCTTGCAACTAACTATTTTAACTTTTCTGATAAAATTAATTCTTTTAACAAGAAATCTTTATAAAATAATTTTTATCAAATGCATCCCTATCATTTTATTATACTTGAAATATTGAGCTTCACAATTGCACACTTTCATCTATTCTAATGTTGCCCTTAAGGAACATTACAAATAAATGAAGTAATTACTGCAGTGCAGAGTGTTGTGTCCTAAATTCAGAAGATTTACTATCTCGTGGTGTCGGTATTGTGTTGAGCTGATCTGAGTTGAAGGTGCCCATCTTTCAAGAGACCCATATATATTAAAGTCTAAATGGAGAACGAACATCAAGACACATGCAATTAGGAATTAGAAAAACACACCATGTAAAAGACAACAAAGTTAGAATCAGTAAAACTTAGCATTACAATTGGCACAAGAAGACTAAGTAATATCCAAGTCAATGTACAACTAAATTAAATTACTCTTTCCCTTCAAGTTTCCAAATTGTTAAATTACTTCTTTTCCTTTCTAAGGAAAGTGATCACAACATAAAGCCTGACCCACCTAGATGCTCATTAAGCACAGCTCAGATACAAGTATAACAAACTTCGAACCAGAGACCACACTAGAAAACTGAAAACAAGCTTTGTTAGACTTCTCAGCGGTTTATAATTTTTGTTTGAATCAAAACAATGACCGAGCATTGACTTTATTTACGATATATATTCAGGTGAAGACTCCAACCAGAAAGGTCAGATGGGCAGTAATTAGCACAACCACTTCCAGCATGCAAAAGATAAATTCATCTGCTTCTTGCTTATTCCATGCATCTCACCACCAAAATGACCACTACATTCTGAAAGAAACCACATACAGCCCTACATTCTGAAAAAATTAAATAAGAGAAGAAGAAAGATTACCGCATCAGACATATCACAGTGAAGCTTGGTTACAGAATCACCACGCCCAAGCTCCTGGGCAAAACCATAGGCAATATATGTCTTGGGGCCCATGTCTGGCTTTACATAATCCTTAGGCTTCTTAGGCAATTTGGTAGCAAGGTTCAGACAACCACTGCGAGGGTGGGTATATTCCTTGAATGGCAAACAACAAATAAACTCAGCACCATGACGAGGAAGGCGCTCCTCAAATAAATTAGACGGCGGCCAATCTTTTAGTTTCAGAATCTGAGGCCAATTTTTCCAATCAAACCGGCCCTTCGAATATCCAGTAAAAAATTGGTGTATATTGATATCCGCCTACATTTGATCACAAGTTAATATAACTTATCAAAATCAAACCATCAATAAACATAGAACAGTTCAATTTTTGAAGAGAGTGATAACTATAGTGGGAGGACAAAAGTGGAAAGAAATTACAGACAATGCCCCTAAACAATCCATCAAGAAATAAAAACTTCTGACAAATTAAAATGATTTTAGATTATCATAAGAGACTAACAAGCACATAAAAATAATAAATAAACACAATACAGAATATGCTAATCCGATTATCAAATATCTTAAAACAACTGGATTGAGATGATGAAAAAACCAGTGATAATGACCACCACCCTTAACATCAATCTTAAGGGAGGTTTGTGATTCTGACAACACGCAGAAACAACGTTTTGCATTTGTAAAATCCCTTGTATAAACAGGCAATAGAAAAAGAAAATCCACTCAACTCCTTTGTTTTACCACACTTACAAACTTGTTAGATTAACTGGTTTCCCATTCGAGCTCAACTTTCCAAGATAGTGATTAGTTCAGTTGAATCACTTCATGTAAAAAGAAAAGCTCATTTGACAATATTCAAAACCTGATTAGAGAGATCTGAATAGCAATTCTGCTCGAGAATTATTATTATTTTTTTAAAATCTAGATCCCTGCCTAATATTTAGTTGATTAGCATTCTAAATCAACAAAAAGAAATTAATTGCCTATTTATGCATGAATGTTTTGGGTACATAATTATCTACATGAGTTGTTTCACATTAAACACAGATCAATTAATTCATATGAGCTGAGACTGAGACAAGTTGAAAACCTTCCATGTAGTTACCCAGAAGAGATTTTCTGCAACCATGTTAGACTGGTGTTCATAATTTTTAAACTGTCTGAACAGATTCTTTTTTCTCGTCCAACATATATACCCAACAAAGAATACTTAAAACACATGAGCCATAGGAAAATAAACAATTTATGATTTAGACCAGTGACCATAAAGATGTTTGTGCTTAACAAACCCCCCTATAAAATTTCTACCATCATAATATCCACCTAAATTGATGAAAAAACCTGTACAGAATACAGATATTTCTCAAATATTATCACCCTATATCTTTAAAGAGTTAACATATTTAAAACATCATTACAGCCAGCAGTGAGCAATTAGAAACATAATTATAAATAGTAGTAAGCAATTCAAAGCCAGAGAATAACTGACCTCACACCAATCCAAGCAGTCAATAGTCTTCACATCCAAATGTTTACCATGCTTAATATGTTTCATCTGACGACAAGCACGCCACATGACCAATGGTTCCCAGCTTAAACCATTTGTAGTTTCAAGCACATTACTCACAATTACAGGCTCACCCCTGAACCAATGCAACTGAAAATGCTTAAAATCATCACGTTGGATATCTCCAGCCCTTGGACAGTACAAATAGTTATCATCAGAAGCAACTCTAGAAGCTGCTTTCCTTGATTTGGTGCCGCTTGAGTCAACATCACCCACGGAGTTGAGACATGAACACCTTTCTGTCAAAGTTTCACTTAAAAGGATAAGATTGTAAGCTTCATCTATTTTTTCTGCTTTCTTTACCAACTCCCTGATGTGATTTTCGGGAAACATGCATCTCAATTCTAAAATACAATCACCACAACCATTCATGTCCTTTGGGGGGCAAGGAATATTTCCATCTTCATTTGGTTTCCACTCAAATGTTGACCTTCCAGAACATTTGGGGCTAGTTTCTGGAGGCAGCTCCACTTCTTCCTTCCCACCATGCAAATAGTGTAGGCCCCAACTGACATATTCCATAATCACTTCCTCCCCACCACCCTGCAAGTGTCCATCTCGGATCTCCCGACAACAGTTGAGGCAGAGGTCATATGAACAACTAGGACAGGTTCTGTGAAGATCAAAAATTGAAGTTTTGCAGTTGTTGCTGACAAAGAAATATATAAACAAAGTTAATATCAAATGATTAATCAGACTGCGGAATAAATGTAATATAAAATATATTCCAGGTAAAGGCTCTACCAATACACACGCTCATCAGCTTCTACATCTGACTTGTTTGTCTTTAGCTCCAAAAGAGTTAAACCTGTCCAAAATGAAATTTAAAAAATGGTTTAATATTTTGTGTGGTAGGACTCAGATGGCTGTGGTCACATCTTTCATGAACTAAGACAATTTTGCATGTTTTCTCTTCTAATCTCAGATATCAATAGAAACAAACCAGCAAAAACATCAACTAGCTCAATACTCAATTACACAAATGATTGTAAACTATTGAAACGCAAAGAGTATAGCTATAAGCCTCTGTGTGTATGTGTGTGCGGCAGCGTCATTTGCAGAATGCTTCTCTTCACCCAGTAAGAAACGATTTTTGTAATCATGTGAATTCATCTTCTAATCAGCACCTCCCGCCCACAATATATATATATATATATATATATATATATATATATATATATATATATGTATATACATGTACTATGTATATATATCTTAAAAAGAAAGAGAAAATCTTTATTGTAGCCACCTGAACACAAACCTACATCCATTCATTCCCCTTTAACTTTTAGACTAATTATTCCTTGCCTCAGAATCAAAACACAAGGTGGTGAGAAACATGAGTTAATCCTCTAATGAGTTCCAACACCTGTGTGAAAGAGAGAAAGAATGTACCTTGTCTCCTAGCCTCCATCTCCATCTCCATAATTTGTTCATCATTAATTCTTTTCAAGAATGGAAGCAAAGTATGAATCAAATATTTAGAGTGCTCAACTTTTTCACCCTCCTCAATTTCAAAATCCAGGTTCATATTCTGCAATAAAACCAATAAATCTAATCAAACTTTACTGACATATAACTCAGGAGATTTGCACACAAGGACAGAAACTGACCTTCACAGGTGCGTCTAAGCGCAAGCATGCTTTGCAATTGCAATTTCCACGGCATACTGGACAAGACTCAGCAATGGCATCCTCTGAAGTCTGAGGATACCTATACAGTACAAAACTTGACAATAAATACTCACAAAAACTATGCAAAGAAAGAGGTATCAGTTCATAATAATTGGAGATTCACAACAAGACATACACAGAGACCTCCATTAAAGCCACATCCAATCCTAACGAACACCAGGTTTCGTCCATTAAAATTTGATTCTAAGGCCTTTAACAAGTATGAGCATCTTACCGAGTAAAAGAACATGTTGCTTGATTTCAGGCTTAGTCAAATGCATATTATTCACAAAGAACCAGAGAGCAGAAACTATTAGTACTCAAGGTAAGCAAAATATATAAGTTTTCACAACCTTGTTCAAAGACCTAATCAGTTGCCATTCCTCAGTAGACTTAGACCCTACAAATTTTCAAGTACTTACTTCTAAGAAAGTGCAATACTCACCCCGTATTCCATGTGAGTTAGTTGACTTCGATTACCACTAATATCATGCATAAAACCCAGGCCCCAAAACTTAATTTTTTTGAAAGGATAAAGGAAAAGGCCCTATTCTGCAACTTTCCTTATGTAACTATCACCAATTTTTTTATAATAAAAAAAATCCATAATCCCCTTGTTTTTCAAAGTCAATACAATATCTTATTTACTGGATTCTACTGAGGCAAACTCACTTCAAAGAATCGTGGCTAGCACAACAAAGCAAACTCAAACAATCCGGCATATTTTACAAGTTGGTAATCAGAAATACATAAGAAAGATGAAGCAGATAAATGCATACCAGTTCTGTATGCAAGGAACACAATATCGTTTTCTCTTACAACTTTTGCAGCGAACAACCCTGCCCTTGTCATTCCTCTGACATTGATGGCACATTAAGGATTGCTCCTCAACATACTGTTAAAAATCAAAATCAGTAATTACATAAATCAACAATAGACAAAAGGCATACACAGGGAGTAACAGGTTTCTTACTTCTTTAGACTGCTTATTTATTACTTGCTCTTCTTGCATTGGAGGAACTTTTACAGGCCTAAGCGAATAACCTGCCCACTCACTTCTCAAACTTTCATTAGAGTTCCCCAAATCTCTGCTTCTCTTCCTTCCTCGGCTCTCCCTCTTAGTCAAGGCAACCGCTTTACCTTCCCCTTTCTCTCCATTTTGTTTTTCCAAACTAAGCTCCTCCTTCCCCATTATGATTTCCATTTTAACAGCCTCCAAATCTTTCTTACTCTTCCTGCCACGCTTCTTCTTCATAGTCTCAGCAACCCCTTTTGACCCACCACTTTGATTCCCCAAAGTCTCCTCCTTTTCCAAGCCACCGTTTTCTGAGACACCATTCTCGTGAGTTTCCTGGACTTCTTGGTCTCTTTGGCTTTCTGCGTCTTCTTGCTTTGACCTGTTTCTGCCACCGCCTCTGCCTCTGCCTCTGCCTCTTCCTCTTCCTCTTCCTCTTCCTCTCCTCGCCATCACAACCCAAATTTCACAAGTCGCTCAAACCTTTTCGTATTCTCTCCTCCCTCTGGACAAAAGAGTTATATGGGGCTGGCAGTGAGATTGTGCGCGTGCGGGGGAACTCAAATTTATTTAGGAGAAAGGAAGTCAGATCATTTATAGGAAACTAAAGAGAAGATGGAAAGTACAGGAAACTATGGGGACTTGGCTGGATGGGTTAAATATATTAATTTTGAAAAAAGAACAAAAAAAAACTGTGGGCAATAGCGGACTGCGGGGGAAGTTTGAAAAAATGGCGCCACAACACGTCGTCTTCAATTCAAGGGTAGTTTTTCACCTGTGATTTGACTGCGGACCCTCTGGATGGTAAATATTTATTTATATTTTGGATGATGAAGAGAGAAGAGACCATCGGGAACAACAAGCCAAACCTCAACCTTTTCTTCTTGGATACGGTAATCTCACTGTCCTAGTCCTATGCACAGGCTACCTCTTGGCTAGCCCTATCACTGTTAGAACTTAGAAAAGACAGGGGCTTTTGACTTTGCTTGTGTCTTTTTTTCTGTTCATTTATGAGAGAGAGATTGTAGTTGTTGGGTTTGGGCCTGTCAAAATTTGGTAGGTGCCCTTGAATTTATTCAATAATGGGCTGATGAGGCTCTGATGATTTAAGTGAATTTCAGTGCTTTCTTACCAAAAAAAGTGAAGGTCAGTGTTTTTCAGATTTATTAAGGGAGAACCAAAACAAGTAAGAAATATGTTCAAGTGTGTGTGCCAGTATTTTCTACGCCACTCTAAGGAATCCTAGCCGATAAAGAATATTCAAAATTAATGAGAGGCTCTCTCTCGACATGAATCTCAAACTTATTATCCTTTATTTCAATACATATTCAGATTTTAGAAATTTATGGAGACTAATTTCTAGCGATTTTAATCATTGCATACTGCTCTACCAGATGCCAGTATGATTAAACATTAACGTACCATTCCAATTGTGATTTTGCTTGATTTCTGCTAACAACAATTCAGCTCGAGAAGGACATTCCTAAGCCCATTTAAATTTTCATTTTTATTTTTATTTTTATTTTCTGGTTTTCGATGATTTTAAATATATATAAAAATTCATGTTTTTTACCTTTAAGTAATAAGCTTTGTCATTAGTTTTTCATTAAACTGTGATTCAAGCAAAGGACTCACTAGTGTAGTGGTTTGAAGCAATTGCTCTCTAGGAAATGTCCTAAGTTCGAGTTCTAGCATATGTGTAATGTGGAAGTTTAGTATGTTATCGCCCCTCTCAACAGGAAACGTCTTAAAAAAAACTGTGATTCATACTAGATTTATGCTCTGTAACTAATTATTCTTACTATTTTCTGTTGCGTTCAATTTTCAAACTAATTCAATTCCTTCTTTCTTTTGTACTAGATAAATATTGAAGTTACTATTCACTCAAGGCATAAAAAGAATAAAAAAGTTTTACCAATTAAGAGCCAGCTCCCTACTCGGAGCATAATGGTTTGATTTTTAGAAGTCACGTTACTTAAGGCACAAGTTATCTATTTATTCAATCTATTCGGCTTTTTACAATGCTAACATGGTGCACTTGCAATTTATACAATGTGTTGGCATATTTATAAGACTGGTAAGATTAGGCATAATAGCCTGGTCTACTTACAAAACAACACGTGTTATTTTTTTGAGTTATTTACACTAACACACCATGTGGTTTTTGGTGTTTTTACAAAACCCTTCAGGTTTTAGAAATTACGCAAACCCCCCATGAGGTTTCAAATTGTTTTAACAAAACCCCTTCCATCAATTTTCCACCTAAAAATTGTTGATGACATCAAAACAGTTTCTTCAAATGACAATGTTAACATTTGAGATTAGATTGCACATACACCCTTAAGGTCTAATCGGTAAGTGATTTTGTCATTTGAAGAATTTTTTTGAATGAAATCGTCAATTCTTTTGACGGAAAATTAAAGAAAAGGATTTTGTGAAAACAAATTGAAAACTCATGTGGTGTTAGTGTAATTTCTAAAACATGGAGAGGTTTTATTAAAACACCACAAACCTAAAGGAGATGTCAGTGTAAATTGTCACGCCCCAAATTTTCAACAAATAACCTGTTTAAAGTTATTAAAAACCAACCGATCCGGGACGTGAAGGTTGGAACTTTCAACAAGTGTACTTGGAAATCTTTTTCCTAAATATAACACCACTGTTCCGAATCACAATGTCAATACTAACTCAATTTCTTATGAGTCAAATATTACATTCCAACAGTTACATAATAAATTAAAACTTCAACATATTACATATCTATTCCACAGAGTTTATCACACACAACGGAAGTCTAATCTCAACAATATTCTCAAAACAAACTTTGAACACTTTGAGTACACATCTTACTTTCTGCTCTTGACAAAATCATGTGATCCTATTACTTGCAGGATTAGCCCCTACACCGTTGAATAGTGTACATGGTTCATCACCAACAAACCCGATAAGCTTTCTAAAGCTCGTATGAGTAAACCACAACCAACAGTATAAATATGTCATTTACACATAATATACAATCACATGCACTTTAATTAGCATCACACAATCCTTGTATAATCAAGGTACTCATAATATACAATCACCCAATCACAATTCTTTTATTTTCAAGAACTGTGTAAGTCACCACATGTGACTACACCAAAACTCTTTTATCTTAAAAGTAGTTTTCACACATCAAATCACAATTCTTTTATTTTATAAGAACTGTTAGGTCCTCAGTTGACCCAAAACCTATTTCAAATCCGTTAGAAACACAACTCATAAATGTCACTCTTGGACAACAGAAGTGAGAATACGCTAGATTCTCCCAACTCACTAGCACTAAAGTCCACACCCAATAGTGCTTGTTCACAAATCTGCACCGAAGCCAAGTAATTATGTGTTACCCTCATGAACATCGTAATGGCGACACTTAGAGCCCTAAATGGTTTAGGGCCTCGCACCCCAGGGCTATAATTCCCTGATTACTTGCCACGATCAACCACCTAAAGGTTATCTTCCAATTGAATGAATCAGTGCATTCTCACATCTATCCTTCCAATCACAACATCAACACACACCGAAAACAATAAATATGTATTTTCACATCAAATATTGTTTTCTATCAATCTACATTCATCACAACAATGTATATTTAATTATATATATTTACGTGGCCATTCACTTATGAACACCACTATACAATCATTATGGTCATTCACCCAAGAATATCATCCAATTTGCAAAATCCTGCAACTCATTTAAAATCAAAACACATTTTATAGATTTTAAACTCACACAAAATAGTTTCTCAAAAACCACCTCAACATGTTAATTATACTCATTAACATTATCAGAATCACATTGTAATATATATAATAATTCGTGATTTTACTCACGACCCAGATGGTTTTACTCACCTCTCGTCCAAGCTGCAAATACTTTGTCAACTCAATGAATCCCCAATAAGCACACAAGCTCTCCAATCCTTAAACTCTGGCACCGCAAAACCTAAGAAAAGTTTGCAACTTAATTTAGAATTCATAATCCAATATTTCGCTCTCAAATGACGAAAATGTCATTCGGACCAACCGAGGGTCCAAAGCAATGTGACGTACACACTGTCGACGTCAAAACAGGACCAATGACACCCATTGTCCATAAAGTCACTATTTGGGTCCTGCGGTCCAACTGGCACTCCAAAAATCCGCCTCAGGCCCACTACTTTCAAATCTGATCGCACCAATGGACTCTAAATAGTCTCGACATCACACCACATTAATTTGGCTCGATCCTAAGGTCGGCTCATTCTTGATCGCACGATCGAACGGCGATCGCTCGCCTTAACTTAAAAACACACTAACTTAAGATCGGGACTTTCGATCACCAATCCGTATGTACCTACAGACTCCTCACAACACCATATACAACATACATAAAATCGGACACGATCCAACAGTCCAATCATCTTCGATCAATGGTCCATATTTTGTGAGGCTCCGATCGTCAATCAAACGACAGAATCTCACACATATAGGCCTCCGGCCTTATATTCAACCCTACCCGGGCAATATCAGAGCAATCTAAAGAATATTATTTAGTTTACATAACCAAATATTTAGGAAAGAAATTGGACTCAATACGTCCTACACTGATGTCGATGTACAGAGAGAGTTACTGGACCTGAGTTTACTAGCTGCCTCGAGTTATGGCCTGGGGGGAGCAAAGCAGAAATATGAGTGGACAAAAAGAAAGTTTTGAATATAATTTTACTTGAACATACTAACCCACCGTTTTGTGAAAACGATGCAAGGGAAATCTTTTATCATACTATGTTTTGATTTCAAATCCTTTGTAACCTCATATGTCCAATATATATATATAATATTTAGAAACCCAAAGAAACTTTTCTTCTCAAGATTCCATGATGCACTTAAAATAATTCAAAGCAAAACCCAAATAGATTATTTTGCGGCTACACCTAGGTTAACCTAGGTTGCTTACGTACCCTTACTGAGGGATCAAGCCACACGTAGTTCTTTTTAAAAAAAAACATAAAGTTCATAAAAACCAATTTCCAAATACCATAACTTAGTAATTATCCATAAATTCTAGCAAACCCATTTATATAATATCTACATACACTGTCTTTCTCCCACCCTTGTATCAATTATACATATATATATATACACCATCAACATGTACGAGGGGAAAAACAATCCAACACGGGGACTGTTTTCACTAGACCACATAGTAGAATCCTCCATACTCATGTGGCTAGGGATGAGCAGTCCAATTGGGGACTATTGCTCCCCATACACGCACGACATAATCCTTCATACATGTGCGGCTGAAATAAGTCTAACGTGCGCAGACTGCCTGTCAAGGCATTCAGTACACCCGGTCAGGGGTGCCCGGTTCCCTACACACCTCCGAAGAGTTACCGCGTGTCTAAAGTAACCAATGTATCCAGTAGCAGGGGAGGTACATATTTTGGTAAATTCAAAATCTCATATACCCCAACCATCAAAACATACCACACCCAAATCCAATTTCCCAATAATATATCCGTATTCCATATTCAAAATTCATATACCTTGTCATTAGCATTTAGTGCTAGAAATGTCAACATTAAAACATGCATCAACCTGAATTCCCATAACCCAAATAAATTAAATGTTTCAATCAAAACCCCGTTTGTATTCTTATAATCAAGACCAACTGGATAATATTTTGGCTTAATATCACAAAAGGTCCCTAAGGTTTGCGAAACTATCAGATTACATCCTTAACGTTTTTTTGTGTCATTCGTGGTCCTCGAGGTAAGTATGTGTGATCACGAATGGTCCTTGCCGTTAGGTCCGTTAAAAATTCCGTTAGTTTGCTGACGTGACATATATATATATCACAAAACATCTCTGAGGTTCACGCACCTATCACAAATGGTCCCTGTGAAATTTTTTTTATTTTTTCATTTAAAATTCATAAAATTTTGGTTCTCATTTTTAAATTTTATGAATTTTAAATTATTTAAAAATATATATTGTATTTTAAATACATGTGACACTATATTATTGGAGATGTGGGCTCCACATATATGCCACATCAACAAACTAATGGAGATTTTAAAAATAATTTAAAATTCATAAAATTTAAAAATGAAAAAACCAAGGGTTTAGGGTTCATAAATGGTTCTCAAGGTTAAAATCCTTCTATAAATGGTTTTTTTCATTTTTAAATTTTAAATTATTTTTAAAAAACTTCATTAATTTGTTGATGTGGCATATATGTGGAGCCCACGTCTTCAAAAATATAGTGTCATGTGTATTTAAAATATAAAATATATTTTTAAATAATTTAAAAAAGAAAACCAAAATTTTATGAATTTTAAATGAAAAAAAAAATTCGCATGGACCATTTGTGATAGGTGCGTGAACCTTAGGGATGTTTTGTGATATATATATATATATATGCCACGTCAGCAAACTAACGAAATTTTTGACGTAACCTAACGGCAGGGACCATTTGTGATCACACATACTAACCTCGAGGACCACGAATGACACAAAAAAACATTAAGGATGCAATCTGATAGTTTCATAAACCTTAGGGACCTTTTGTGATATTAAGCCTAATATTTTATAACTTCAATAACCCAAGATAACCCAAATTCCATAATCTGAATCCGTATACTTTACTAATAATGATAATAGAAATAAAATCACCAAAAATCTCATATCTCATAGTATAAGCCGGGAATAGCTTGTTAATAAAATTTCATAACTTCATTAACCCAAAATAGTCCAATTTTCAATTTCAAATCACATTTATGCAAGCATTCCAATATTTGAAAAAACGATGCACATTTAAAAACAAATGTCCACTTACACAATGTCCAAGCTAGCATGACCCTGTGATGGTCCCTCATGTTGGCTACGCGAGGCTTGAGCACCTATTTGACAGAATACATAGATTTGATTAATAAACGTACTCAACCATGACTTTAATTTAAAAACCGAGTTACTAGGGCCATTCTAGTACTCTTTGAAATAGTCTCAGAAGATCCATGGTCAACCGTGCGGTCAAACTATTCATATTGGTCAACCGGGCCCACGGGGCTCACGACCTCCAATTTCTATTCCGCAAGTTCCTATAGGTCCAACAAAGTTTACTAAGCAAGTCCTGAGGGTTTGGTCTTGATCGAGCAGTTGGATTGCTCTCGATCGCACGATCGGACGGTAACCGGTGATGAGTATCTGGGACTCCGATTCTCGATCAAACAGTTCATACACGATTCTAGAAGTACGAGGAACAACATATTTGAACATGGGACCAATTGAACGGTCCGAACCTACCAAACCTGGATATCGCCAAATAGGCGCAATATCCATTCAATAGTCAAACGGCAGCCTATTGCTAATCAGAGCATACCGTCGGGCTCGGGATGACATGACGACATGTGGTCCATGCGCTGGCTTGAGTAAATTTCGATGATCGGAAAACTCCAAATCGCCAGCCAATACCTATACCAACAGATCAATCACAATACTAGGAGCAATTTTTGGTCTTGAACCCTGACCAGAAAGTGCCCGGAGTTAGGTCAATCGAAGCCAAACTTGTAAGGGTTTTGGCCGGAATTTCCAGAGCTCCAAACGGCGACTACGACCACCAACGTTCTCACGTAACCTAGGGTAAAGCATGAGGGAGAGGAGGGCTACTTGTTCCAAGTGGTGGCGCGGTCTGGAGTGGCAGGAAACGTCGCTGATGATGGTGGCCAGTTCAGGGCAATTTTCCAATCAATATCGTCATCAAATCTCTGGTTTCATGCCTGGAAATTGGGTGGGCTAGATAGAGGAGGAAGAGCTGGTTATTTTGAGTGGTGGATCGTCGCCGGCAGTGGCCGAAATAGTGAGATCTCATTGGTCAAAGTGACCGGCTGTTCCAACGCGAAGAGAGAGAGAGAGAGAGAGAGAGAGAGAAAGAGGGAGAGAGAGAGAGAAAGAGAGAGAGAGAGAGAGAGAAGTTGTTGGGAAGAGAGAGAGGGAGAGTGACGTGCGTGTGTGAGGGTAAAATCGAGTTTTTTTAGGCTTTTAACAATTTTTGAAATTCCATTTACGTCATTTTCATTTTTAGACTTTTTCTTGATCGTTATAACTCGGAATTGAGCGTGCCGCCTGTCTACGAACTCATATCGACGAGCTCGACGCAACGGTGCAACTCAATTCTCCAAATTCCTTTCCGAACAAAAAGTGATTAAAATACCCTTACCCCCAAGGGCAAAAATGTAATTTCACATTTAACTAATTAAATTGGGTTGGGATGTTACAGAGACGTCTGGATTGGTAGCGTCTAGATTGGAAACATCTGCATTGGCAGCGTCTGGATTGGAAACTACTTTTCAGTACATGTTATGATATATGAACCAGATTTGTGACGACATAAACCTGAGTTTTGCTTGATTTTCTCTTGGATAAACCTCTGTTCTGGGCTAAATTATCTCAAAGATAGGATTGCATGCTTAGTTTTGATCTTGAAGACTTTGAATATCCTATGATCTTTGAAAAATTTGTTGAGGTTTTCATATGATGAAAAACCTTTCTTCTGCCCATTTCACCTATGCTAAAACAAATCTATAACGGCAGAAATATGAGTTCTGCTTGATTCTGCTGAGCTGAATCGCATTTGCAACAAGAGAAGTCTCGTTTTCTTTGAACCCCTTGAGAGTTTATATTGCTTCCTGGACAAGATTGCTTTCTTTTGAGCTGGATTGCTTTGAGATCGTGTGATCTTTGATTGCTTGATCAGTTTAAATGTCTGGATTTGGAGAGGTGTTTTTGTTGGTTGTCCTATTTCCAGTCCCAATGCTCTTATATTTATAGGAGAATATATGATGATGATTCCTAGATATTTGAAGAATTACAACTGGAAAGTATTTCTCTATTGATCGCTTAACATATGAAGTAATCATTCCTGGTTTCTTAATGTCGTAAACAACAAAACCTGGTGGCCAGCTATGTTGATTTGTTTTTGGCTTTCTCTGTCGACTCACTTCCTAAATGCCTTATACCCTTTCTTTACAACTTTTATAATGAAACAAAGGCCAATCATCCTGTTTAATGAAACTATCCAGGTGCTAGAAAAAACAACAAAGTTTGAAACAAATATCCGATGCTTTTAACACAAAAGGTGGATTGCTTTTGCTTTTCTAGCTTTTAAGGTTGCCAATTTAGTTTTGAGTTATGAATGATAACTTATTAGCTTCCTTAAGTTTAAAACTTGAAAACTGGGCAAAACCAACCAATTTTTAACCTGTGAATTTAATTACCATTGGTGGTAATTAAATTTTCAATTTGAAGAGTGTGTAATTGGTTTAATTTCAACTTTCCTGGTCTTGAAGAGTGTGTAATTGGTTTAAATTTCATTGTTTTACTCTCTTTTTTGGTCAAGAGAAAAACTTCATAAAACCTAAAGCGGGAAAGCAGGGGAAACCTGAGCAACAAAACAGTAAGCTGAAGCTGCAGACACTAGCCAGACACAGCTTAGTGCATAAAGCAGCCTCAGCAAAGAAAATATTACATTATAGGGGGCATGGAAGCCCATCAGAAGTTAAAACAAGAACAAGGGACGGTGGTGGCTGATCTAGCCAGGTTACCCTATGCACCGCTCCAATTCTAATCAAAGCAGCCATATGAGCTGCACGATTTTTGTTTCGAGGGATCCAACACTACTCGACAGAGTCAAAAAGGGCCTTCATTTTTCGAATTTCTAAGAGAATCGGGAGAATAGACCAAGCTCGACTGCCATAATTCCCAGAAATCGTAGACTTCACAACTAGAGAATTAGTCTCCATCATGATCTTATGGTGACGCAAAGATAGATCCAAGTTGAGACCACTGAGTACAGTGTCAGCTTCAGCCGCAAGGGCAGACTGACACACCTTACCCTCCGCTGATCCACCACAGAAAATGCCCTCAGAATTTCTTATAATCACCCCTAGACCTGCAAACTTGTTCGACTTCCAAGCGCCATAAGAGTTAACTTTAAACCAGCCAAGTCTAGGGAGTCCAATGGGGTTGAGCAGGGAGGTCCTCCCTATTAGTTATCCCAAAAGAATTCGAGTTATGACACACCTCTAGGAAGTCTCTAGCTGCAGAGTTAGCCATCTTAAGGACGCGGATTGGCTCAGGTTTACAGCCTTAAAAAATAAACTGACATCGACCTTTCCAAATAGACCACAGGAGAAAGCTGATATTGGTTAAGAACTTACGTTTATCTAGTGCATAAGGAAACTTCATTTGAATTAAGCTTTCGAACCAGTGATCAAAGGTAGTAAAACTCTGAGGATTGACCCGATAATTAAAGGTTGAACAGAACCGAACCATTTGGACCCAGGGATAGAGAAAGAACAAGTGTTCTTCTGATTCAACCTTGTCGTCGCACAAAGGGCACATTGGATTCACGTTCACTTTCCTCTTGCAAAGATTCAATCTGGTAGCAAGAGCCTTCGAGATAATTCACCAGCAAAAAAACTCTGATTTTTGGCAGGGTATCAATTTTCCAAAGCTCTTTCCAGACTAATTGATTAACACAATGAGAGGAATGGCCTCCATCACCTAGAGAGACATTTTTCAAGGCATGAATAACATGATACCCAGATTTAGCTGAATAAAGCCCATTAGCACACCACAACCACACAACACGATCTGGATGGCGAACATTGCCAATGGGTGTTGAAGAAAAATGTGTATCATTTCAACAATGGGTAAACATAAGATTGTGTTAATAGAGTCTTGATCAAGGAGATGCATAATTCTTCGGAGATTCTATTAATGCATGTCCTTATCCATAATTTCAGCAACAAACTAAGGAGCATAGTGAGGGACAGATAGAATAGGATTGATAGTCCCCCATGAGGAGGAGGGAGCCATCTATCCATCCAAATACAAGTATTATCACCACTTAAGATCTACACCCTAGCATGCTTTAGAACCTCATCCCTACCTGCAATGAGGCTCGCCCATATCCAGGAGGATCGGTGGCCAACTTCTGCATTCCAAAACTCAACTTCGGGGAAGTATCTGGCTTTAAGAATTTTTGCCCATAAAGAGTTAGGATTGTGAATAGCTTACCCAAAAGCGCAAGGTTGAAATCCATCAGATCATGAAATCCTAGACCTCCCTTCTTCTTGTTTCTACTCAAAGAGTTCCAGGATTTCTAGTGCATGCCATGGTCTTTATCTTGATTAGCCCACCAAAATTTAGCAATGTTACTATTGATCTCCTTACATAAACCAGCGGGAAACTTAAAACACATCATCAGATAAGCAGGGATTGCCATTGCTACAGCTTTATTAGAGTTTCTTTCCTTGCTAAAGACAAAGAGGTGGATTTCCACCCTTCCAATCTTTTTTTAATGCGCTCTCTGATGAAACCAAGAGCAGATTTCTTTGATCTTCCCCATATTGAAGGCAGGCCCAGATAGATTCCAAGATTGTCAATACCAATAATACCCATAGAAGAGCAGATACTTGCTTGTCCTTGAGAAGAGGTGTTCTGGTTGAAGTAGATACAAGACTTCTCAAAATTAATTTCCTGACCAGAAGCATGACAATACTCATGGAGAAGCTTTTTAAGAAGAGCACAGCTAGAATCCTCAGCCTTAAAAAAGAACAAAGAATCATCTGCAAAGAATAGATGAGAAAGAATTGGGCCTCCTCTATCCACTTTAACTCCTGCAATTTCCCCATCATTAACAAGTTTCGAATGATTAAGGGACAACACTTCAGAAATAATGAGAAATAGATATGGAGACAGAGGGTCTCCTTGTCTTAGACCTCGGGACTGGAAGAATGAAGCTCCAGGCTTCCCGTTTATGAGGATGGAGAAAGAGACTGTCAAGATACAAGTCATGACAAGGTGGATCCAAAACTGATCAAAACCCATTTTAGCCATGGTTGCACCAAGGAAATCCCATTCTACCCTATCGTATACCTTACTCATATCCACCTTGAGACCAGCTTCGTAATTTTTACCCTTCCTCTTCATGCGCAAATAGTGATATGCTTCGTGAGCAACAACAATATTATCCTGGATCAGCCTTCCTTGAACAAAAGCAGTTTGGAAGTCAGAGATGATATTAGGCAGGATTTGCTTAAGTTTGTTGGCAAGGATTTTGGACAAGATTTTGTAAGAGGTATTGCAGAGGCTAATTGGTCTGAATTGACTCGTTGATTCAGGGGCAGCAACTTTAGGGATACGCCCTATGAAGGTCTTATTAATCTCTCCAAGATGAGCACGACCATTAAACAAGTCAGTAACAGCATATTTTACAGATTCCTTAGCCTTCTTCCAAAACTTTTGATAGAACATACTAGGGAAACCATTTGGCCCAGGGGACTTAAGAGCTCCTAGTTGATGGGCAGCCACATAGATTTCCTCCTTAGTGAAAGGAGCCACCAGTCTCGAATTCATCTCTCCCGCGATACTCACAGGGATACAATATAGGATCTCCCCCAATTACGAGGACCAACCGAGGTGAAGAGCTGAGAATAGTAATTCCAAAATTCTGATTCCATAGAGCTTTCTTTAGATAGCCAAATCCCCTTCTTATTTTCAAGGCGCAGGATACAATTGCGCTGTCTTCGTTGAATGGTAGAAAGATGGAAAAAGCGGGTATTTTTGTCCTTAGCTTTCAGCCAGTTCACACAAGATCTTTGGCACCAATACAATTCCTCTATCTTCCACAACGAGTCAAGGTCCTTTTTTTATCCTTTCTTGCTTACTCTGATTACTCAGAGAGCCATCATTCTGCTGGATCTTCTCAAGTTCAGATAACAGCTTTTGAATTTGAAGTTTACTATTGTCACCCGTATTTCTGCTCCATTGAACCAACTTTTCCTTACAATTCACAAGCTTTCGATTTCAATTATTAATACCTGAGCCTTCTGTCTCAGCTCCCCAACAAGACTGAATGATATCCTTGTAGTTAGGATCGTCTGCCCACTTGGCCTCAAAATGACACAATTTCTTTGCTTGACAGAAAATAGGATTATTATCAATAATTAAAGGTAATGATCTGAGCCCAATCTCATGCCATGAGAAACCTGAGTATTTGGCCAACGCACAACCCAATCAGCATTACCGAGACCGCGGTCGTGCCTTTCTCTGACGATCATATTGTCTCCACAATTTTTCTCCCAGGTAAAGCATTGACCACTGAAACCCAAGTCCACCAAAGTGTTCGATTCCATAAAGTCAATAAGGAACCTCCATTTTCTAGAATTCCAAGGGGCATCACCTTCTTTTTCATAGCTCCAAGCAACTTCATTCATATCACCACAAACAACCCAAGGAATCTAGTCTTTACGATCCCAATCATCAATAGCTTCCCAAAATTCAACCTTTTCAGCACTATAAGGAGTGCCATACACCCATGAAAAATGCCCAAATATATGCTTGGAATCAGACCTGATACTAGTATCAATCCAATTCTAATTCTAGCCTAGAATTTTCACCTCCATCCAAGGTTTCCACCATAAACTTAAGCCACCTGCTAACCCGATTGGGTTAACAGAGAAACCCTTACAAAAACCACATTGTCACCTTATTTGATTCAACATGTAGCTATTCATTTTAGTTTCTATCAAGAATAGCACAGAGGGATTTTTAGAGTGAATTAACTCGTTCAAATACATAACTGTCCTAGAATTCCCTAAACCTTGACAGTTCCAGACAATTTGCCTCATTGATACCGTGTGGCTGTTGAAGGCCAGCCACCACGACCTTGGAGTCTTTTTCACTCCACATGATTTATCTTGTTCAGACGCCTTAACACTTCCTCCATTTCCTTTGAGGGGCTAACCATCACATCACATAACCCAAAATCAACCGCAACCAGCTTAGATTGAGTTGCATCATTCCTACCTTTGTATTTGGACTTTCCTCCTTTACTCTTTGCCTGACCTCCATTCCCTCCTCTATTCGACAAGCGAAGTCAAACACCAGGGCTAGGGCAAATACTAGCTTTAGTCTTTTTAATAGGATGATTGGGCCTACCTTCACCCAAGAGCTTTCTCTTGCCTTTCATGAATAAAGCCTCATAGACTTGCTCATCCTCGGTTAGGCCTGAGTTCTCCAAGTCACACATCTCTTCAATAATAGGCGCTGAGCCCATATGCTGAGTTTCAATTTGGGCTTGTGATATATTGCCTTCATGGGCCTCATATATATATATATATATATTCATCTGAAGTCCGAGGACAAGCCCAAGGGGGTAGTGTATGTGGGTCGCACCAGGTGTGTTTTAGTGAAAGCCCATCAATAGCTAATCTTAGAGTCGTTTCTAAAGTGGGTGCCAAAGCTCTCTGTGTCCCATATACTGACATATTTTGGAGTTGTCGCATAATTTCGAGAGGTAGCAGTGATATCAGCACCAGGAACCGTAGGCTTAGAATGGGACAAAGCAAAGGCTTGAGGCGCAACAGTTTGCGCAGAGCCTGCAGTATGGAGAAAGCAATGGAGGTAGATGTCGCATTAGCCGGCCTGTTGACCATGCTAGGCCCTTGGTTTTAATGATCGGCCATCTCCCCGGAGAAGCCATAGATCTCACCATCTTCCGTTTCCAATCGGTGTCTCCAGTGACTATGATCTACTCCACCAATTTCAGGCTTCTTCACTCTTGGTTGGAGAAGAAAGGTGGATCTTTTGGAAGTCGTTGTAGCACGCATGCCTTCATCATATTTCCAGCCATTGAGTTCCAACTTGGGATTTGGTATCAACATACAGCCACGTGAATGGCCTAGCCTACCACACATACAAAACTCCTTCAGACCTTCATAACGTAGGCGAATTTTCCTTCGGCCCGTAACTGAACAGGGCATGGAAAAACCAGGGGGAGGGTGATGTAGATTTTCGAACACCTGAAAAAGAGTATCCAAAAATCACAAATTAAATTACTCGCAAGCGCACGAATCAACAATAATATAGAGATATGCAAGTACGAGGTCGAACCCAAAAGGACTGATAAAAACAACTTAATTAATTAAATAGCACTAAACCCAATTAAACGAACGATTGATTGATTTGAGTGATGAATTAAAGAAAACTTAAATTGCAAGAATTGAAAGAAAGAAAAATAAAACACTCAACAAAGATAGAGTGACATGACCCGACCTAGATTCCACCTCGGAACCCGAGACGGACCCTGTTGATGGGCCCAACACCAACCCATGTCGGGCCCACAACCTAAACAGTTACCTCTTCCCGAGATTTAACCTACAATGGGCCAAGACTTCTGCCGAAAAACGGGCAGAGTCTCCCCTAAAACAAGGACTAGCCCAAAACTTCAACCTGTCAAAGTAGCAACAGATAAAACAACCCAAGCGCCAGCATGCATACAACATATACATCACAGGCCTCCGGCCAAACTAATTCAACCCTAACGGGTGATGCAGAGCAACTAAGAGTACAAGAATTCAACAGCGGAAAAAAAAAATAGAATACAAGTTTAGGGTTCAAGGATGACAATCCTACCCTTCCAACGAAGCTCGAGAAGAGAAGTGCACGGCCGAACGGTGTCGATGCAACTACGGTCTGGGGGGCGCAAAACAGAAAGAGTGTGAGTGGACAAAAACAAGGTTTTACATACTTAAATCAAAGTACTTAGCCCACCGTTTAAAACCATGCTAAACATGCATATGAAACCGTTTATATATTTGGTTGATTTGAAAACCGTACTATCCCAAAGTACGAGAAAACGTTTCCAGTTTAAAACCCCTTTTACATTTCCCGAGGCATAACCTCCCAAAACAAACCCGATACAAGTTTATAAAACATAAACAAAAGGATTTATTAACGTAAAAGCATAAACATAACCTCCCAGGACTATATGGTAAAACTTACCAACCATAACTCCGAAGTAAATCTGTCTTACGCGCGCAGACTACCCAATCAAGGGTCTACAGCTACACCCCGTTAAGGTATGCACCGGATCGTATCATACCAAATACAGGTAACCGTATCATATCAATCGCCATGCGATCATTAGTATCCGAACAGGGGGAGGTACAATACAGGGTGCTAAATGCACACACATCAATCGCTACGCGATCACCAGTATATATATATACAAATATATATATAACCAATCACTATGTACCCAACCCAAAACACCAACACCAGGACGCAAGCGTCCACAACCCAATGACTAACATATATAACCAAAGTAGTCATAAGCATTGAAATCATATAATCATATTAAAACCATAATCAAACATACATTCAACGAACGTCAAAAGGTATGAGAAACCCAATATATATATATATATACACATATATATATATAACAAAATAGTTACATAAGGGACCTCATGTCCCGACACAGGCATTCCAACCCAAAGGTATATAATAAAGTCTAAAAACCCGTTTGTAAAACACTTACCGTTAAACCAAACGTATAATCCAAAATATACATATGTATATATATACATAAAACATAAAGATCCTTTAAAATACAATAACTCAAGCCCAATCCCATATACATATATATATATATATATAAATATATAAATATACGTATAATCCATTCCCATTATTCCAATGTATTTATTCAAAGTAAATATATATGTATAAATATATACATATATATAATCAAAGTATAAGTAATTATACTTCATAAGGCTTAAACGCCAAAACCGAATACGTAATCAAACGGACTACACTAACGTCCAAATATTCAATTATATAATTAAAATATAATATAACAACCCTTTTAAATATAATATCCGGACTACCCTAAACGTCCGTATCTCATACCCAATATATATACACATATATATATATAATACTATATAAAGACCCCAAGGTCAAAATAGCCCAATAAATGATCAGAAATCCGATGCCAAAACCCACAGACGTCACTACGTCCCGTTCAGTACTCAAATGTATAAATAATAATAAAATATAGCCATCAGGGCCCCACATAAAACCCGGCAACCCAAATCATGCATTAAACTCAAATGCAAACTCTTTTAAATATAATTAAACCAAAGTCAAACAAGACTTAAACATTCAAGATTTAAAACAATTATTAAATCTCATTTATGCAGTTCATGCAATTCATTCAAATCATGCTCAGTTGAAAACAAAGTCCACTCACCGTTGGTCCTATGCTGCACAACCCTCAACGGGTCCCGCTTACTGCGTAGTAGAGTCAAAGTACCTAAAGTGATAGATACGAGGATTGGATTAGTACCGTGAACCGTACGAGAACCGTAAACTTAAACCCTAACAAAACCCAACTTAACGTGCACGTACATCCTACGAAGGATTCTAAGGTCAAACTACCTCTTATAACCAGTGCGACCGCCCCGGAAGACTCACGGTCAACCGGCAATCAAACACCCCTTTTCGGTCAACTAGGGCTCGCGGAGCCCAAGACCTCCAAATCGATCCAGACATTCCTAGAAGTCCAACAAAGTCAACTACACTGCAAGGCGACCTCGGGAAAGCCTCGGTCAAACCTGGTCAAACTTGGTCAAACCGACCCGAATAGGTCAAACCGGCCCGTGGGTCCCATGACCTCCAAACTTGGATCTGAAAGTTTCAATAGGTTCAACACGGCCTAAACAACGTGTCCTCAAAGTTTGGTCTCGATCGGATGGTCAGATCGCTCACGATCGCACGATCGGATGGTTACGGTTTAATTCTAGCTTCAAGTCATCGATTCGAAGTATCCGGTACTCCGAATCACGATCCGTCAAATCCTACACGATCATATAATTATCTAGATCAACATATCCAAAAATGGATGCGATCCAACCGTTCAATCCTATCGAACCCGAGAATCGTGCAATAGGCGAGATTCGTTCGATAGCCAAACGATCTCCGAATTGAGATCCGTCAACTCCCACGCGCTCGCAGCGATACGAGGATCTCAAAGGACCCAAGAACCGCCACCACGCGCCGCCACACGCTCCACCCACGGTGGCGGGTGTCTTGATCAAATCCGGCATTCGACAAAACCCCACACCTACCGACACCACCTACACCAAAAGACTCAGCTCCACGAGGGGAGCTCGGAACCGCCACGAACCGCCGCAAAACCGGCCATTAACTGGCCTAAAAACGAAATCCGGCCAAATCTGGGTTTTCCAAATCGGGTGCACAAACCATCAAATCGAACCCCACGAATCCCAAAAACACATAAAGGAGGAAGAGAGGATGAAGATACGTACCAGACCCGCCGCCGTTCGTCGCCGGAGCCGCCAGATAGAAGCCGGAAACAATGGAGGTCAAGCCGGAGCTTCCAGTCGATCGCACGATCTCGGTAGCGAGATCGGCTCCGATCTTGGGTGGGTCTTCACCCGGCTAAATCGTCCTTTGGTTCGAAACGGAGACCGATCTCGAGCCTTGCCGTGACCGGAGCTGTCGGATTCGAAGAGAGAGAATGGTTGAGTCGCACGGAGGAGAGAGAAGCGAGGAGAGAGAAAGAGAGAGAGATAGAGAGAGAGAGAGAGAGAGAAGGCGAGATCTGATTGGCTGAGGGGTATAAAACAATTTTCGAAATGACGCTTACGTCCTTTTTAAGCGTTACAAATCCGAATTAAACGTGCCGCACGTCCCCGATCTCGTTTCGACGTGCCGGACGCAATGGCGCAACTCGTTTCGCCAAATTCCGTCCCGAAAATATAGTTGACCAAATTACCCTTTAATTATTAAATTCTTATTTAATTCCAATTAATTCCTTTTAATTTATTTTAATTATCCAAATTAATTAACTAAATTAATAAATTCATTTTATCCAATAAATTGGGTCAGGGTCGTCACATAGAGTTTAAAAGAAATCAAATTATTAAGATCTAAGGTTATGAATCCACAAATGACAATCATATTTCCTGTTCTTATAGCCAATTACTATCCAATTATGATGCCAATGTTAAATGTTGTTCTTTCTAAAGTACGAAGTAAGCATGTCAAGGTCATAAATCGTGTATCCCTATATGCAATTCTACCCTGTCAAGGTGTTAAAATTTAGCATACAAGAACACGTTAAGAATAGAAGAATTCAATCAACAAGTAGGACTAGTGGATGGCGTTTCTCTCCTAGATTTATCCAATTATCTAGATGCAAAATTCCAAGTGGTGAACAAGCAATAGGATTTCAAACCTAGAATAAACACTACTACAAAAATGGAAAAAGACGACCAGAAAACCACGACGGTAGTCAAAATACCGACGTTGAGTTTATAAAGACGACGGTAAAATGAAAACCGACGTGTTTAAGTAAAAAAAACACCTAAAATATGTAATTCAGATTGGGCATTTCAAAAATACGACGCAACCAAATAAAAAAGCGTCGTCTTATTAAACAGCGTTTGTTCCCGGTTAAACTCTTACACAAAAAACAACGACAGCATGTACGAAAAACAGACGTCAAAAGTTAGGACGGCGGTTTAACAAAATAAACGCCGTCTTACTTCCCACATAAACTGAAAGTGGAAGAAAGAATATTAATAATTATTAATTACCACGGCGGTAGATTTATAATTTACAACGTGTAATATTTCTAATCCACGTCGGTTTATTTATCCAAAGACATGTTAATCATTATTACCACGTCATTTATTTAAATATAACGTCGTTAAAACATTAATCCACGTCGGTTTATTTATATAAAGCGCCGTTAATATTTATTACCACGGCGTTTATTTAAATATAACGTCGTGAAAATATTTCTAATCCACGGAGAAGATATTGAAACGACGCGGTTTTCTATTTCTTTTTTTGTCAAATATGCCCTTGGCAAACGAGTTCGAATCCCTATGGCAGTTTTTCTAAACGAGTTCGAATCCCTATGGAAAATCAAACGTCAACGAACAATAAATTTTTCGTTCAAACCGATAAAATATTTCACCTTCCAGACCTCTCAGTTTTATTTCCATAGCATGCAGGATCAGTTTTCGTTCCATAGCAGCGTTTCTCAATTTTCCTTCCGTAGCAATTACTTCCGAAGCTTTCAAGTTCCTCTACTCCTCCTCATCAAACAAAACAAACTTTCTTTGCAAGGCAAAGGTATATTTCTAACTCTATCATTTCTGTCGAAATCATTTTAAGATTTTTTTATTCAAAATCATTTCAAGTTTTATTTTCCAATTACTTTTGAAAGTGTCCACGACGGTTTGGTCTTTTTCACACCGTTTTAATAAACTGACCACGGCGGTAATTAACTCGTGCTTTTGCAAATAAAACGTAGTCATAACCGCCGTGGTGTTATAATTTTACGTCGAGAATAATACAAAACCGACGTAAAAAAGTTTGACGTCTTTTTTTAAATATAATTGTCGTTTTATTTTAAATACCACGACGGTTGTAATTAAAATGGCGTGAATTATAAAAACCGACGTCAAAATTTATTAGACGTCGGGTTTTTTGTTGTTGTTTACGTCGTTTTATTTAAATCACCACGTCGTTTACTACTCTGTTTTATTTGATATACCAAGACGGTGATTTTTATATAACGTCGTCTTAAATTAATATTACGTTGGATTTTTTTTATTTGGCTTTCCTTTCCAGTTCCAATTTTCCAATGTCGTCGAAGAAGCTCAACCAAGGCAGCCAACTCAATGAAGATATTTTAGTCCAAATTCTGTACCTATTGCCCGTGAAACCTCTGATTCAATTCAGTTCCGTTTCGAAACGGTGGTATTCTATCATACTCTCCGACACACAGTTTGCTCAAGCTCAATTCAAGCTAGCCTCCGAACCAAAACCCTTACCAAGAGGCTCCTCATCTCCACCGACAATCAAATCCGATCCTTGGATTCCGAAACGGCGTCGTTCCCAGATTGTTCACTCAAAAACCACACCTTCTTCCCTTATTCCAACCTATTGGGCTCCTGTAATGGTATTCTATTTGTAGATGTTGCTGGTGATTGTCAAACTCATAAGTTGTTTCTCTGGAACCCATCAACCAGATTCGTCCGCGAATTGCCTAACCCAAAATTTGTGTTTGCGGCGGAAACTACTGAATATGATGAATATGGATTTGGCCATGGTCTGGGTTATGTGTCATCCACTGACGACTACAAAATTTTCATAGCTGGAGTTATTACTAACAAGTGGTTTGTGGAGATGTTCTCTGTCAAATTGAACACTTGGAAAATCATTGAATTCCCCGGCCACCATTCATTGTCCTTTTTCATAAGCATCACCATTGGCTTGAGGGTCCTTACGAATGAAGCACTGCATTGGCTCCCGGCATATAGCTTTGATCCTGATGAAGAGCTAGCCATATTTGCTTTTGATCTGGCAAATGAGGATTTTAGGGAAGTTCCATGCCCTCCTTTAAATGGCAATGGTGATGACGATGACAATGATGTTAAAAGTATGGCGGTTAATGTAGTTTCAGGAGGCAGTGGAGAATGCTTATGTTTTTCATTTACCAGGAGACTTGGTGGTCATGAGTTGATAGAATTTTGGGTTGTGAAGGAATATGGGGTGCGTGAGTCATGGAATGTGCTCTTTATATTTCGCACAAATGTTTTATCTGAATGGTTGGCTGGCAATTTGAGTGGTAATGATGTCGTTTTCATTACGGAAGGCGGCACAATTTTATTCAAGTTGAGGCACATGTTGGTGAGGATCGAATGCCACAGAGATGGGAAGTTAGTTTGCAGTAGACCTTATAACGTTACTGATGGGGATAGGTTTGAGGTGATCGAATATGATGAAACTCTGCTTTCGGCACCAAATTAATTTTATAGCAGTTTTACGAAACTATATGTTTTGTAACCTAATTATATAGAACTCTGTTTTAATCACTTTATTATATGATCACAATATAATTTATATCATCAACTAATTATATAGAGTATTTTATAAGAAATGTATTTTGTGTGTTGCTTTGCATGTATCAACTGAAGTTGGCAAAATGACCAAATATGAAACCAATTGAGATTTTAACAAAACGATGTCATAAATACAATAAATGACGGTAATTTATTATAAACAGACGTCATAAATACAATCAACGACGGTTAATAAAATACGAACGTTGTAACTTTAAACAACGGCGGTTCTTAAAAATTTAAAGACATAAAACGACGATAATTTTAAGAAAACTGACGTCGTGATGACAAACAACGTCTCTATGAAGGACGTTGTAAGTAATTATTGATGTCTTTATTGTCCTCCTTACTAACGTCTTAAGGTTAAATAAACACGTGGGTAAATGACTGGACCCGACCCAGATTCCACCCCGGAACCCGTGCCGGACCCTGTTGACATGCCCAACATCAACCCATGTCGGGCCCACAACAGAAACAGTTACCCTCTTCCCGAAAAAATTTCAAAGAAAGGGGCCAAGACTTCTGCCGAAAAACGGGCAGAGTCTCCCCTATAACAGGGACTATCCCAAAATTTCAACCTGTCAAACAAGCAACAGATAAACAACCCAAGCGCCAGCATGCATACAACAAATACATAACAGGCCTCCGGCCAAACTAATTCAACCCTAAAGGTGATACAGAGCAATCTAAGAGTCAGCAGAAAAGAATTAACATAATACAAAATTTAGGGTTCAAGGACAACAGATCCTACCCTTCAGTCAAAGCTCGAGAAGAGGAGCGCACGACCGAACGGTGTCGATGCAACAACAACGTCTGGGGGGGCGCAAAACAGAAAGAGTGTGAGTGGACAAAAACAAGGTTTTACATACTTATATCAAAGTACTAACCCCACCGTTTAAAACAATGCGAAACATGCATATGAAAACGTTTATATATTTGATTGATTTGAAAACCGTACTATCTCAAAGTACGAGAAAACATTTCCAGTTCAAAACCCCTTTTTAAGAACAACCCAACCTTTTGTTTTTCCCGAGGCATAACCTCCCAAGTCAAACCCCACTCAGGTTTATAAAACATGAACTAAAGGACTTGTTAACGTAAAAGCATAAAGATGGAATAAAATTCACATAAGGTAAAACAAACCTTAAAATGCCGACTAACTCGTTCACGTCAAGAAAACCAACTTGACAACAATATAGAAAACAATTGTAGTTCAAATCATATATATAAATATATATGAAAATCATGATTTACAATCCAACAAGTAAAACCTATCAAGTACTGAAATTCAATCAAGTACTGCAACCAAAACAGGTAAATAGTTTCCCAAACTTCCCCACTCTCACAATCACGTGCTCACAAGCACGACAAGCGAGGAACGATCCTCCCTAAAATAAATATGAATACGAATGTACTAACACACGCGTATAGGTATAGTATAACCATAATACAAACACAAGTACCAGGGAAAAACAATCCAACAGGGGATCATTTGACTGGACACCGGTACAGTCTCATCGAGACACCGGGCCCAGGGTTGAGCCGTCCAAAGTGGGACTAAACTCACAGGACTATATGGTAAAAACTTACCAACCATAACTCCGAAATAAATATGTCCTACGCGCGCAGACTACCCAATCAAGGGTCTACAGCTACACACCCGTTAAGGTATGCACCAGATCAAACCATACCAATTCCAGGTACCCATTTCATATCAATCGCCATGCGATCATCAATATCAGAACAGGGGGAGGTACAATACAAGGTGCTAACAGCACTCAAATCAATCGCCACGCGATAACAGTATATAAATACAATCACAATGTACCCAACCCCAAAACAACAGACACCAGGACATATACAAGTCCATCAGTCAACTAACCAATATATATATATATATATATATATATATATATACTCAAAATCAGGACATCACCGTCCCACACATATTATTCACTACTTAAAATAATCACAAGGGTCAAACGACCGTATAATAGACCCTAATCAATGCATAAACCATTAAAACATCATACTCAAGCCCAAATAAAACATATGACCCCAAATCATAATATGGGTAACTATCCTTTAAAAATATAAAGTCAAAACCCCGAAATGTTCATTCAAAATATACATATATATATATATATTACATAACGATCCTTTAAAATACATACCCAAAGTCCAATTCCGTATACATATACGTCCGGATGTTTAAACGTCCCCAAAACCCCATATTCAAAATATCAAATCAAAGTATACATATATATATATATATATATATATATATATATATATATATATATATATATATATATATATATACAGAAATTCTCTTATGCGGAGATCCGGACGTTATTATCGTGCGGACGCTTGATGTATTCTGTACTACCCCGCCTTGCTTTCCTGCCTATTTACATATGCATCCATACGTTCCGCACGTTAATGCATCCGGATAAGAGAATGACTGTATATATATATATATATATAACCAAAGTACCTATATATAAATATATATAGTTATGTAACCATTTCCCATTAATCCAAAGTATTTAGTCAAATTAGCCATATATATATAAATACATATATATATATAATCAAAGTATACGTATTATTAATCATAAGGTTTTAACACCAAAACCGAGTATGAAATCAAACGGACTATACTAACGTCCAAATATTCAATTATATAATTAAAATATAATTTCACAGTTCCAAGCTTAATATAGCTCTTTTATATAATTAAAATCCAATACGAAAACCACCGGACGTTCACCACGTCCCGTTCAATACCCCAAAGGTATAAATACTAATAAAATATAACATCAGGGCCCCACATAAAACCCGGCAACCCAAATCATGCATAACCCTCAATGCAATTACTTTTAATATAAATCAATCAAAGTCATACCAAGACTTAAAACACTTATCCAATTCAAGATTTAAAACTATTATTAAATCTCATTTCATACATTTCACGCAATTCAATCAAATCATGCTTGTTGAATACAATGTCCACTCACCATTGGTCCTATGCTGCACAACCCTCAAAGGGTCCCGCTTAAAGAGTATGCAGAGTCAAGGTACCTAAAGCGATAGATACGAGGATTGGATTAGTACCGTGAACCGTCCGAGAACCGTAAACTTAAACCCTAACAAAACCCGACTTAGTGTGCACGTACATCCTACGAAGGATTTCAAGGTCAAACTACCTCTTTTAACCAGTGGGACCGCCCCGGAAGACTCACAGTCCACCGGCGGTCAAACACCCCATTTCGGTCAACCCGGGCCCGCGGGGCCCACGACCTCCAAAAGGATCAGGATATTCCTAGAAGTCCAACAAAGTCAACTACATTGCAAGGTGACCTCGGGAGACACTCGGTCAACCCTGGTCAAACTTGGTCAAACCGACCCGAATAGGCCAAACCGGACCCGTGGGTCCCATGACCCCCAAACTTAGATCCGAAAGTTCCTAGAGGTTCAACACGACCTAAACAACGTGTCCTGAAAGTTTGGTCTCGATCGGAGTGTCGGATTGCTCACGATCGCACGATCGGACGGTTATCGATTAATTCAAACTTCAAGTCATTGATCCGGAGTATCCGGTACTCCGAATCACGATCCATCAATTCCTATAAGTTCCTAGAAATACGAGGAACAACATACGTAAATTCGGATTCGATCCAACGGTCCGAACAAATCGAACCCACGAAACGCGCAATAGGCGTACATTGGTTCGACAGTCAAACGACGTCCGAATCAGAATCTGCGCATATGCACGCGTTCGTAGCGACACAAGGATCAATTAGGAACTCAGAACCGCCACCACACCACCACCACGCGCCGCCACACGCGCCACCGTGGGTGTTGGGTGTGGTGAGCAATTCCGGCAAACCAAAAACCAACCATTCTCGAACCAAACCTTATACCAATAGAATCAGCCCACCCCCAAGAGCTCAGAACCGGTGAGAACCGGCAGAGAACCGGCCAGCATCACCGCCAGATCACGGCCAAACCACCTAGGGTTTTGGCCGGATCTGTGTTGTTCAGATCGGCAGTATAGCCGCCGCAAGGTTGTCGCGCACCTACCAAAACAGAGAGAGGAGGAAGAGGGCTACCTGATTTGGGTGGAGCCGACGTCTGAAACCGCCGGAGAAGTCGCCGGCGTCGATGGCGAAATTGCCGAAAGTTGCAGAGCTCGCCATAGAAGATTGCCGGTGAGATAGCCTCCGATCCAAGGTGGGAAATGAAGAGGACGACGACAGCTTTTGATCCCGACCGGTCTCAGCCTCAGCCGTGACCAGACGGAGGAGATCGAAGAGAGAGAAGGGGCTGAGTCTCACGGAGAAGAGAGAAGCGAGGAGAGAGAGAGAGAGAGAGAGAGAGAGAGAGAGAGAGAAAACGAGATCTAATTGGCTGAAGGGTATTTAACAAATTTCAAAATGACCTTTATGTCCTTTTTAAGCGTTACCCATCCAAATTGAACGTGCCGCACGTCCCCGAACTCGTTTTGACGTGCCGGACGCAATGGGGCAACTCGTTTCGCCAAATTCCGTCCTGAAAATAACGTTGACCAAAATGCCCCTTTAATATTTAATTTCCAATTTAATTCAATTTATTCATTTTAATTCCTTTTAAATCCCTTTTAATTTCCCAATTTATCCAATTTAATTATTTTAGTTTCTTTTAATTTATTTATCATATTTTTGGGTCAGGGATGTCACAGTAAATATGACGGCGATATTTTTCTTCTTACGGACGTGAAAATTAAGCATACCACGACGGTTATTACTTCATACCGACGTGGTTAAAACAAAATTGAATTCAATTTAAATCATAATATTCATAATAACTTTTAAAAAATTCCAAAAAATACACCGGAAACCATTATGGAATCATTGAGATATTTTCTTCCCACTAAGGCTTATAAAAATATATTTGAGTCATAAAAATTAAAAATGAATTCAAAGAACAAAAAATTATTGATAAATCACAAAATGTCTTATAGTTACATAAAATGTTCATATATATGTGGCTTGTGTCATCCATTGGTGTGATAAATTCAAATATATTAATTACTACTTTTAGCAATCTAATTTAGAAGAAACCAGCCTAAACCCTTTTTGTATTATTTTAATATTTTTTTCATTTAATGAAATTTATAATTTAGTATTTAGGGTTTAGGGTTTAGGGTTTAGGGTATATTGAAACAACGCCGGTTTTCTATTTTGTTTTATTTCGATTCCATCCTTGGGCTAACGCGTTCGAATACCAGCAACACCAAAACCTGAATATTCTTATTAGTTTTTAATTTGTCCGTGATGGTTTTAGCATCGTGAAAATATTTAACTACGTCGTATTTAATATACTAACCGCCGTGTTAAATGCAGACATTTTATTTGAATTAGAAGTCCTTCTTTATTAATTAGTGACGTAGAAAGTGAAACTACGGCAGTATAAATATAATAACGGGTCGTATAATTGTAACACTTTAACGTCGGTTATTATTTGTTCGTCGATGTTTAAAAGCGCGCTATCTGAAATTTTGCCGTTGACCTAAAATTTTCAATTTTCGCACTGTCTTAAATATTGGCTCTCTCTCTTCAACTCTAATTCTAAGTTGTGCTCTCCAGCTCTGTCGAATCCAAGTTTACCTCGAAAACCATTTTCAGAATCTAACAGCTCTGCGCGTACTTGTAAGTTCGAACCCTAATCTCACAAACTTGTTGTTCATTGAATGATATTCCTTTCTGGGTTCTTAAGTACAAACTTAATCTGACTTTGCTGCTTCTGAAATCATTGAAAAATTTCGTTGGATCTGATCCTTATGGGTTTTAGATATATGTTTTGCGTCCTTTAAATCTTAAGATATGTGTTCTTAATCACTCTCTGTCGTGATGGGTCTTAATATTTGCATGATTTTTATATGGGTCTTTATTAATATTTGGTTAGCATTTGTTCTTAGAAATGGAATGGTAATGTGAGATTTATTCTCTTTTCATACGACGAAGGTTTTTTATTAAAACCGTCGTCTGTATTTCAGTTATAAGGCGGTTGTTCTTTAATACCGTCGTATGAAATTTGATGGCTGGTGTCATAACCCTTCTCTGTCTTTTGTAGCATAAGACAACGGTTATTGGAAAAACCGTCGTCTGTAATTGTAAAATAAGTCGTTTTATGTAAAAACCGTTGTCTGAACTTATATTGCTTGCTATAATCTGCTATAGTCTTGGTCCAAGTTCATTTTAGTGGAATGCATCTTTGTTGTGTTAAAATGATTAGGTCTTAATTTGGTCTAGTGTTCTTTAATGTATAGGGGTAGAGAATTGGTCTACTGTTATTTAATCTCTTACTAAAACTTTCTTTTTTTTATATTTAAAATCTTGGTTACTTCCTTCTTTTGTTCATATTTCGGTGACACACCATATGAGGCAGTTATAAGTGTACAAAGGGAAGAGAGTAATTGCATCCAAGGGAGAAGCAGGTACAAAGTGATGAAGTTCAGATAGAATGCAGAGGAAAATTGGTGATGATGAATGTATAGCTCTATATACATATGGAGAACTTGATTTAAAGGATAATTAGGTATAAGAATTTTGGTGTACTCTAGAGTACTTTCATTATTTAGATTTTATTTTGTTCTATTTTACTCTTGATATTCTATTTATGAAAGAAATAATTTTTGAGTATATATATGTATGGCGTGGGTAATAGCATATTTGAGTATATATTTATGATACCATTGGAAACAAGAAAACAAAAGAAGCAAAAGTGTAAAATTACTACATCAGTTTTACAGTTAATAACCCTCGTTTTAAAGCTAATAGACGACAGTATTTAATAAAGTCGCCGTCTTTACATGTAATAGACGACGGTTTTTATAAAATACGACGTCTTTGAATATAATAAACGACGTATTTGGATAAAATACGACGTTTTTTTATAATAAAACAGACATCTTTAAATATAATAGACGTCTGTATGTTTGACATTCTGCCGTGGTTCATTTATGTTACGGCGGTAACAATGAAATTTTTGACTTGTAAATCCTTTGAGACGGCACTAATTTTATGAAAGCGACGTCGAAGGTTGTCGATTTTTCCTTTTTATGAAGTTTTATTGTTATTAGACGTCGGTTTTATTAATAGAAATGAGGTAGTATTCTTTAACAACGTCGGTTATTAACCGTCGTGGTTTTATACATGAATAAATTTCGGTCGATTTCACGACGGTTTTGGATGACCCTAGATGGCGGTGGATTCCCGTCGTCTATTTCGATTTTTGTAGTAGTGAAAATTCACACAAAGATTAAGAATTTAACAAGGCATATAATTGAATAGAAATCAACAAAGTACTTCGCAAATAATCATGTCATGGCTTCATCATAAACCTTAGAAAGAAATTTAGTTACACATAGTTATAAAAATAAGAAAAGACATAAACTAAAATAATAAAACCCGGAACATGGTGGGGTGCCCACGCTATATTCTTCTCTTTAATTTCCACCCCTTTCTCTAGAGACCTAGGGCAACCTTATATAGTGAAAAATAACTAAACCCTAATCTCAAAGGTCTGAAAAACTCTCCTAAAACAAAACAAAACCCTAAACAATTAAGGAAACAAACTAGGAAAGAATCCTTCTTTGACTGGGAGACACGTCAGCTGACTTGCACGAAATCTTTGGGGTCGTTCCACTTCCTAGAAAATCGGGAAGGTCTTCAAATGTTCAATCTCCCACAGCAGCACAGTTCTGACGGGAATGCAACTTTGGCTGTCTTGACTTGCAGTTCTGGAACAAGTGGCTACATAGAAAATTATGAAAATTTGATACAATGATCTTCAATGTCTTAGCTTTCTTCTCCAATTGGCCTTGCACTAAAAATCCTTTGGAAATTCTATTTTCCATCAAAAACCTTCTAAGAGCGCAGAAAAGCTGAAAATAAGGAAAGTAAAGTAATAAGGCTTTTTTTTAATCAACTTTCCCTACAAAAACCAATTATTAAGGGTCTGAAAATATAAGAAATAAGGGACTTATCAAACACCCACAACTTAGATTTTGCTAGTCCTCGAGCACAACAAAACAAAAGAATAAAATAAAACTTAAGAACAAAGACTCAACACAAACAAACAAGCAACTAACTTCCCAATATTGATATCAGAGATAATTACCAATCGTTATCTAACTTCCATGAAATAAGTAACAAAAACTCTAGACATTATCACAAGGTTAACCAAACTTTAATTGAACAAATTGAAGTGTAATGTGTGAAATAGCCAACATTAATACAACTCATGACTCAAGCTTCACACAAGTTAAATAACCAAATAAGAACAAGCTTCGACTTCAAATCTCACCAAGGATGTTCACTCCAATAAAAGCACTCGAAATTTGAGTAGTTATTGTCACTCATAAATTTGTGAGAGGAATCAAAGCAATAGGATGTACTCATATAATCGAAATGAAGGCACAAGACATGAATAAAAGATCTCATGGAAAGATATCGCATACTTGAAAACATTTAAACCATCCGACCATAGTCCTTCCACACCTATTCTCCACATGATGAACCACACTTCTCCTTGGATCAAGTAGGACTTTCACTAAGGTTGTAATGGGACTTAGGGTGATGGGTGAAACAAGAAAAAAGTATGGAAAACAACAAGGTCTAGAGAACCAGTAATAAAGCATCCCTTGATAATGAGAGATTGCTAACTTTGTATCATGCACGAGTAGACTCAAAATTTTTAGCTTTTCTGTTTCTCTTCTTTACTTTTCTTGAATTGGCCAATTCTTTTGATGAGTTACCATACCTCCAATCTTATGCTTTTGACACACTTAGGATATGGCACTTTCTTTCTTTTTCTTTTGACATTTTTTTTTTGTTTTCACAATATTTTTCACTTTTTTTTTTCTTTTCTTTTGTAAGCTCTTTGAAGTTCTTGCATCCTTAAGAATCTCTTTAAAATATAATGCTTTGCTAGTTTTCTAGAAAGGGTAAGGATGTATATATTGAAGGGTTATTAGGGTACAGGTGATGTGGTTTAAACAAAGAAATAGGCTCAATTTAAAAGGCTCAAAGGGTTAATTAGGGATAATTAATGAACGGGTTGGCTATAAAGGCTCAAACGAAAGAAACAAAGCCTATATCATTTCCTCGGATCCATATGATTCTTAAAATATGCCTCAAATAGATAATGAAAGTAGTTCTAGCAAACAATTTAAACATCCTAAAGTACTTGACCAAAAGAAAGAATAATGAGATCACAACGACTTGTAGACAAGAAAATTAAAGAATAATATAACACTCAAGAAAGAAACGCATAGGCTCAAAAGCTCACATAATGAGGGTTATATAAGTTTACACTAGCTCTTATTTAGCAATTTAAATCATGTGAAATTTGCAATAAAAAATCATATTACATGGCTATGTGCATATAGTTTTACCAAGATCATAAAAATATGGCTAACACAAAGATAATGTAAAGAATTATTGTCATGCTCACATTGTCTTGGAAGTTAATTGAAAATAAAGACCAAATCTCATCATAGAATTGGGAAGTAGCTACCAAAAACAAATAATAAAAAACTCAAACTAAAAAGAAAATATTTTTGGGTTTTCTTGAATTTTTTTTAGTTATATTTTTTATTTTAAATAAATAAAAAATGGACAAAACAAAACCAAAGAAAATTAAAATGCATAAAAACACAAACTAGTTAAGTAAAAGAAGTTTTTGACCCAGGTGCAAAGAATTAGGCGTATTTCACAAACTACTTGGCCAAAATTGACGTTCTTTATATGGTTAGATTCAGAATGAAAAAACAAAGAACGCATAGCGGGCCAAAATACAAACACAGCAGCCAAAAATAACAGACTTCGATAAAAAGACAACAGATGTTGCAGCCACAATGAAACGAAGAAACTCAAACACCCACAACTTAAACCAAACATTGTCCTCAGTGTTTAAAACAAAGAAAACTAAGTCATGCAAAAGCAATTAAAGAGAGAGAGGGTGTGAGAACTTCCCGGATTTTTGTAGGCAAGTAGATGAGCAAAGCGTCGAATTTGTCGAAGTGAGAGAAGATAGATAACATGACGAACTCCCCCAAACTTGTTTATTTAACCGTCAAGGTACCTCCCAAAAAGCGCTTAGTTTAACATCTATAGCATGACGTGGAGACCAAGACTTTGGTTTCCGCTCGGATCGAACACCTTGCGAATAACATCCTTGTCAATCATCTTCTTGGTTCGATCTTTGGAGAAGAAATATCGATTGAATCCTACATGTCCAAGGAAAGAGTGCACGCCTTTCACGGATGTAGGAGGTGGCCACCCGACTTTCAACACGTCCACGTCCATAAATGTGTTTGCCAATAGGTTGACATGGACTACATGATCAAGGATGTCTATGCGGCTGAACTCTTCTATTTTCGATGGTCTTTTCATGGATTCAAACATCTTGAATTCCACTGGATCATCTTGAACTCGAAACTTGAGCATTCTCTCTTCAGTTGATGTTGTTACTACTTCCTCTTGTTTCCTCTTTTGCTCCTCGATTTCTTCCCTTCTATCATAAGGTTTCACACTCTTTACAATAACTTCATTAGCTTCTTCATGGCCATTTGGATTCGCTTCAATTTGACTTGGTTCTCGTCCCGGTTCTCGTTCACTCAACATGGTAGCCATTTGACTCATTTGCATCTCCAAATTCGCGATTGCTTTGGTGTTAGCTTGCTGCCCTTTTTGGGTTTCTTGGAGTGCTTGGAACATTTGAGCATTGACTTGTTGGAATTGAAGTTGGTTTTGCATGAGTTGTTGCATCATATCTTCGATTGACTGCTTCTTTGGTTCCATTGGACCTTGGCATTGTTGGAAAGGAGGATTCCATTGAGCTCGGTCTTGATTATTGTTGCTCCATGAGAAATTTTGATGTCTATCCCAACCCGGATTGTAAGTGTTGGAGAATGGATCATTGTTCGGACGTCGATAGGTGTTTATGCCCATGACTTCTTCTGGGAACAACATATTGGTGGGACATGCTTGGGTTACGTGAGCGGTACTTGAGCATAGGGCACAAGTCTCCCTTAAATTAGCTAACAAAGGTGTGATGGCTTGCAATTGGCAGCTCAATTGGGCAACGTGTTCTTCCAATACGAAATTGGAATTGTCTTCATAAATCCCTCCCATCGAATACCACATATTGGTCATTCACCTAAAAAAAATGATAGAGAATGAAAGAGTGCACACAAATTTGAATTAAGAACAAGGAGTTTGTTGTATTTTAAGAAAAGAATGACGGAATGAAATTCAACAACCACAAGGAATCTTGCAAAGTTAAATTTGCGTTGTTTTTGGTGTTTGACAATTAAAAAGAATAACTGAAAAATAAAATAAACTAAAATAAAATCAATTAAAGTGCAACTTCCCAATTAAAATGTCTTTGCCTCAATCCCCGGCAACATCGCCAAAAACTTGATGTAGATTTTCAAACACCTGAAAAAGAGTATCCAAAAATCACAAATTAAATTACTCGCAAGCGCACGAATCTACAATAGTATAGAGACATGCAAGTACGAGGTCGAACCCACAAGGACTGATAAAAACAACTTAATTAATTAAATCGCACTAAACCCAATTAAACGAACGATTGATTGATTTGATTGATGAATTAAAGAAAACTTAAATTGCAAGAATTAAAAGAAAGAAAAATAAAACACTCAACAAAGATAGAGTTTAAAAGAAATCAAATTATTAAGATCTAAGGTTATGAATCCACCAATGACAATCATATTTCTATTGACCGCGCAAATCTCACGGCCTGCTGAGCTGGGCCGAGTGGATCTGCGTCAACACGGGTCGTCCTTCTTTGGCTTTGGATGTGATTGCATGGGGCGTGCCAGCACGGCCTACCGTGCATTCGAGGTTGATTTGGATGGGCAAGTGGATCTGATGCGCCTGTTTGATTTCGATTTCGCTCAAAGCGACTGTGGCCGAGAAAGGAACTGATCTCGGTCGTAAGGTTCACGGCCTGAGCTACAAGGCTGTTGGTGGCGGTGTTGACGGTGGAAACAATGGTGGATTAAGGTGGTGCTCCAACGCTCCGCCGGGTGGCAAAAGGTTGTATGATATATGGGATGAATGAAAAAGTAACCAAGGGTGGTGCTCCGGCGCCTCGAAAGATCGAGGGTCGTATGATATATTGATGAACGGAGGTTTCTTACAATCTGCCGCTACTCCTAGGAAAGCAAATAAACGTATTGAAAGTGCGTTACAAGAATGTAAATGACAGAAAAAGATAAATTTGCTCTGAGAGAGGCTTGTGTGGTGTTTGAACCCTTTGAATGTTGTTCTGAGCTTGGTATTTATAGGAAGAGCCAGTTGCTGGAAGTGGACCCAACATCCTCGTGAAATGCGACTGACTCAGCAATAGTGGGTGGGTGGAGGCCGAGAAGCATGGTGGTGAGACCATCGTGAAGCTCAGTTCCCCCCACTGTAGTGTTTGGTACGGATTTCATGCTTGGAGAAGCATTTAATTCCTTGATGTTTGGTAGGTAAGGGAGCATTTAATTTTCGTGATTTGAGATGCATAATCTCACCAAATTGACCTCACCCATGCTACGATTTGACTGAAAAGTACACTGACACGACTTCCATTCTCTCTCTATGTGCTTCTTTGAAAGTCTTCTGATTGGGACAGGTGTGATTGTGTCATAGCCCATTACTCATTAATGAGCCATGGGGGCCACTTTTAAGCAAGTGGTGAATTGACGTTCCCTTGGCCTGGGCGAATGATAGGGGCTCGGCCAATCCCCTCGATCAATGCTTGCCGTGGCCGTGAGCATTCCTCCTTCCTTGATTCCTTCGTTCGCTCGGCACTTGCTCGTAACAAATAAGCACAAGTCCCTAGAAAAGAAGTGTTCTGGCAGCGAATCTTCTTATTTGGTCGGCCAATATAGGCCGAGATTTTTATGCATAAACAATTTCCTTTTCTTATAGCCAATTACTATCCAATTATGATGCCAATGTTAAATGTTGTTCTTTCTAAAGTATGAAGTAAGCTTGTCAAGGTCATAAATCGTGTATCCCTATATGCAATTCTACCCTGTTAAGGTGTTAAAATTTAGCATACAAGAACCCGTTAAGATTAGAAATCAACAAGTAGGACTAGTGGATGGCGTTTCTCTCCTAGATTTATCCAATTATCTAGATGCAAAATTCCTAGTGGTGATCAAGCAATAGGATTTCAAACCTATAATAAAATTCACACAAAGATTAAGAATTTAACACGGCATATAATTGAATAGAAATCAACAAAATACTTGGTAAATAATCATGTCATGGCTTCAGCATAAACCTTAGAAAGAAATTTAGTTACACATAGTTATAAAAATAAGAAAAGACATAAAATAAAATTAAAAAACCAAGAACATGGTGGTGTGCCCAAGCTATATTCTTCTCTTTAATCTTCACCCCTTTCTCTAGAGACCTAGGGCAACCTTATATAGTGAAAAATAACTAAACCCTAATCTCAAAGGTCTGAAAAACTCTCCTAAAACAAAACAAAACCCTAGACAATTAAGGAAACAAACTAGGAAAGAATCCTTCTTTGACTGGGAGACACGTCAGCTGACTTGCACGAAATCTTTGGGATCGTTCCACTTCCTAGAAAAATCTGGAAAAATATGGGAAACGTAGATTTATCTCTAAGCTTTCCAGAGATATATTACACGTCACTTACAAAAATCAGGAAGGTCTTCAAATGTTCAATATCCCACAGCAGCACAGTTCTGACGGGAATGCAACTTTGGCTGTCTTGACTTACAGTTTTGGAACAATTGGCTACATATAAAATTATGAAAATTTGATACAATGATCTTCAATGTCTTAGCTTTCTTCTCCAATTGGCCTTGCACTAAAAATCCTTTGGAAAGTCGATTTTCCAACAAAAACCTTCTAAGAGTGCAGAAAAGCTGAAAATAAGGAAAGTAAAGTAATAAGGCTCTTTTTAATCAACTTTCCCTACAAAAACCAATTATAAAGGGTCTGAAAATATAAGAAATAAGGCACTTATTAGAGGGTTTTGGAGGCATCAATATCAATACGCATTCTAAGGAAACCTCTGAAGCCCACTTCGTCTACATCCTTTATTTCCATAACATAACAAATCCTCACCCCTAACTTTCTTGCATTGCCAGGAGAGCACATATTTCTAGGGATACCATGAGCTTGCACCCAAAAGATTGCCCGATCTAGAATAATATTATGGTAAATTATATACTCAATTTTACACCAACATCAATACGTACCACATCCTAATCCAAATCCACATACAAAGACCCATATCCCTTATTATTAATATTTCATACCAATAATGCCATAAGGAAATTGTAAAACCCACATCCAAATCCTTTTTCCCAACGATGAGTCTGAATTCACATTCATAACCCATGTCCCTTTTCATTAGCATTCAGTACTAGTAATATCAACATCAAACTCCCATAACCCAAATATAACAAGTGTTCAATCAATCCCATAACCCAATATACTATTATGCAGTATCATGCACCAAAAAACCCACATAGATATTGTAACACCTCAGTTAAGCTATATATATTTTCGAAAACCCAATGAACCCGAATAATCAGATTTATAATAAATAAAACATTTATGCATGCATTTCTACATTTGAAATCAATGATTGTTTAAAAACAAGGTCCACACAATGAAAGTCCAAGCTAGCTTGACCCTGCGAGGGTCCCTCTTGTTGGCTACGCAGAGCTTGAGCACCTATTCGAGAGAATATATAGATTTGATTAATAAACGTACTTAACCATGACTTTAATTTAAAAACTAAGTTCTAGGGCCATTCTAGCACTTTCCAACAAGTGAAACGGTCTCAAAAGACCAATGGTCAACAGTGTAGTCAAACTTCCCATTTTGGTCAACCAGGCCCGTGGGGCCCCGACCTCCGATTTCCAATCTGAAAGTTCCTACACGACCCTAGAAGTACGAGGAACAACATATTTGAAAATGGGACTGATCGAACGGTCTGAACCTATTGAACCCAGATACCACCGAATAGGCGCAATATCCTTTCGAAGTCAAACGGCAACCTATTGCTAATCCGAGCGTACCGTCGCGTCGGGACAACATGGGGAGTATTTTGGGACTCAATGAGCCGCCATGAGGTGGTCCAATCGCCGCCATGCACTGCCAGCAGCATGTGGTTGGCTTGAGTAAATTCTGGTGATCAGAAAACTCCAAATCGCCGGCCAATACTTATACCCACAGATTCAACACATCGCCTGCCAAATCGCCAGCCAATACTTATACCTACATGGTCAATTGAAGGCAAACCCGTGAGGGTTTTGGCCGAAATTTCTCAAGCTCCTAACGGCAGCTCCGACCACCATTGACGTCGCAAACCTTAGGGGAAAGAAAGAGGAAAAGAAGGGCTACCTATTCCATTGGTGGCACGGCCTGGAGTGGGCAGAAACGTCGCTGGAGATGGCGGCCGTTTCTGCCGAATCTTCGTGTCGATACCAACGTCAATCGCTTGGTTTTCCAGCCAGGAGATGGGGTGGGATGAGAAGAGGAGGAAGAGCTGGTCATTTTGGTACCGGTGCTATCACCTGAGGTGGTTGGAGGAGAGAGATCTTCGGCTCTAAATGCAGGCGTTGACTGGAAGAGGGAGAGAGGAGAGAGGGAGAACGTGCACGTGAGGGGGGAGGGGCAAAATCAAGTTTTTCAAGGAATTATACAAATTTTGAAATTCATCCTTTCAGTTTTCAGACTTTTTCTCGATCGCTATAACTCGGAATTGAGTGTTCCGCATGTTTACGAACTCGTATCGACGAGCCCAACGTAATGGTGCAACTCAATTCCCCAAATTCCGTTCTGAACAAAAAGTGATTAAAATACCCTTACCTCCAAGGCCAAAAATGTAATTTCACAATTTAATTAATATAATAATCAAATTGGGTTGGGATGTTACAATACACATAAACGGTCCGGTTTGTATTAGGCCGGTTTACAAAAGCTCAAAACCAAACCAAACCAAACCAAACCAAACCATATACAGTCCGATTCGGTTTTTAAACCTTTTGACTTTTTTTTGGTCAAAACTAAACCAAACCAGTAATTATGGTTTCGTTCAGCCGGTTTCATCGGTTCAGCCGGATTGATGCCCACCCTAAGGGTGAGGGTTAGAATTGGCATTGGATAATTAGGTTAACTTTTTTATTTTATAATCCTTTTTTTATAATTATTTTGAGTTATAGTTAATTGATGAAAATACCCTTAAACTTAATGAAAACTTTAATGGGGTTAGACGTAGGTGGTGGATTGCAACACTTTACAAAGTTCAAGTGGTTAAAAATTAAAATTAAAAGTTCAGGTGTTAATGAGGCACATACCTAAAAGTTCATGTGACATTTATGCAAATTTCCAAAATACAAAAAGAAGGAATGCCGGCACCAGAAGGAAGAATAGGAAAGAAAAAGAAGAAAGTTCTGCTCCACCATGTCCAACCTCTTCTTCTCGACTGCATCTGCTCCATGGGGTATTATTATTTATATATTTTTTTTTTTAGAAAAGTTGATATAGATCCAAATTCCCATTGAGGAGTTGGGTTTAATCCTCGGATTTGGTGACTTTGATCTAAGTACTTTGACTTTTGCACCACATAGGATTACATTCTTTTTTTTAATATATTCTTATGTAATCTTTTTATTTTCTAATTTTTAAAATTATTTTTTGTTCCAATGATGCCCCATATGACTTAAATCGGGTAATAATGCTTTATGTCATAATAACTACCCATTTACAACGTTTAGCAGTGAATAGGAAAAGCAAATACAGCAGAAGGGGGAAGCCATTTATATCATTTGGCATTGATATAATTGATTCCTTGTTTCTTTTTTAGTTTGTCTCTTAAATTTAAACTTTAAAATTACAATCAACTTGATGGGGGAAGCCTTTTTTCATTTGTTATGTATCATCCTTCGTAAACGAGGTGAGTAATGGGTGGATGTACGTTTTGATTCTTCAATAAAGAAAGCATGGCATGGATTATTCTGCACTAGAAAATCGATCATAGTAGAGAATCTCTAACAAGATCCAAGATCAGTAATACAAATTGGATAGGTACCTACACATACACCTATTGTGCAGGTAATTACTCATAAAATACCTCTAGTCCAAATAATTAAATCGATAAGTTACTTCTAGTCTAGGTAATTAAACTCAAAAGCTAGCTCTTGTGCACATAGTTATACCCCATAAATTGCCTCTAGTCTAGGTAATTGAACTCATATAATACATTTGGTATGGATCTTTAAACTCATAATTAAAGTAAAAAAGTATCTATCTAAAAGGTTACATAAAAAGGAAAAAGAACACCTCCACAATAGGTATACTCACACTTGAGTATTTTGAGATAAAACGCCAGAAAAAATTGCTTATGAAAACTCAAGAAAAAAAAACTATGACCTGTAAGGCCCAATACAACACTTAACCGGGAAAGAAGCCTTACTTGGGTATGCAAGAATTTGTCGCTTAGCGCTTGCGCAAGTTATGGTCCACGTGCCACGTCAAGTAAACACGCAACCCGCCATGCAGAGAGGTCGTAACGAGCTCTTAAAACATATTGACTCTATGAACATGCGCTTACTATCCCGTCAAGCACCGTTTAGCTCGGCCATAGCCCATTGCAACGCCAAGCTAAAAACCTTTATTTTGGCACTAAGCCACGCTACAAGTTTAAGTGGGCCCAAGCCACTCGAATGCCTGGGGCTTGCTGAGCAGGTTGTGGTATGGATGGTCACGAGTGTTCATGAGGCCCGTTGATGGACCGAGGAGTGGAAGTTTTGAGCTACTTTGGAGCACCAAAACTCAGGCCCATTTCTTAGGCCCAAATATATGGGTAAGCATGAGAGGGAAAGCTCAATACCTTAGGAAAATATCCAATAGTCTACACCTCTTAGAAATATCCTACATCGATATCCAGCACCTTGACGATACCAAAGCAAACCCACGCAGGCTACTTCCAGCAGCTTGACGAAACCCAAATAAAATACCAATGACCCAATACCTTAGAAAATAGCCCAAGCCCAGTAGCTTATAAAATATCTAGCATCGTGTAAAATATCTAGCGTTGTCAAAAAGCCTCAGAACTAAGTCAAATGGTGAGCCATTGCAAAAACCAGAAGAAATTCGTATGCTCAGGAGGAATACCCATCAGATTAAAGCCCCTACCCCTATTTCTTTCTTCTGCAAGCCTTAATATGAAAACCATGAAGAAAAGTGGGTGGCGCCTCACCCACATGAAGACGCTTAGCCACGTGAAGATCTTGGAACTCTAAAAATGCTTCATGCCTATGTGCTCAGGCTGGGAAAGTTTCACTAAATAGGATTGAGTGGAAGAAAGTGAAGGAAAAAGGGAAAGGCTGGCTTGATAAAATTGGGAGGTTCAGTGCCTATAAAAGGAGACACCTTCTACCCAGCAAAATCAAAGCAATCCAGAGCACGACCAAGCTTTGTCAAGCAGCTAGAAATTCACTCAAGACACCCCACTCTCCTTTTCAATAACTCTTTCTCTTCCTCAAGCCAAAACCCCACCAAATCTCTCATTCCCTGCTCTGGCCCTTTACTTTCCATAAAAAACCTAAGCTCTATCTCTCTATTGCTAAACTCAGGAATACTTAGCTCTCATGCCACAAGCTTCTCAAGCCAAGCCATATTATGAATCTATCTTTACTGTCTTCTTTGTTGGTGAAAGGAACCGAAGGGCTTCCTAAGGCTTCTCAAACCTTTCGAAGCACTCTCGGGGCCTAGTTCTTGAACTCATGCACAAGGGACTCTTCTTCAAGATTCATTCAAGAATGCAGTCTTTCGTAACATCCATTTGGCTGAAGTGTAAGTCGAAATGTGCGACAAGTGCCATAATTATTCTAAGTAAATCTTTGGTTAATACTGGTGAGAATGTCTCATTATAATCGATTCTTCTTTCTGTGTAAACCCTTTAGCAACTAGTCTTGCTTTATATCTGTATATTTGTCCTTTTGAGTTTCTCTTTGTCTTAAGCACCCATTTACAACCTATTGCTTTACAACCTTAAGTCAAGGTCACAAGCTTCCATACTCCATTTTTCTTCATTGAGTTTAATTCTGATTTCATTACTGCCCACCAATTATCACTTTTGTCACTCATCATTGCATGTTTGAAAGTTATAGGATCCTCAGCTCTATTCACATCATGCTCAGCTCCTTGCAGATATACAAAATAGTCATATGCTAATGCAGACCTTCTATTCCTTTGTGATCTTCTCGGCTCCATATTAGGCTGTATATCTACTGCTTCTTGTGTTTGATCCAAATCTTGGGTTTTTTACTGGCAATGCTTGATTATGATCTATATTCATTGGTTCTGCAGTTTCAACTCGATCTGCAATTGTTTCCTCAGTGTGATTCAATTATATGCTGCCTATATCAAACTGACGTAATCTAAAAATTCCTTCATCAAGATTTTGAGACATGTCACTGTCCATTGTGAACTCATTGAAATTAAAACTTCCTTCTTCATTTCTTTCATTGTACTTTTCTATAAACACTGCTCTTGATGTCTCTATAAATCTGGTGGTGTGATGAGGGCAGTAAAATATATACCCTTTTGTTCTCTCAGGGTAGCCAACAAAATAGCAACCTCGGGAAAAAGAATTCTCCGCCTACCACGTCTCAGAGGCATGATGCTTGAAAGATGGAAAACAGGAAAGTTAACAGTAACAAGAGTGCACAAGAAACGTTAAGTCCGAAGGAAATTGAACCTAATGCTATGATACCAAGTTGACAGGACCCGACCCGAGTTCCACCCCGGAACCCGAGACGAATCCTGCTGACATTCCGACATCAACCCATGTTGGGCCCACATACTAAAAAAATACTTCCTCTTCCCGAAACAAAGGAAAAAGGGGAGAGACTTCTGCCAAAAATCAGGCAAAGTCTCCCCTGAAAAATGGACTTAACCCAACATTGAACCTGTCGGAGAACAACATAATAATATTATCCCAACAACCAGCATGCTTACAAATACACAATAGGCCTCCGGCCTTCAGTTCAACCCTAATGGGCGATAACAGAGCAATCTAAGAGTATTGCAAATCAAACAGCAGAAATTCAGAGTTTACAACAAGGGACATAAATGTCCTACACTTGGTTCGAAGCTCGGCTTGATCGTTCAATTCACTGCACTACTGCCTGGGGGTGCAAGACAGAAAGAGTGTGAGTAGACAAAAACAAATTTTTCATACTCAAATCAACGTACTAACCCCACCGGTTCAAAACGATGCAAAACCATGCAATTCAAATCCTTTATATACATAGTTGATTCAAAACCATGATATCTCAACATAGTCAAGGAATAAACCAATTCCAAACCTTTTCGAATAACCTAACCTTTTTCATTTCCTTCCCCGAGGCATAGCTTCTAAAATGAATCACGTAGACATATATATACAAAACATAAATGAATTCCCAAAACCGTAAAGTAGACATATATAAATATCTATGTAACAAGTCATAAACTATGACGAACTTCCAAAGTTTCATATGTATAAAACAAGACGAGTTCCCGAATATAACATAGTACTCCCATAAAGAATAAGTATAAAATATAATAAGCTCCCAAATCATCCTTGCACCATAACAAGTACCGGGGACGCATGGCCCACTTTCCACCCTGCGTCTAGGGATGAGCTGTCCAACTGGGGACTACCGCTCTACTGTACACACACCAGAATAATCCAATGCCACGTGTGTACAAACCAAACCACTGTCCTACGTGCGCAGACTACCCAGTCAAGGGTCTTCGGCACACCCGATCAAAGGTGCCCGGACCTTCACTATACGCCGGAGATTCCAACTCCACGTATAGTGAAGTTCAGTAACCACAAACATCCCCCACACGCCGGAGATTCCAACGCCACGTGTGGGTAATCTAGGGAGGGTACAAACCACCGTGCGACTCTGACACCTCAAATAAATAATACAGTACCCCAAACCAAAGCCAAGTCCCAAAGACCCGCTTTCATAACCGACCGTATCCAAATATCCTGAAATTCATAGTTGAAACTCAATATATAAATATATAAATATATATATATATATATATATATATATATATATATATAACCATGAAACTACATAAGGGACCTCACGTCCCGACACTTGACATTCCAAACCCAAGGTATATAATTAAAGTATAAAGAACCAATTCGTAAGCATATGATTTCAACCCGAAGACATAATCCAAAATATATATAAACAAGGTATTAATACGACTCTTAAAAGTGTAGCTCAAATATTCAATTCACGTTATAGATATAAGCTCCCCAAGGTATAGAATATATTTCCCCAAAAGGATATAAAATATAGGTTTACTGAAGTATGGGATATAAGTTTCCAAGATATAAAATATGATTTCACAAATTATATAAAGACCGAAACCCGACAAGCCATAAACTTAATTATTAAATATAAAACTCAAAGAAAATCCATAACGTTCCACCGTACCCAAATCCGTACACAATTACCACCGGACGCTTGCCTCGTCCCAAATTCAATACTTCAAGATAATCATATTAATAAAACATAGCCATCAGGGCCCCACAAACAAACCAGAAACCCAAATCATGCATAAGCCCCAAATACCAATTCAATCATGATGATTTCATCAAAAGTCAAAACCAAGATTTAAAACAATTAACAAATCCCATCTATATGCATTGCATTCAATTCTTTAAAATCTTGCTCGTTTGAAAACAAAGTCCACTCACAGATAGTCCCACGCTTTGACCTCGAGAGGGTCCCGCCTACTACGTATGCGGCGCCTAAGTACCTATTTCAGAATACGAGAACCGGATTAACAATAGTAACGCGAACGAGATACTTTAAAACGAAACCTTAACTTTTCCCGACTCAAAGTGTGTGTGTGTGTGTGTGTGTGTGTGTGTGTGTGTACGTTGTACGAAGTGTTTCTAGGGTCAAACTACGTCTTTTAACAAGTGGGACTGCCCGGGAAGACTCAAGGTCAACCGGCGGTCAAACATCCCGTTTCGGTCAACCGACGGTCAAACATCCCGTTTCGGTCAACCCGGGCCCGCGGGGCACATGACCTCAAATTGGATCCGAACGTTCCTAAAGGTCCAACAAAGTCAACTAATCACATCCCAAAGGTTTAGTCTCGATCGAACGGTCGGATTTCTCACAATCGCACGATCGGACGGTTTTCGTTTAATTAAACTTTAAGTCAATGATCCAGAGCATCCGGGGCTCCGATCCACGATCCGTCAATTCCTACACGATCCTAGAAATATAAGGAACAACATATGTGAATTTGGGGCCGATCCGATGGTCCAAACATATCGACCCCAGATAACGCGCAATAGGCGCGCAATAGGCGTAAATCCGTTCGACTGTCATACGAACTCCAAATTGAAATCCGAGCTCACCTACGCGCTCGTGACGACGTAAGGATAATTTAGGAATGAAGATTGACAGTAACAAGTGGGCCCCGCACAGCCACCCACACTGGCAGTGCACTGGGTGCCCAAAGCGATAATCCGGAGTCGGACAAACTCCAAACCAAGAGCTGTCCCTGCACCTACCTATACTACTCGATGAGTGGAACAACTTTCTCAACTACGGGAACGTCCATAGATGACGGCAAGTGGCCGGAAATTCACTTTGAAAATTGGCCAAACTTTGATTCACAGATCGGGTTACCTAGGCTCGAAATTGGTGGAAACCAACCATGCATACAATTAGGGCTCGAAGAGTAGATAGATTTACATACCTTACTCGTCTCGATTGGTCGCTGGAGGAGGGAGAACGAGCTCCGTGAAGTTTTGACCAAAAAACCGGCGACTCCAGGGCTTTTTCCGACTAAACGCGCGACGGTGGACAGCTGGGGTGGTCTGGGCTTTGACGGCAAGGACCATGCGTTCCTTTTGGGACCGGTGCCACCGTGAGTGGTGGCCGGATGAACGAACACCAGCCAAAAATATGGCCGGCCCAAGGTCATAGCACGCAAGGGCAAGGGTGGGGCTCGAGGAGAGAGAGAGAGAGAGAGAGAGAGAGAGAGAGAGAGAGAGAGAGAGAGAGAGAGAGAGAGAGAGAGAGAGAGATTTCTGATTTCTCATTGGTAGAGAGTTTTCTGATTTCTCATTGGTCCATGGGGTTTTACCAAAATTTTAAATTACCAAAATATCCATTTTAATCATTACAACTCCAAATCGGACGCCCTGTAGGTCCCCGAACTCATTTCGACGAGTTGGACGTAAAGGCGCAACTCGTTTCGCCAAATTTTCAACCTAAAATTAAATGACCTCCAATACCCCTTTATTATTAATTTCCAATTAATTCTAATTTTATTATTTTACATCCTTTAATTTGATTTTAATTACTCAATTTAATTGCTTCTTTTTATTTAATTTATTTTTTTATTTGTTTTTAGGTCAGGAACGTCACAACCTACCCACCTTTTAAGAATTTCGTCCCTGAAATACCACAACTTGTTTTGGTTCACCCACACAATCCACTTCAGCGTCTTTACCCTTGTAACATCCCTAACCCTTCCACACTTCCGCCTTTACAACAACCAACTTCCAACGTTAACAAGTTAAATTTCTTAATTCTTAATATGAAAACCTCAACAAATTTTTCACGACACCGGCCTGCTTCCGACAGTGTCAAGAAAGCAAGACGACGTCATTGAACATCAGAAACTTCACCGCAAAGGGTGTATGCTAGGGAACGAGTCCCAAGAATGTTAAATCTAACGCTCTATTGTCACTCAAGGTAACCATTGGTCCGTGGACCTTCCTTCACTCTAGACTTGACCTATCCAAATCCAAATTCTATCGTTGGGTCTCAACACCCGTTCAACAAGTCCGGGTCTCACATGGAAACCGACAAGTCACGAACATTCTCCTTTCTACCTTGTCGCACAACCCGTTCTACGTTACTTTGATTTCACCAATGGCACTTCCACCAACTACCCAACTTTCAAGACTCAGTCGAGACGCTCAACTATCATACGTTTCCCAACTAAACGCGTGTACCACAACAAATACACCCGTCGCAAAGAAACTCGTTCCAGCAAACCTACGTTTCGTAAAGTTCACCCCGAACACCCAAACATTTTCTGAAATTCAACTGCAGAAACACAAGCAAGTTATCTAAGGGTTTAATTCACTAGGCTTCGATCCTAATTATTCCACGACCACCAAGTTGCCTTAGGGTCACCACATCACCGTAAACAAGGAACCATTAGCCACTCAGCTACTTTGACTCTTCAACTTTCTTCACCAGCCTTAGCCAACTCCAAGGCTGCCTAGGCTCTCGGACTTGAGATACCCACAACCAATTTGATTCTCCCTGGATGCCACCCAAGTGTAACATCCCGACTTAGTGAAATTTGCTAACAGATCATTCTCCAATTCCTCTTCAACACAAAAGCAGCCAAACGAACGCTGTCACCGTCAGGGCAACTCATGACATCAAACACCCTTTCCAAATCAGTGAGCCAACTACCAACCTCAGCCGGGTCAGTGCTGCCCAAATAGTCATGAGCTCCCAATTCTCTAATTCTCTTAACGTCAGTAGCTTCTGGGTTACGTCTCCCACGTAACGCCGTATCCACGGTTCGAGTGAACTGGTCACGCACTTGGCATAGATCCAGCTCATTCTCGCCCGCATGTTCATCGATAGTTGGAGAGAGAGAGAGAGAGAGAGAGAAAGAGAGAGAGAGAGAGAATTTTCTGATTTCTCATTGGTCCATGGGGTTTTACCAAATTTTTAAATTACCAAAATATCCATTTTAATCGTTACAACTCCAAATCGGACGAGCCACACGTCCCCAAACTCATTTCGACGAGCCAGACGCAAATGCGCAACTTGTTTCGCCGAATTTTCAACCGAAAATTAAATGACCTCCAATACACCTTTATTATTAATTTCCAATTAATTCTAATTTTATTATTTTACTTCCTTTAATTTCATTTTAATTACTCAATTTAATTACTTCTTTTTATTTAATTTATTTTTTTATTTGTTTTTAGGTCTCATCAAACCTACCATAGTATTCTCCTCCTCTATCTAATCGAACTACTTTGATCTTTAGGTTTAATTGATTCTCTATTTCTGCTTTATAGATTTTGAACATGTCCAAGGCACTGGATTTCTCTTTAATGAGATAAACATGTCCATATCTAGAGAAGCCATCTGTAAAAGTTATGAAGTAGTTGAATCCCTAAGGAGTTGGATTTGGAAAAGGTCCACAGATATCTGTGTGAATGAGTTTTGATACACCTTTGCTTCATAATGCTCCCTTCTTTCTTAAATTAGTTAACTTCTCATTGACACATTCAATGTAGACTTCATCTGTGTTATCATGATTTAATGGTGGCAAAAAAACACTTCATATGCCCCTGTCTTCTTGCCAAAGAAACACTTCATTCCAGTTGCTGGTTTCAAAGCCTTTGCAGTATTGCTTCCTTTCTCTTTTCCAGTTGCAGTATTGTACTTATTTTCCTTTTCTCCTTGAATTGAACCATATTCACCATTTTTGCACCTCTTTCCCTTATAATATTGTGCTCTTGTTGAACACAGATGGTGATTAGGTCATTTAATGTTCATCACTCTTTCTAAGCAATGTATGTTTCTCTAAGAGACTTGAATTCTTTAGGCAGCGAATTCAAAGCAAAGTGAACCATCATGTCTTCATCGAATGTCATTTCTAGTTACTGCAGTTTAGTCTCTATGTCAATCAGATTCATGGTATAAGCTCTCACACAGCCTTGTCCATCATGTTTCATATCAATCAACTGATTAAGTAAGGTACGTTTGACAGCTTTCTCTAATTCCTTAAACCGTTTTGCTATTGCTTCATAATACTGCTTGGCATTCTCAGATTTGAGAATGCTACCTTTTACTGATCATGCCATAGCTCTCTGGATAATCAATATAGCCATCTTATTTGTCTTTTCCCATTTAGCAAATTTGGATTTAATTTATGCAGTAGCATCTGCAGCTGGTTCTTGGGGAGGAGTTTCTTTGAGAACAAAATCATAGTCCAAAATCCAAGAGAGATTTCCAGATCTTGCTTCCACTTTTGGTAGTTTGATCCATGCAATGGTTCACTGTAAAATTTAATAACATGAAAAACAAAAACTATCCCCAAAATCTTTACTCAAATATGTTAATTTACACATGTGGGTTTAAATTACCATATTTCAAAATCTCAGACAGTAAATTGTGTAAACTTTATGTGCAAGAAAACTCACACCTGTGGATGTAGAGAATACTTGCTAGTTTATGTTGTCTACTATCCAGATTGTTCCATTATATTTTTATCAATATGTACCATTCCCATATGTAGATGGAGAATAATACAAAAGGCTACTAATATAAATGCAATTATTGACCAAACTGTCGAGTTTAAAACCTTTCATATAGACTGAGCAGTTGTGGCTCACTTAGTCTACATAACATATCATAAATCATTGATCGATAGCCTTTCACAGCATGATCGAGCAATAATAACTTATGCCCTTGATCATACTTTATCAAATAAGATATGCAAAATTGATAAAACTACATGCTTTTATGACTAATGTTCAAAATTATTTGGCATGGTAAAAATATCATGCAGATTCGATCACATATTAGATTAAAGAAACAGAGCTTAGAGCTCTGATAACACATGTAAATCCTAACTAGACTTTCATATCCTAATACTAACATTGATATGACATGATAGCAATAGAGGATCTTCTTCACCTATGCAGCACCTTGATACTCTCTCTTTAGATGGGGTGAGAAAATGTTTGAGTATGTTCTTGCTGCAAGGGAAGGGACCTATATATATATATATATATATATATATATATATATATATATATATATATATATATATATATGCATCACTCGAATGTCTTGCCCATCAAGGAGCAGTCGAGTGTTCTATTTGTATTAGATTAGGTTGCTTCAATCCATGTAGAATTAGGAAGTCTCAATACCTCTTGTATTTCAATTAGGATAGATTTGCACAAGGGATAATCCGATAAGCTTGAGTTTACTTGTTGATCAAGCAAACTACTCGAGTCCTCTTACAGCATCCACAATAATTGCTCAACAGTTCATTTCAATAGTTCAATAAATTGACCATTTTTGGCAGCTATTGAACTAAACTGCAGTTTCACTTGCAGTGGTGCAATTCAATAGTTGACAAATTAACATTTTTTAAAGATCTTTTTGAATGATTGAATAAAATAAAATGAATAAGTTTAATTATGTTAAGAATTATACGCTTAAAAATGATTTGAAAGAGAACACATATGTGAAATAGATGTCAGTACTGGCTATCATATATATTAACTAGAGATTTGTTTTTTTAACAGTGAAATAAATCAGAAACGGCTAGTTGCTTTGAAAAAAAAAAAGTAACGGCTAGTTTACACTAATTAAATGTATGGAAAAATTAAAAAGTTAAAAAGTAATGTTGTCCATGTGTCAATAAGAGAAATGCCAGCTTATTGAAATGAATTTCATTTTAAAGTTTATTTTATTGACCTCTAAAATGAACTATTGATTCCTAAAATGAAATATTGATTTCTAAAATAAACTGAACTATACCACTGCAAGTCAAAAGTTCAATTTATTGAAATAAAATTTAAATAGCCCTCACCATTACGGATGCTTTTATAATTAGAGGACCACATTTTGTGGATTAAGACGAAATTGTCTTACATATACAAGAATGATTCCGCTGATGGCCAACCTAGATATATTTCTGCAATGGTATCATATCATGGTAGGACATTTTAAGTAGGAATATATCTCTGCAATTATAATTTGAACTCCACATGTTAACCTCCAACTGATCACATGTAAGGAGAGGTAAGAGCAGTGGCAAGCCATCACATTTGAATAAAGTAAGCTAACTTGTGGATCCTCCGGAGTTTTTTTATTATGAGCCTACATGACACGTGGCATGACTTGATAGCTAAAAAAAATTACATATATATATTTTTAATACAAGTGATAGTATAAACTACAATAATAGGGGACTTTCTCACATACACTACCACAATTTCATGGAGGTTCGAATATAAGACAATTGGTATGCAAATCAAAGTTTTTTTTCACTATGCTAAACCCTATAACGCTAAAAAAAAATACATTAGCAGATCATAAAAGTGAGATCATGATCTAACTAGGTGACCCATCTCTTTCTCTATCTGCTAGAAGGAGCTTAAAGTCATAGCTGGGACCAAAATTATATACGTCAAATAAATATAATCAAAACATTGCACCTTTGATATACTATGGGAAGAATTTAATGTGAGCTTTCTCAAAACAAGACGATTCTAAGCCACTAGTTCAATTTCCTCTCTCACCACGAAACCATCTGATGTGTCCACATTCAATTGTCTCTAAATTTCATTTTCATATTACATGACCCCTAGCCATCAATTGTCTCTGAATTTCATTTTCCTATTAAATTCTTGACTCTTATCCGTTCAATAATTGAAACGATAATCACTAACGTTCCTTTTGATTTGTATCCTGTTCTATCCATGATTATGATAAGAATAGGTCAAGTTGATGTGGGTTAGGCTAGTTGGGCAGGGCAATAAGCTTGTCCCTTTGCACTCAAGTGCGAATTCACTTCTCTGTAGATTAGATTAATTTAGAGTAATTTCTATCACACGGGGGGAGGTGGCCTCAGCCTCTCCACCCCTAACCCTCCATCTCGCCTCTATCTTCCTCCTCTCTCTTCCATCTCAACCCCTCTCTTTCTGTATCCTCCTCTCTTTTTTCTTTTTTTTTCTCTTCTCCTCTTTCCTTCCCTTTCCTTTCATGTGGATCTTGGTTTTGTTATTGTTGGCTGTAGGTTTGGTTGCGGGTTTTTTTGGTTTGGGTTTTTTTTTGCTTAGTTGTAATAAGAGTTACCAATGGTGCTATCTATCTTGGCGGAGGAGGCGGCGTCGACGTCAGTAGAGGTAGTAACGGTTTTGGTTGCTATGCTGATTCATATGTGATGTGGAAGCAGACACCGCGAAACACCATTGTCGTCATGATTTAGTTGCCGCTTTTAGCCCACATATACAGAGTTTTGGCGTTACAATTCTGAAAGTTAGCGGTTTATGTGGGTTGGGGTTTAGCCAATGCGACACTAAGGGTTTAGCCGATATGACGTTATGGATTTCTTCGGTTGCTGGAGAGGATGTAGAGCAGTGTTCATGTTTCTTGTTTTAAGTCTATTACTCTTTAGGAGTTTGCTATATTTTTATTTTATTTTTCAGGAACTCTTTAGGAGTTTGTTGTATTTTGTTTTATAGTTTTCAACTGCAATACAGATCTGCCGTTTCTATTGTCGCGCGGTGGAGATGTATTGTTAGTCTGAGTACGAGTCCTTCGAGATGCTGAATCAGGGGGTTGAGTATTTGTTGGTTTAAGCGTAATTCTCTCTAGATCAAATTAACATGTTGTGTTTGGTCACTCACTACTACAAAAATCGAAATAGACGTCGGTAAAATGACGACGGACAAAATAAATACCGTCGTTAAATTTTAAACGACGACGGTAATATAAAAACCGACGTGGATCAGAAACTAAAACACCCAAAAATTGGAAATTCATTTGGGCATTTTTAAAACACGACGCATAAAACTTTAAAAGCGTCGTCTTATTAAACATGCCATTTCGATCAGAAAAAAGACAACAAATAAACAACGACGGTATGTGTAAATATACCGACGTAGTAATTATAGACGACGTTTTACATATAATACCGCCGTTTTGAACATCCAATGAACACGACGGTAATTGTATTATTAGAGACGTATCAAGTACTATTTAATACGACCGTAGTTTTATAAATACCGACATGTAAAGGTAATTAACCACGTCTGTTTTTTATTATTTTACGCCGTATTATAAATTGGATTACGACAGTACTTATAAATAAAAGGTGGTGGTAAACAGTTACCACGTCGTCATAATATAATATAACGACGTGGTTTTTTAGATAATACGGCGGTTCTATAAATTATATCGTCGTTGTAAATAATTTTAACGTCGTTTATATGAATTATACCGTCGTTATTTAAAACAAGCGCGACAACAAAAGTCTAAATAAACGTCAGTATAACGACGACGGAAATCATAAATACCGTCGTTGTAGGTTTCAAATTCGAAACTTTCAAACTGAAACGTCTCGCTTTATCTGCGAATTGGAGACTGAAACGGCGGCTTTTAGGTTTCCAAGTCGAAATAAAGGCCCTTTTCGGTTTCCAAGTCTTAATTAAGTCACTTTTAGTTTTCCAATTCTAAATATTTCCTTTAAATTGTAGTTTTTATTCCAAACGTTCAGTCTGAATTCTCACACCTCTGAATGGTTTCAGTCATGCAAGATGTCTCTCTTTGGAACTCAGTTGTGTTTTTGCACCAAACCAATCTAAGAACTTCGGTTTGGTGCAAAACAACAATCGAGTTCCCGTAAAGATTAAAAATTTTGTTTCTTGTTTAACACAAATTTCTATTTCTCTGTTGTTTTTGTATTTAAGACGTCGGTTTTGTAACTAATCGACGTAGTATAGGTTTATAACGCCCTATTATTTAAAAACCGTCGTGTATATTTTAATTTATACACGGTTTAATTTTACTTTCCGTCGTTTATATCCAAGTTAGAGGAAATCCAAATAAGTTTATAAATGTATCTCTAACTAAAACTTGCTTCTTTTTTTTAATCTTGGTTTTGCAGTGCAAGAAGGCAACTCTAGCTCATACCCACACAAGAACAAATTGAAGAAATTCGGATCGATTTATAGTTTAATGAAACAAATTATTTTGTATGTATAGGAATGGTAAATATTTTGTATGGATATATAGGAATGAAGATTGGTAAATATTTTGTATGTAATTATTATTGATCTTCAAGTTTTATGAAACAAATTATTCTTGAGTATATTTATTGTTCACAAAGCATTATATATGGTTGTTTTTTTAGCAAGAAAAAATCGTTGCAGAGAACCATTGGAAGCAAGAAAAAAAATATAAAAATGTAAAATTACTAAATCTTTGGATATATAAACGACAGTTCTTTCAAATAACCGTCGTCTTTACATTAATAGACGACAAATCTATCACAAAACCGCCTTCTTTACATATAATAGACGACATTTCTTTCATAAAAATTGTCGTCTTTATATATAATAGACGACATGTAAGGTAATTAACCACGTCGGTATTTATTATTTTACGCCGTATTAGATGTTATACTACGACAGTTCTTATAAATAAAAGGTGGTGGTAAATCATTACTACGGCGTTATAATATAATATAACGACGTGGTTGTTTAGATAATACGACAGTTCTATTAATTATATCGCCGTTGTAAATCATTTTCACGTCGTTTATAGTAATTATACCGTCGTTGTTGTTTAAAACAAGCGCGACAACAAAAGTCCGAATAAACGTCAGTACAACGACGACGGTAAACATAAATACCGTCGTTGTAAGTTTCAATTTCAAACTTTCGAAATGAATCGGCACGCTTTATCTGCCAAATTGGGAATCGAAACGGCGGCTTTTAGGTTTCCAAGTCGAAATAAAGGCCCTTTTCGGTTTCCAAGTCTTAATAAAGTCACTTTTAGTTTTCCAATTCTATATAATTCGTTTAAATTGCTGTTTTTATTCCGAACGTTCTGTATATCTCAATTCTCACCTCTCATGCAAGAATGTCTTTCTTGCGAACTCAGTTTTGTTGTACACCCAACCCATCTAAGAACTTCGGTTGGGTGTAAAACAAGAACCGAGTTCTCAAGTAGGATTGTATATTTAGTTTCTTGTTAGCACAAATTTCTATTTCTCCGAATTTTTAGTTAAGACGTCGGTTTTGTAAATAATCGACGTAGTATATGTTTATAACGTCCGTATTATTTAAAACCGTCGTGTATAGTTTAATTTATACGTCGCTTTTATTTTACTTGCCGTCGTCTTTAAAAACGCGGTCTTTTGAAAAATTTGACCGCGAAATGTAATTTTTTCAATTTTCCCTAAACCCTATATATATAACATTTCGCTATCTTTCTTCAACTCATATTCTGACCTTAAGTTTTCTTTCTCCATCGAGTTGCTCCAAGTCGAGGTACATTTCATTCGCTGCTCATATTCTAATCTTTCATTCCGGTTTTAGTTTCAGCTTTCTCAAGTTATTCCCACTTCGGCTTTTTTCTTGTTTCTTTTTTTTTTTAATCCTGTTATATGTATCTCTAACTAAAACTTGCTTCCTTTTTTTAATCCTGTTTTGCGGTGCAAGAAGGCAACGGTAACTCATACACACAAGAACAAATTGATGAAATTCGGATCGTTGTAGAGATATATAGTTTAATATTATGGATATGATATTTTGTATAGATATATAGGAATGAAGATTGATATTTTGTAATTATTATTGAATATTCAAGTTTTATGAAACAAATTATGGTTGTTTGGAGCTGAATTTATTGTTCACAAAGCATTATGGTTGTTTTTTAGCTAAAATAGTTGTAGAGAACAATTGGAAGCAAGGAAAAAAAGGTAAAATGTAAAAATAAAACATCTTTGTATATAATAAACCTCAGTTCTTTCAAAAAACCAGCGTCTTTACATCAATAGACGACTATTCTATCATAATAGACGACATTTTTTTCATAATAACCGTCGTATTTAAATATAATAAACGACTGTTATTTCATAATAGACGACATATTTCACAATAATAGACGACTGTTATTTCATAATAGACGACAGTTCTTACAAACCGTCGTCTTTAATTATAATACACGTCATTTTTTTATAAAAAACGTCGTCTTTAAGTTAATAGACGTCGGTTTTTTAGTAAAGTGTCGTTTTTATATAATATAGACGACGGTATTTTACCGTCGTGGTTTTATGCATAAAAGATGTCGGTCGATTCCTCGACGGTTGAGAAAGTAAATTTACGACGGTAAATTACCGTCGTCTATTGCGATTTTTGTAGTAGTGACTGAAGATGTTGTTCCCATTTTGGCTCTTTTGTAGCTTTGTACTATGATATATTTCATCAATAATAATTACCATGATATGTTTCATCAATAATAATTACTATAGTTTTTGTCAAGAGATCAATCTCTTTCAATGTAACCAAAACGAAAATACATGTAGATAATTCTAACAGCTAATGTAGATAATTCTAACGGCTGCAATGTTACTAAAATCATCTTATTCAAGAATAAAAATATAATTGTCTCAAATTTTTTACACTGTATTTTAGACACAGCGCAATTGTGGCTGTTTTGATCAGTGGACGCAAATGACATGGGTGTGAAAATGGTGTTTCTCTAGTTGTATAAGGGCTTGCAACCGACTAACATTACCTACTGCTCCATACACTTTCGAAAACAATAGTGTGATCTTCGTCAAGATTAAACAAGGAAAGTTGACCAGTAAAAAATGGCTTTTCTTGCAGATCAGTGGTCTAAGGTTCAAGAAAATCCCTTCCTCTTAACAGTGTATACGTACGAAAAGCCCCCTTCCCTTTTCAACTTTGACAACAACAAAAAAACTAAAATGGAGTAGAATTAGTCAGAGACTCATATAAATAACCACCAAATTTTTTCATCTAGAGGGATTTAAATTCCCTATATTTAAAAACAGTAAAATGCTAATTACAAACATACAGCAAGAAAGATGTGAAGTCCTAGATCTAACATCTTGGATTGGAAAAGATTATGACGCCATCTTCAGTCATAGGGCTAAATGTAGTCCAGGGCTATAAATTTAGCCTTCCACAATATTAATTTTTTAAAGAATATTATAGGGCTAAATTTTTCAATCTCCAGCCATTCAGGGCTATATTTTATTATTTTGAGAAAAACTATGGTATAACACTTATACATTCCACTACTATGTATTGTTTAATTTAATTAAACTACTATTTAGAGACAATATTCAACTCTTGACCAATTTGGTCCCTTCGAAGTCTGGGACATTTTTCAAACAATGTGAATAACAAAATAAGTAAAGAGAATAAATTTGTAGGAAATGTTTGAATGAAATGAGTGTGGAAAGTATTTGACAAAAAAAATATGGAAAGTTGTGAATAAGTAGAGAATGTGATAGAATTTGTGAGAAATGTGGAATGAAATGAGTGGGGGAATTTTTGAAGAAATTTTGAGGTATTTATAGACATATTTTAGGTTCTTTAAATTTTTTATTAAAAAAGTAAGAAGAAAGAAAGCCAACAGCAACAATTTTGAAAGAAAAAAAATGGCTGCATTTCAAAAGGTTCTAACCTCCCAAGACAGTCATAATTAACCGTTTATAATTTTTTTAAAGAATTTTATATACATTTAAAATGTAAAAAGACCAAGAAAAAAGTTAACGTTTCAAATGGTTTTAACTATTATATTTAAAAAAAACGAATTTAAATACATTTAAAAGGTTATATATATATAAAGAACAGCTAGTTGACGTCAACGCCCTTTTAATATCAGCCTTTATATCTGCAGTTGCATGAAATGTTCCGTTGCTCACGCCCACGCATGAGACTTTCTCTTCTTGCAAAGCACATGCGCATTTTGGTCCAATGAACTTTGAACGTTGACTCGATTTGCATTTTGGTCCCTCAATTTCCCTGAACTTTGACCTGATTCGCATTTTGGTCCTTCAATTTCCAAAATAGTTCATGTGGTCCTTCAACTTTAGTTTTGTTAGGACAAATGGTCATGCCGTCAGTTTTGTTAATTTTTTCTGTTAAATTTGAGCATGTGCATGACACATTGTGTATTGTTGAGGGTCAAAATCAGAAATTACTTTACTCCTAAGAGAAAGTCTTCCGTATCACAGGGATTCCACAATCAGCATCCCACATCAATATCCCCATCGAATAAAATAGTGACATATGGAAACCAATTTAAGTTTCAATTTAAAATTTTACAAATATTTTTTGCACATATTTTCTCCTCTCTCTCTCCTTTGTTCCATTTCTCTCTTCAATCACTCCTCCATCATCACCCACACACCCCAGATTCCTCTTTTCTTCTTCAATCACTCATCCTTCATCCCCCACATACTATCTCTATGTTTTTTTATCATTTTTTTTACTGAATTTTTTATTTGTGAATTTTGAAAATTTTGGAAATGGGGGAGTTTCATAAAGATTTGGGTTGGCTTGGATTCTATGGAGGAACAATGTACAGTTTGGGGGAGAAAAACTTTCTCCGGCGTCACTCTCTCTCCTAATAGTGTGGCTGAGAGATTGTGTTGAGTTCGGATTCTATCGAGGAGTGCGGTTTGGGGGAGAAAACTTTTCGGCATCACTCTCTCTCCTAAAGATCTGAGGAATCTCTCTCCATATTGAGCAATTCCATTATCACTTTTTCATCTTCAATTTAAATATATTAGGGAAAAAAAAGGGGGGGAGAAATCAATAGGTGATGAAGGAGTTACTAAAGATAGAAAGTAACGGAGTTGCATAATTTTTACGAACTAAGAAACAGAAATGGAGGAGATTGATGAATGGTGGACATAGAAGATGAAGAAAATGGGTGCAAAAATTAAAAATAATACAAAAATATCATTTTGCCCCTGTATTTAACCAAAAAAATTACAAAATTGACTGCACGACCATTTATTCTAATAAAAGTGAAGTTGGACCAAAGAAAAGATTTTGAAAATTAAGGAACCAAAATACAAATTGGGTCAAAATTTAGAGACCATTAGACCTAAAAATCATATATATCATTTTTGCTATGAGTGAAACTTGAGACCTACTTCAACCAAATGGAGATGAATATCACTAAATCAAAGGGTAGTTACAGAGTTAGTGTATACGTACTTAATTCGAAAGAAACAATTTCATCAGCAGACAAAAAAAAATCCAAATTAACCTCATTGGGTGACATCTTTGGCACTACATAGAGGGGAAGTTAGGAAGAAGTAGCACGAAAACATTAGAAATTGATTGATGTGCTGCTAATGTGCATTTGTGAACACACAAACGATTTGATTCTGGACCAACTAATCACCGCCAATCACGTGTTATGTTTTCAAACGCTCATCAACCCACTGGGTCCCACTCCAACAGATCACCATCCCTAAGTGGGGCCCATTACAACAAACCATGAACCTCTCATTCTCCATGCACCAACCAACGCAATCAATATTTTTCGACCTAGTTCTGATAGTGGTTTTTTTAATCAATAACTTTCTAGTATATTCAAAATTGACTTTAATGGCTGGTTAACTTTTTCCCGCTAAGTGTTGAAAAATGAATAATTTTAACTCTTTAAAAAAAAATTTTAAACAACCCGTCATGTCATGCCAGACCCTAATTGTGCATATCCCCTACGCAAGCGACAAAAGCCGCCACTATTATTTATTCCATTTGCTCAAATTTACACCGAAAGTGAGTACTGACGACCAATAGCTTACCTTGTTGTGGATAGCCCGAACCACACCACAAGAAAATTTTTCTTGCACCGGGATAGGACTACTAGGATTGTAGTCCTATTTTCCTCCAATCAAGACTCACCACGTATGTTGTCTTTTCTCTCTTTTTCAATAAAATTGTTCACATGACGAGCTTTGATTGGAGAGGAATAGGACTACAGTCCTATCCTCAGTGCAAGAAAGTTTTTTTCCCACGCCACAGCCCTCAACTAATTTGAGCCACAATTTCCAACAAGTTGCATTGCACCATGGTGAAATATTAGTGAACCTCCACCTTGAAGTGAGCATCCTCGGATATCACATCTCCTCAAATACTTTAGCTACAAATATGCAGTCCAAGTCTTCATCAACCCATGCACCAAAACTTTATTGGAGAAAATTTATAAAGTTTGTACAAAGTCTACAAGAATCTTGAGCAACTCCTTCCGAGCTCATCTTCTACCCCACTTGGAGAATAGGGCACCCTTGACCTCCCTCACATCCTTCTTATTATGCTAATAAGTTTTTCCTGCCTTAACATCAACGTTCTCCTTTGGAGACTCATTTGTTATACTTTCTTAGACGAACATAGTACTTTTTGTAAAGAGTAACGCAACATGAATTTATCATTTTCCATGCACTAACATTTTAAAGAGTGACACAACAATCACGAGTGGCTTCTTTTATAAATATTTTTCTTCCCAATTTTGGCAGTGTTTTAAAAAGAAAAAAAAAGGGTACTATTCAAATTTGATTTTAATGGCTTATTTTTCTCTGGTCACTAATAAAATAAGAATGGTATTTAGGTTTAGTCGTGGAAAGATAATTTAGAGATTGGTGTGCTGATAGAAGACTGCAAGGAATTATTGTCCAGTTTTTTTTGGTAACAAAGGGGCACGCCCAATTATTGCCCAGTTTGACTTGTACTTCTCTTTCATTAGTTTGTGTTAGGAAGGCCCATCGTTTAGTGAAGTTTGCATTATCTTTCCATCTGTTTGTTTGTGATCTTAGGTCATCTCCAATAGAGAGAAACTCTCAAGCAACATGATAACATTTTTTGCTATATTCGACCAATAACACAATGATATGTGAGATAACTTTTACATGTGTTATTATGTTACTGACCAAGGATAGCAAAACAGCACTATCCCAGTTATAAGTAAGTTTTATTCCGTCTCTAACAATAGAGGGCTAAATATAGCCCGCCCATAAAATTTAGCCCACAATTTATAGGTTTTTAAGGAATAGTGCACGACTATATTTTTATCGTCTCCAATAGTGCACGGCTAAACCAGAGCCCCCTCAATATTTTATTAATTTTTAGTATATACTTTAAATATATTGAATAATTTAATTAAAGTACTAGTTTAGACCTTATTGAAAATTGTTGGGAAATTATGAAGAATGATGAAAAGAGTAGGGATATTATGTAAAAAGAATGATGGAAAAAATGTGGGTATTTATATATATATAAAAAGAGGTTGGTATTTATAGAAAAAATTATGAATTTTTTAGAATTTTTTTAGGTATTTATAGGAAATATATAGTTATTCTCTTATCCAAATATCCGCACGTTATTAACGTGCGAATGCCATTGTAAACAGGAAAGAAAGCAAGGAGGGGTAGTTCAAAATACATGGCGTCTGCACGATAATAACGTCCGGATGTCCGCATAGGAAATTTTTTTGTATATATATATATAGCCAAAGAGAAACGTTGGACTTTGCAAGTTTTGTTGAACAAACAAAAACAACCATTGCTTGCTTTTGTAAAAAAAATAAAAATAAAATAAAAGATATAGCACACCCAAGAATCAGGCTACATTTGGCCCCGTGACTGGGTTTGGCCTAATGATATGGTACATTTAAAGCATTTGTTGGAGATGAGTTTTGAGTGTGAAAATTGCTAAAATTGAGGATTTAGCCCACCATTGGAGATGACCTTACTTATGAATGTTTCGTTGGCTTGAATGAACATTGTTTCTTATCAAAAAAGAAATAAGAATGCTATTGACCTATACTTTAGGTTAATACCCTTAACTATATTTTACAATCCTACTCACATACACAAGTACCATGGGAGCTTTAACTTAGGACCACTTGGGAGCACACCAAAGACTTGGGCCAATCCAACTAACACTCCATTGGTATTATGTTTTTGAATTGAATTGCATAATGATGTTTCAATTTTGCATAGATTTTGGGATATGTTGGATTAGTTTTTTCCTTTTTTACAAAATTGGGTAAATTTTTTTTCCATCTCTTATCAAAACTTCTCCAAAACTTGGTGTGTGACATATGTTTGTAGTGGAGGAATTTATCGCAAATTTGACTAGGGGGATCATTAATTGTTTTAAATTCCACATTGATGGGTCAATTTTTTTGTTTTATTTATATTACATTCTCAAATTTCATAATTGTTGTGCCTTGAAAGTTCAGAAGGCAAGAACACATATCCAGACGTGCCACCTATTTTTTAACTTCTAAAGAAAATCCAAACTTTGAATAGCATGCCATGTAAGATTAAGTTTTCCTAATTTTCTATAGAGTGACGCTATTTCTATCCCTTGTTTTATTTTCATATCCGCCTTATAATTACATCCACATGTAAATTGGAAAAAAAAACACAATCCTATTTTTCCACCCACAATTCTTCCTAAAATACCCTTTAATTATTAATTCAAGCAAATTCTCTTTACTAATCATTAGTAGTTGAGATATGAAGAGGATCAAGTTGTGTTTGATGGACAGGATAAATGTTTTAGTCTAATATTTTAATTTTCTGGATCTTTTAGTTTTTTAATCTAATATGAGGAGTTGTATGCTTTTTTTATTTTTTTTATTTTTATCAAACGGTAGAATAGGTGAGTTACATGAGTTGAGGTTTTTTCCCTAAATCCTTAGAAGTCGTTTTACAAAGGGGGACATTTGTCTTTAAAATTTTGAAGATAAGATGAGTGGGGAAGTATGACAATCTTTAGTAACTAGCTTGGTTTAGTGGTATTGGTATCCACTTAATTGGAGGAGAATTTTTTTTTTTGGGTGAAAATTAGCGATAATTGGAGGTGATCTTAGGTTGGATAAAAATTGACCCATCAAATCCAAAAATCTATGCCATTTTGACAAGCCACTTCTAATCAATACTTACTTAGAGACAAATTGGTATTGAATTCCACCACAAAAGGAAATAACTAAAACGTAACTTAAAATTTAATAGGAATATTTTTGGGAGAGAAAAATACAAAATTTGACTGATCAAGTAAATTAAGGAAATTTGATTGGTTAGAGTCCACCCGTCAAAAGACTTAAGTCACGAAAAATAGACATATTCTAACATAACATTTTATAAAATACCAAGTAGCCTACTTTAACAGGAAAAAAAACTACAATTTGCAAGTAATAAATTTTGTTTTTTTGCAAGGGGATCTGTACCGCTCATTTTATTAAAAGAAATGCTAGCAACCTTCTCTCTAACCTTCTCTTTTAGACATTGTTTTTAGTGTAGAAATTGACACATGTCATGAAGATAATGAAGAAGGTCCAAAAGAGAAGGTTGAAGAGAAGGTTGCTAGCACTCCCCTTTTATTAAACAAGGCCTAAGCTGATAAGATTCCTTGTAGTAGTTGTAATAGTAGTAGGCTTTTACTTTGCAGCTGAGTCGGGTTATTCCATTCGGGTCAGACACAAACCCGAACCCGTATCCAATCATTAACCCTCTTTCTTTCTTTGGGAGGGAGCGAAAATAAGTGTCGTCTCTTGGGTTCGCTGCTCAAAACTGGAAAGAGCTAATCTTTCGTGAAAACGCTCTCACTCTCTGCATACAAAGAACGAAACACAAACAAAAGTTTCTGTCTTTGCCTCTCCACCATTTGTATTTCAATTTAATGCTTTGAGCTGCTAGTGCTCCTCAAACCCATCAACGCATAAGTTTTCTTTTGTTTCGGCATAAGAAGTCAATGTACTGAACTGGGTTTCTTCCACATTCTTCATCCTCTCTTTGGTTCAGGTACTACATAGTGGTGTTTTTGTGTTCTTCATAATAATGGGTTATTCTTTCTGTTGTAAAGGTCAGCTTTTTATTACTTTTAGATCCACTTTTTCTTGTTCGTATGATTAACAACCATCTACATTCTGTGTATATGTATTTATTGCATTCGTTGTATTTCATCAGTTCATGCTTTTCTTTTCTCTTCTCCTTTTCTTTTTTGACTGTATTTAAGTGTGGTTGGTTGGTAATGTTTCTTGTCAACTTATACATTTTCAAGATAATGTTGTGGTTAACGGGTTTCTTTTTTCCCTTTTCTTTTTTTGGTTGAACTTGGATTTTCCATTGAACGAAGGGTGAGTTGCGTAGTTTGATGTAATATGAAAGATGAGATTGTTTTTGGTCAGACTGGATTGAAATATCTCAGGAAAAAGATTGAACCAAATTGGTTCTTATTCGAAAAATGTATCAATGATTGCTTATTTTAGGCCATAGATTCTGGGATGATAAGGAATCACTTTTAACTTTTAGATTTGGGAATGTTTGAATTTCTTGACATAGCTGTTATGTTCCAATCTCTTTGGTTATTCTGATTACTTTTGAATGGTCTGCTGCACTGCTCTGTTTTTGTTTCCTTTTTAACTTTACCTTTTGCGTGTGTCTCTTGTATATATTTACTAACAAACAAAAGCAATCTTAATCTAAAAGGAGCTGAGTTTTATAAGATTAACCAACTTTATGCTAGCGGAAACTTGATACCGTGCAAAGAAGCAAAAGTTGGAAAAGCTCTTTGTTGCTCATCCTTGAGCATTAAGCAATACCAAGGCTGATATTTAGACTGGATTGCAGGATGGTTTCTAGTTGAATGTGGTGGAATTTTTTGTTGTGATGATAAGCCTTCAAATTAGATTGCCTTGCTTTTGTTGATCTTCATTCTCTTTATAAATTAGTTCTGCTGAATTATTTATGCGTGTGTATATATATGTTACATACATGATAGATCTATTATTTATTTTAGATTTTAAAGTTTCAATCCCCAAGCAATATTCAATCTTCAAGAGATTTCTTTAAAATGAAATGCTCTGTTTCCTTTGTCTTCTTTGTTTTTTTTCCTTTAGAATTGCTGGTATATTAATTTCTATGTTTGACATGGGCAGATGGCTGATGCAAGATTAGGCCAATGGTTATTTCTTCTAGCATGTGCAGTCACACTGCTGAAAGCAGCAGGAGTTCCTGTGGAAATAACTTATGTTGAGAGTGCAGTCGCCAAAGGAGCCGGTGAGAGACTTAATGCAATTATGCTGATTAAAGTCCTTTTCTTTTAAGTGTTCAATTTGAAAATAAGATAATTTCTTTTGATATCCAATTTAGCTCTTGGAATTTGACATACTTTGCAGTTTGTTTGGATGGGAGTCCCCCAGCTTACCACCTTGATACGGGATTTGGCTCAGGAATTAACAATTGGTTGGTTCACATTGAGGTTTGTCCTTTTCTCTCTGCTCCCATTACAATTTCTTTCACCAGATAAAAGAGAGAAGAAAAGAAGGTCTAGTAATAACAATTTTCAGTCAGTTCTGGTGCTCCAGAAGGATTTACTGGTAGCTTTACCAAGTTCTAATATAAATTTTAGTGAAAATCCGAATATTTGATAGTTATCTATTTCTATTGTCATATTAATTCTTCTTTTTGCTTGGTTCTTAGGGAGGAGGATGGTGTAACAATGTCACAACTTGCCTTGGCCGTAAAAACACTCGTTTAGGTTCATCTAAGGAAATGTTGGAGGCAATTGCCTTTTCTGGGATTCTGAGCAACAGGAAAATGTTTAATCCAGGTTTGATATCTATTTTTTTTCTTACAACTTACTAGAAAGAATTTATTCAATTAAAGGCTTAGTAGTTGATCAGCATAGCTTTAATTATCTTTTGTCCGTTGAGCTTCCCTTTCTTTCTAATAGTAAAACAAAAATTATGTTTCCAATGCCAGACTTTTACAATTGGAACAGAATCAAAGTTAGGTACTGTGATGGGGCATCATTCACTGGTGATGTTGCAGCAGTAAACCCAGTAAGTTACTTATTCAAGTAACAGTACAAGTTTTACATACACCAGAAATTGTGTATATATATATACACTGCCTTTCATTTGCTTTATCTGATGGAGGGGTTTTCAATAAAATAACAATTTGAGCAGGCTACTGGTCTTTACTTCAGAGGAGCAAGGATCTTTCGTGCCGTCATTGAAGATCTATTAGCAAAAGGAATGGGGAACTCTCAAAATGTATGATTCCTTGAAAGTCAACAATTTCACTTCTGTTATCTTCAGTTCTGATGACTTGTTAGGACATTTGACTACAGGCTATTCTCTCTGGTTGTTCTGCCGGTGGATTGACTTCTATTCTTCATTGTGACAACTTCCATGCTCTCTTGCCCATCGGAACGAATGTCAAATGTGTTTCAGATGCTGGTTACTTTATTAATGTGTAAGCTCACATTTAGTACCTTCTAGCTTTCCCCTATATTCCAAAGTACAATGAGAGTTTGCTTATACATACACCTTATACTGAATAACAGAAAGGATGTTTCTGGAGACCAACACATCGAAGAGTTCTATAGTCAAGTGGTTGAAACACATGTATCTCTCTCTCTCTCTCTCTCTCTCTCTCTCTCTCTCTCTCTCTCTCTCTCTCTCTCTCCTAATGTGGTGCAAACATCAATAATCATTGTGATTGTCAATCTTGTGTAGGGTTCAGCCCGGAATTTGCCTCCATCCTGCACTTCAAAATTGAGACCAGGTTTGGTAAGTGTTGCTATCTTGTGATGCTTTTTACTTTTGACTACATCCTTGTGACTTGTAAATTCTGATGATATTCAACAACACTTCAGTGCTTCTTCCCGCAATATATGGCATCTCAAATTCGGACGCCGATATTCTTTGTAAATGCAGCCTACGATTCATGGCAGGTTAGCTTAACTCCCTGACTCTCTTCACTTTTATGAACTCTGTTAAATTGTTTCCTCAAATTAAGGTTCTATTATTCTTCATCTTCATGTCACTGTGTCTCCATCCATCCATGCAGATCAAGAACATTTTGGCACCGGGAGTTGCCGATCCTCATGGCACTTGGCACGAGTGCAAGCTCAATATAAAGAATTGCTCACCCACTCAACTCAAAGCCATGCAAGGTAAATCTCGAAATTAGAAGATTTCAACTTAAAAAATAAGAACCCTTCATGACCCTTTAGAAAGAAACATGGACAACTCCATGGAAATTTTCTTCTTTTTCAGATTTCAGGGTGCAGTTTTTAAGTGCAATTGGTGGCATGACCCGCTGTCCATTAAAAGGAATGTTCATAGACTCTTGCTATGCTCACTGTCAAACTGAAATGCAGGAGACATGGTTAATGGCTGATGCTCCGGTGATCAGCAATACGGTAAAAACCAAACTCTGCACTTTTTCATGCATTTATATCTTCATCCCATTCTTAAATTCTTTCCTGTTTTTTTTTTCCCTTTGCCTTCTTCATGTTATTATCAGTTCTTTTTTCTTTCTATTTTGTCTTGAAATAAAATCTGTTCTGCAGACAATTGCACAGGCAGTTGGCGACTGGTTCTATGACAGAACTCCGTTCCAAAAGATAGATTGCCCTTACCCTTGCAATCCCACTTGCCATAACCGTATTTTTGATCCAAACCAGCACCAACTGAACAATAGATAAATATTCATTTGCGTGACAACAATATATCGTTTTCATTAGCTAGGTTTATGGGTTAAATTATCTTGAATTAGAAGCAAAAAAAAAAAAAAAAAAAAGGTAATTCATCAAGTTATATCAAAATAATGAAAGCTCACCATGCACAAAAACCTGTGTGCTGGGTGTCTTCCCTCATTGTTTATGTAATCGATCATTAAAATCTCAAGAGTATTCGCATTCTTCCATCTTGATTCAAATATGAGCATATTTTATACTAAAAAATCAAATCCTTCACGTGGAGGATGACATTATTAACAAGGACATGACACAACAAAAGCCAAACAACCCAACTTTTTTTAATTCTCAACTTTGCATGGCAACCCACATTGGATGTTTCATATTGTTCCTCTCCTTCCCAACATACTTGTTCGGGAATGGTTATCCTTTGACGAATCAGTTGTAAGTTTGAGGATCGCTTTATTAGCAAGTGAGCATGATGTGTAGTCACTAAATTTGTAGTAGGTGCTAAAATTTGAATATGGTTTGCATACTTTAGGTTAATTGTATTCTTCTTCATAATGAGGTATATATAGGAGATTACAAGTAGTGCTTTACAAGGAAATAGATACATGAATTAATTAGGAAAATACCTCCTTATTATACAAAGATTGTCAACTATTGCAAAAAAGAAATAAATCACCTAATTAACTTAGGAAATAAAACTCCTTGATTTGTTAGGTTAACTCAAGTCAACACTCCTCCTCAAGTTGGTGCATACACGTCACCAATGCCCAACTTGGTAAGTGAATCGTGAAACACTCGCCCAGAGACAGCCTTTGTCAAGATATCCGCTAATTGATCTTCTGATTTTACAAAGGGTAGACATATGATTTTATTCTCTATTTTTTCTTTGATGAAATGTCTATCCACCTCAACATGTTTTGTTCGATCATGTTGAACTGGATTGTGAGCAATATCAATCGCTGACTTGTTGTCATAATGTATCTGCATGGGCTTTTCTGGTTTAAAACCCAATTCTGTCAAGAGGCCTTTGATCCACAGTAATTCACACACTCCTTGGGCCATACCCCGATACTCTGCTTCTGCACTTGACCAAACCACATTTTGTTTTTTTACTCCGCCAAGTGACAAGGTTCCCTCCAACGAACGTAAAGTAACCCGATGTAGAGCGTCTATCTGAAATTGATCCAGCCCAATCAACATCTGTATATCCAACAACTTCAAGATTTCCATTCTCTGAGAACATTAATCTTTTCCCAGGGGCTAACTTTAAGTATCTTAAGATCTGATCAACTGCATTCCTATGAGAAACACTAGGTGAATGCATAAACTGACTAACCACACTCACAATATATGCAATATCTGGTCTTGTGTGTGCCAAATATATCAACATTAACAATGCACTGTTATTGTTCCTTATTGATTGGCAAACGATCAATGTCTTCACACAACTTGTGATTCATCTCAATGGTGTGTCAGCAAGCTTACATCCTAGCATTCCTGTTTCAGTGAGTAGATCCATCACATACTTCCTTTGAGACAGAAAAATGCCAGTTTTTGACCTTGCCACTTCATTTCCAATAAAGTATTTCAAAGGACCTAGATCCTTCATTTCAAATTCCTAAGACGAATACTTTTGCAGCTTCTGTTTCTCTATTTCATCGTTTCCAGTTACAACCATGTCATCTATATAGACAATTAATGTAGTGGTTTTTCCTCCATTATGCTTTAAGAACAGGGTGTGGTCTGAGTTACTTTAAGTGTAGTCAAAATGTAACATCCCGAACAAAATAATAAGGGGATTTAATAAAAATATAATAAATTAAATAATTAAGTTAAGTAGGTTAAAATAAAAGGAAAAAAATTAATATTAGTAAAATGAATAAGATAACATATTTAATTAAGGATTTTTAGAATTAAAAAAATTAAAAATTAAAAAAAAAACCAAAACACATGCTGCGTGACCTAGCCCCGACCCCCCTTCGTCTTCTTCGTTCCAAACCCTCTCGTCCCTCTCTCAATTCCAGGCAACGGCACTGCCAAAATTGGCGTCGTCCGTCCAAGCCCAGCCCCCAAACCACCCCAATCTTCGTCCCTCACCTCCGATCAACCCACCCCACCAGCCCTCTCATTCGAAATCCCTCGAAAAACCCACGGCAAAAAGCAAAAAAAAAGTCACCGGTTTTTCAATTCGAAAATCCGGCCAATCCATCGATTCAAGTGAATCGGCTCCGCGTATGCAGCAGGTGGGACCCTCGTATGGTCAGTCGTTCTGGGATTAACAAAATATTGTAGCCAGCCGACAAGGTCCTTGCCTATTCGCATCACCAAAATATTGTATCCAATTGCTGAATCGAAGTGAAGTGCTGGGAGAGGTTGGAGCACCTTTTCGCAAGACTGCAAGCTTATTCGTCTCCTCATGAGTGAGAGCAATATCAAAGGGGCTTCGGTCACCACAAACAGGGAGGCGAGAGATATTTGCCACGTCCTCAAGAGTAGGGGTAAATTCCCCCCATGAACATACAAAGGTGTGGGTAGCGGTACTCCACCTCCTGACCACATGGCGGAGCATTTTGGCTTCAACATGAATGTCCCACAGTTTAGAAAGAAAGATGACATCAAGGACTTGAGCCCTGCGCAAAATATCACAAGTAGATGGGTCCCGCAACTCGTGATCAACCCATTCCGACCAACTTTTACTGATGCTGCAGGGGTACTGAAAGAATAGGGGGACAGCTGGAAACAAGCCTTTCTCAATGCAACACCGAGATATGGAAGCAGGATCAATTATGGGAGCAATTTCAGGTGATGGCTCATCACCGACAATAGGATTCTCGCAAGCTTCTTCAAGCAACAAAAGAGGTCCTCCCGCTCCAAGGTTGTCATCCATGGAATAGAGGTGGTCCATCATGACTGGTGGAAGATCAGTGGATGCCATAGTAAAACTGAGTCACTGATGTCTGCAAAAACAAAGGACAGAATACATAAGTTCCGGCACCTTCACGATTGTGGACTTAGAAGACTCAGAATCTCATCATTGCAAAAGAAAAAAAAAAGGGGGGAATGCACGCACGCACGCATTTGCACATCTCCAACATTCTTGCAATACCAGGCCAATGCCATGCTTGTAGAAGAATCAAGCCAATGCCTTAGTACAAGAATATTCGGCAAAGGGGAAGAAAGCCATTTGATGCAAGTATGAGAAGAAACTTAAGACTATAGGAGTTAATCATTTGAAGGGGCTATGGAATGACTATTTGACACAGTGCATGCTTATGCTTTTCCTACCTTGCTTTGACAACATCTAGAGGTTTCATCAGGACAAATTGTCACTTGGAGGGTGTTTGGAATCGGTGGTGCATATCCAAAATGCAATCTTAGGTATAAGAAAAAGAAAAAGAAAGAAAGGGGAAAGCACTCTTTTCACGAAGGATTCTAAGAATTTATATGCGTGAATGCCCTCATGTGTACACCCATATATGTGCATGTGTATGCATATGCATAAACGCACGCGTATGCTGTGACAAGATGAAGAAACAGGAGAAGAAATAAAGGAATGAGGCTTACCACTGCCCTCGACTGTGTTTTTCCAGCAGCTTGTCGAAAACTGAGATAACAAGGAACTGCCTTGCAATCTCCTCTCCAGATCGTTCCACGCTTGGCGAAGTGACCTTGCTAAGTCGAGCCTTTGACGAATTGAAGGAGAAGTTCAAGAAATTTGGGGTTTTTAAAAGGAGGACGGTAGCCCCTGCCAGCGGTTGCGAACGGTTTCTCTGTGTTTAACCAACTAGCGGTTATGGGTGGTGCCCCTCGACGATTTCTTATTTCAGAGGTTCTCTAAGCCTGGGTGTGATGAAGGGTTGGCAAAATCAAGAGAAGAAAGCAAGAGATCTTGGTTGCACACGTACGGGAAGAAGAAATCAAGAATGAGAAGCAAGAAGAAAGGAAAAGAGATAACAGATGAATACAATAAGACAAACTTGGAGGAGAGCGCTTGCCTGGGAAACATAAAAGACTGCTGGAAGGTAATCATGCCAGCACGCACGCGGGAAGCGAGAAGGTCATATCGCTTGACACGGATTTGACTTTTGGGCTAAGTTTGATTATTCGGCCCATCTCAGAATTTGCTCATGGCCCCAATAATCAAGGGGGCTAATGTTGAGGCCCAAAAATCCAAGGGGCAGGCCCAAGTCTATTCTCGGCCCAGCGCAAATAATTAATCACAAAAGAAGCACGATCGGGACATGCGAGAAATTGTAGGGTGCACCTACATAAGCTATAGGCCACACGCCACGCCAAGCAAGCATGCACAAAATGGCCAAAAATGCATCGTCTGTATAAGTTCACGCTCATCAACTTATCCGATGCTACTGGGCCCGAATCATGGCTTATTATGTCACAATGAAACTCAAGCGCAAGCATGACATATAGACACGCCATTCTAATACCAAGCCGTGCTACAAGCTCAAGTGGGCCCAAGCCACGTAATCACCCGGGGCTTGCTGAGAAGGTTGTGGTATGGATGGAGTACGAGTACTCACAGGGCCCATTGAGGGACCAAGGAATGGAAGTTTTAGGCCACTTGGGAGCACTAAAACTCAGGCCCATTCCTCGGGCCCAAATACATGGGTTAGCATGAGAGAGAAAAATGGGTCCAATGCCTTAGGAGAACATCACATAGGCTGCTGTGATCATTAGGCAATCCCACGTTAGTTAAAACACCCAAAGCAAATAAGCTACTTCCAGCCTTGACGAAAACACAAAGGGTGCCGGAAAAGAGGGTGCCGATAGTCCAAAACCTCGTGAACAAAGCCCAGCCCAAATCCTTGCTAAAAGGCTGGCATCGTGTTCCACCCCCGTCCAAACTCCATAAACGGTCAACCACAAAGCCACCATGAAAAAGCCAAAGGAAATTTACGGGTGTATGAGGAATACCCACTTGGACAAACGATTTCCTCTCTTCTCCCCTTTCCTCTGCAAGCTTAGTTTGAAAACCAAGAGAAAAAGCAAGTGGCGCCTCACCCCCATGGGGAGGCTCTGCCGCATAAAACCTTGGAACCTTAAGAAGCCATTGATTCAGACGCTCTGGTCAAGGAGTTTCACCAAAATGAGCGAATTGAAAGAAGCAAAGGAAAATATGGGGGTGGAAGATCATATAATTAGAATTCCAAATGCCTATAAAAGGGGAGCTCCCTCTACCCAGCAACACACACCATTCCAGAGCAAGACCAAGCTTTGTCAAGCAAACTGGAATTTACCCCATCTTCTACTCCCATCGGTTCTCTCTTCTTTATAAGATAGAAATCCTCCTAATTCTCCCCTCTCCACTTTAGAACCTGTTTTTTTCTCAAGGAAACTCATGCTTTAGTCTCTCTCTCAAATTGCTAAACCTTTGAAGAGCTAAGCTCCCATGCCACAAGCTCCTCATGCTAAGTCCCTAACAAGTTTAATGCATTCTTCTGGTTATTAGTGAAAAGGACCCAAATGTATTTCTCTAAGGCTTCAGCAAGTCTTTTAAAAATTCTTTTGGGAGTCTGGTTTTCGAACTCAGGCATCGGGGGATTTTTGTTCATTTTCTTCTTACAGCAGCCCAAGCCCATTCGTCAGGCTGCTGGAACAAAAACACCCCTACAAAGTTCAAGACCTTTTGGTAGAGGTTATGTTTTGGGACTTTGATTTATATTCTCGTATATTTACATATTTGATTAAATACGTCGATTTTGGGATTATGCTTTTGTTATATTATCAATTTTGGGATTTATTGGATTTATGGAATTGTGATTGGTAATTAAAGGCTCGTGTTTAAATTGGGTTTCTTTTCTACTTTATATATATATATATATATATGGTTATTTGGATGAGTATTTCTATTCGGGATTTCATATATGATTATTTAATTATTTACAAGTTCTTTCCACTTATGCTTATTCGTTTATATGTTTATGGTTTTATATGGGGTGTCACAGTATGTGAGGTTGGGTTGGGTTAAAATGTGATATGGTTGTTGGGAAACAGTTGAGTTTGTAAGTTGGTTGTTGAGAACACCACCCTATGTACCTCCCCTGAATCTTGGAAAAGTGGATATTGGATATTGGTTGTGATTTGGTTATGGATTCCCAGGCACCCTTGATGGGGTGTTATCGAAGGCCCTTGCCGGGCAGTCTATACGTGTAGGACTATAGTTTGGCAGCATGTGCGATGCGATGCCGGTGAGTGTGCTATCGAGCATCAGTCCCCTGATTGGACGACTCAACCCTATTCACGGGATGATGCTATGTCGTCCGTGTCTAGTCAAACAATCCCCGGTTGGATTGTTTCCCTGTACAAACTCTTAGTGTTGATGTCGGTTAGTACATACTTATTTATAGTTTACTATATATTTATATACTTATATATATATATAACTATATTATTATTATTAATAATTAATTATTAATATTTTATACGAATCCTTTCTTATTTTTCTCTGGTGAGGATCCTTCCTCGCTCTCAAATGCCTACAGGCATGCGTTTTTGAGTCGGGGTTGGGACTTTGGGGAAGAGTCGAGTCGGTTTTCAAGTGATTTAGTTGTGTTTGGAGTTTCTTCGTTTTGAGTTCGATCTTGGTATTTATATCTTCATGAATTTGGTTTTGGTCGGGAGTTAAGTTCGGGTTTCCTTTTATTTTGAATTATTCTGGTTTCAAATTGATTACATATGTATATATAAATGACTTCCACTGCATGTTTCTGCATTACGAGTTTTCATTTCTTTACGAGTTTGGTTATTCGTATGAGAGTTAAGTTTGGGTAATTGAGTTGTTCTTAAGATTTTCTTAAGTGCATCCTGATTTTTATATTGAGTACGTATATAAAAGTAATCCGCATTATTTTCAAAAGGTTGGGTTACAGTTTTGTTTTAAGTACGTAAAACTTTATTTTTATCCACTCACGATTTTCTGTTTTGCACCCCCCAGACAGTAGTGATCCGAGTTGCGCAACCGAGCTCCGAAATCTAAGTAGGATTTCATTCTGTAAACTTTCCTTTTAAATTTGTATTCATCTTGTAAACTTAAACTCTGAATTAGAAATGCTATGATATTGCCCATTAGGATTAAATTCATGGCCGGAGGCCGTAAACTGAATCTATGTGCTGTTAAACTATTGTGTGCTGGCGCTTGAGTTGTTTTCTTGCTGTTCTGCAGGTTTGAATTTTTGGAAAAGTCCGAGGCTCTGCCGAATTTTCAACCAAAGTCTCGGCCCTCTTTACTTGAAACTTTGAAAAAGAAAGGTTCTAAATTAGTAAATGGGCCAAAAACTACAGGGTCGGTCCCATGTTCAGAGGAATTCGGGGCCGGTCCTGTCACAAAATTCTTCATAGACTTAGTAAATTTTCCAAACCATGCCCTGGGCGACTGTTTTAACCCATATAATGACTTTCTGAGCTTGCAAGCTTAATATCTCTTGTCATGAGCTAAATTGCATCCTGGTGGTAAATCCATGTATACCTCTTCTTCCAAGTCTCCATGTAAAAATACATTTTTAACATCGAATTGATGAAGTGGCCAATCTAGATTTGCTACTAGCGATAGTAGGCCTCTGATAGTGTTGATCTTGGCTATTGTGGCAAATGTCTCATGGTAGTCCACCCCATACTTTTGTGTTTACACTTTGGCCACCAATCTGACTTTATATCTTTCAATGGATCCATCTGCTTTGAGTTTCACAGTATAGATCCACCTGCATCCCACCGTCTTCTTTACGCGAGGTAAAATCACGAGTTCCCATGTCACATTCTTTTAGAGAGCTAGCATTTCTTCATTCATGGCTTCTTTCCATTTTGAGTCTTCTAGTGCTTCATTCACACTACTTGGGATAGATATATCAGCCAACTGCTTAACAAAGTGCACATGTAACTTTGATAATCTATTTAGAGATATATAATTATTGATGGGGTATTTTCCTTTGGCTTTAAGATCTGCTTCGTACTGTACTTGAGGTTTACCACGGTTCTTCCTTTATGGAAGTTGGTATATAGGGGTATCTGTATCCTTTATGCTTTATGAAATCAAATCATCATGATATATTTCATTAGTATTGTCGGTTTTAGGAGGAGATGTTACCTGAATGAAATCCTCAACAGGCGTTTGGTGTGGTAATAGAGCTGAAGACAGGTCTGAAGCGAGCAAATCTTAGACAACGAATCAACTGTCTCCTCCTGATTTTGACAGCTAAGAGGCAAACTGGTCGTGTGGTAGAGCCGAGGAATGTGAAAAATCCAAGGGAGACGACCAGTCGTTTGGAGGCAGAGACGCCTCTTGTGCACTGATAAGGGGTGGCGACCGATCATTGTGGAGTGACGACCAGTCGCTTTGATGTTGAGCCTCTTCCGTTGTGAAAAAATCCAGAAAATTTGGAGTGTTTGGCTCCAAATTCTCCTCATGTGCTTCTGAAAAATATATGTCGTGTTCCCGGAACACTACATCCATGGAGGTACTGACTTGGAGGGTGATAACATCGATAGCCTTTCTGATGCGGGGCATAGCCAATGAAAACACACTTTTCTGCTCAGGGATCCAATTTGTTTCGTTGGTGATCATGTAAGTGTACGAATAGAACACAACCAAAAATCTGTGGTTCAAGGTTTGGGGTGGGAGGTATTTGGATATGGCGGTGAAGTGTTTGAAGAGGAGTTTAGAAATTCAAGATACTTGAGGGAATCCTATTGATAAGGTAAGTTGCAGAGAGGATGGCTTCTCCCCAAAAAGATCGAAGCATGTTGACACCAAATAGAGAGGCATGAAAGACTTCCAGTAAATGTCAATTCTTTCACTCAACCTCCCTATTTTGTTGGGGAGTATATGGACACGAGCGTTGATGTATGATGCCATGATCCTGTAAGAATTTGTTGAGATCATGATTAAGAAATTCGCCGCCATTGTGAGAATGAAGAATCTGAATTTTGGCATGAAATTGAGTCTCCATCATTTTTTGGAACAGTTGAAACTGAAAACTGACTTCTCCGTTGGTTTTGATAAGGGAAACCCAAGTCATTCGGGTGTAGTCATCAATGAAAGTGACAAACCATCGAGCTTTAGCTGGAGTAGCGATCTGAGCAAGCCCCCAAACATCAGAATGAATAAGTGAGAAGGGAACCAAACTTTTATGTGTACTTGATGGGAACGGAACACAATGACTCTTAGCCAATTCACATGTATCACACTGGAAGCTGGAAACACCAAAATTGAAAAATAATGATGGAAACAACTTCTTCAAATAATCGAACGAGGCATGCCCAAGACGTTTATGCCATAACCAAACTTTGTCTCCCTACCTCTCAGAGCTAGCTCCATTTGTGGTGAAAGCTTGACCAACCTTGGTTTCACTATCCAACCCCCAGTCCAAGTATTTGCCCTGCCTAGTACCACAACCAATTGTCTTTTCGGTGAGGATGTCCTAAAAAACACAATGATTTGGTCAAAATGTTACAGTACACCCCAAAGTAGTAGTAAGTTGTGCAACAAACAACAAGTTATGGTCCAATGATGGAACAACCAATACTTAATCAAGATGTATGGAGTTAGGAGAGAGATAGAACCCCCCCCCCAACCACAGGGTAGCGGGTACCATTAGCATTAGACACCATCGACTGCATGGATGGTTTACAAGTAATGAGTTGGCTAGGATCAAATGTCATGTGATCCGTAGCACCCGAGTCAATAATTCATGTGCGCTTGGGAGATGACGTATGGAAAGCAGAACCGTTGGTGGTGGCTATAGAAGCACAAGCCTGTGTAGCATGTTTAACATGATTAACCACATGCTTCTTTGAGTCTGCAAGGAGGGGAAGAATTGTAGTGGGGCCTGACATCACAGCGGAAGGAAGATTTGATAAAAGTTTGTGTTGGTGGGAAAGGATTTGATTTGAGAATTTGAGGAATTTGAGTTGAGGAATTTGGATTTGAGGAATTTGATGTGAAGAATGTGATTTATGAATTTAATTTGGGAGGTATGTGTTTAAGGAGTTTGATAAGAGAATTTGAATTGAGAGGTAAGGAATTTGATTTAGAGTTTGGGTTTGAATTTGAGGATATGATTTGAAGGCTTAGAGACAACCTAGGATCGACCGCTCTGATACCATGCTAAAATATGAATATGGTTTGAATACTTTAGATTAATTATATTCTTCTCGATAAGGAGGTATATATAGAAGATTACAAGTAGTGCTTTACAAGGAAATAAATACAGGAATTAATTAGGAGAATATCTCCTTATTATACAAGGATTGTCAACTATATGCAAAAAGGAAATAAATCACGTAATTAACTTAGGAAATAAATCTCATTGATTTGTTGGTTTAACTCACGTCAACAGTAGGTAATTGTAAAAAATGAATTAGCGTTAGAATGGTTCTAGATATGAACAAATAAAATACCAACTCGACTTTTGGTCTTGAATGTGAAGCCTAAATCCAAAAAATTGAGATTTTGGTGTCTACTATTTCCAATCTGACCACAAAAGAAAAAGGGAAAACAAAAGAAGAAGAAAATGTGTCTAGATATTGAATGCTAGTCGTGGCACAAAAAAAATCCCAAATTTTGGTAAAGCAAAATATGGTTAAAAATGGGCCGACAAATAAAAAACACTATTGGGATTAAAAATGAGTGTTGCTAAACGAACCCTAAAATTAACTAAGTACACTCTCCTACCAAAGTATTTATTGAATTACTAATTTACCCTAATACAAAATGACCAAAAAGGATATATTGAATTGTGAAACAAATGTAATTTTAATAAGTACACCCTACTCACTATATTCAGCCCTAATCCATATTTGGATTGATCAAATAGCTGGAACTTTTTTGGTGAACCTCATGGTTCGCGTTTTGGTTTATGATGGGCTCCCTAGCCCTCCTTTGTAATCTGTCCTTTCTTGGGTTTTGTTTCTTTCACAGAACTATGTTTTGTTCTGTGTGAAATTTTCTCAGGTTTTGTTTGGGGTGGAGGAGTCTCTCCCTTGGTATGTTTTGTATTTCCTCTTTTTGGGAGGTTGAAGGAAGTATTATGGATAAATAAGAAAAAAGAAAAAAGGGGGCTTTAATTTAATAGTTAATTGGGCTTAGACCTATAAAATTCACTTTAAATCACCTATAGCCCTTTCCTTTATTTTTCTATTTAAAATACCCAAGTTTTTCAAATAATACTAGATGACTAGGATCCAACTAAGCAAGTTACCTAATATAACTTAAAATATGATTTATTATATTTTTCGCATTCCAAAACTACCCATATTTATAAGCTAACGTGTTATGTGGGGGGTGTAAATAATGACACACGTTGAATTTGGAAAGATCTCCAAATGGTTGTAATGGATGTAGAAATTAATTTAGAAACTTATTTGAAATTAAATATTAAATTCAACATTAACGTATTAGTAATCTATAGGTTATTAACATTTTGGTTTATTTAATAAAGAAATTATGTTGTTTTCCTTTTATGAATTATATGACTAATAATCTATTAAATTCAGCATTAACGTTCCAATCTATTAATCAATATCATTATCGATTATCGTGATTAGTAATCAATATCAATATCATTATCAATATTATCAATATTGATATTGATATTGATAATATCAATATTGATATTGATATTGATAATATCAATATTGAAGTGGACATTATTATTATTAAAAAATAGGTCGATTATTGTCCATAAAAAATAAATAGATTATTATAAAAAAAAAGATAATACGTCAAAAATTGTCAATATCAATATTGACATTTTTATATTGACATTATCAATATCAATAAGTTGATAATATCAGTATTGATATTGATATCAATATCAATATTGATATATTGATGAAGAGTTTATTAATATATTCAACATTATCTACCTATTGATAATAAGTAGATTATTATTGTCAATAATATTATCTACTTTTATCTTTTTAATATCCATATCAATATATGGATAATAATATTGACAATAGGTAGATAATAATAGGTAAATTACTGTCCAAAAAATATATTGACAATATGAACCTATTTTTTCTCTAAATAATGTACCTTTTTTTTAATTGTACCTTTTTTCTCTCTAAATAAAGCACCTATTACTTGTTTTATGAAAAATAATTTGATCATCTTTTTATTGTCTGTTTTATGAAAAACAATTTTTTATTTATTTATAAATGAATCTATTTTTTATCTCTAAATAATGTACGTATTTTTTCTCTCTAATAATGTACCTAGTAAAACAAGTTACCTAGTATAATGAACCTATTTTTTTGCTAAATTTTGTATCTATTTTTTTCTCTAAATAATGTACCTATTACTTGTTTTTGAAAAATAATTTAATAATCTATTTATTGTTTTTTTTATGAATTTTTTTAAATGAACCTATTTTCTCTCTCTAAATAATGTACCTAGTAAAACAATTTAACTAGTATAATGAACGTTTTTTTTTTCTTCTACATAATGTACCTATTTTTAATTTATAAAAAATGTGCATAAATTTCAATTATACAACGTACCTATTTTCTATAAATTATTGCGTACCTATTTTTAATTTATGAAAAAATGTACAGAAATTTCAATTACAAAGTAACTAACTCAGTGTTTTTTATTTAATTTTTTTGGTAAATAATATACCTATATATTTATATTTATATTTATATTTGTCATAGGTACATTATTGGATATGTAATTTACAGATTTTTTTTTTGGTTTGCAATTTTAGGGGCGATATGTTAGAAGGGAATGGCAACCAAAAGAAATGGGGTGATTGGTATGCTAGTAATAAGGAGTATTATTTGCAATTATGGCTGTTAATGAAATGTTTGAAATAAATTATAAATAAAATATGAAGTCTGATGGCAACGATGTAAAAACATAAGAATACTATGACCTCTTATATCCTACTGGACATTTAAGTTTGAAATTGGGTTTTGCACATAGATTTATAGAGTAATGGGTATATGTTTAGAAAATAAAAAATGTAGGAGCCTATATTGGACAAACCCTTAATTTAATTAGGGTTTGATGAAGTACTTCTGAGATGGACCCAAGACCATTTATAATACTACAATGCTGCTCAGAGAGAGAGAGAGAGAGAGAGAGAGAGAGAGAGAGAGAGAGAGAGAGAGAGAGAGAGAGAGAGAGAGAGAGAGAGAGAGTGGTTTGAGGAGTTTAGTGCTGGTTTGGGTTGAACTTTGTAGAACCTTTTCCCCCGTTGTACTTCTTTTTTTCAAATGGGTTTCGGTTTCTTTGTTTCTCAGCAGGTGCTTTCACTTTTCTTGAAGCCTTCGGCTTGTCAACAACCCAATACAGATGGGTTCTTAGTCTCTCAGTTCGGCCTTTAATTTAATTAGGGCGATAGAGTGATAGAGTGATAGAGTGCATTAGGGTGTACCAATAATATTTTTGGTAGTTAAATATGGTGTACTTAGTTAATTTTATATTTTAATTAAAATATTAGGGTGTACTTAGATCATAGGGTGTACTCAATTAATTTTAGGGTTAATTTAGCATCACAATTAAAAATTTGATATTTATTTCAGTCTAAAAATTGAGATAAGTATCAAATTCATCATAAATATATATAATTTTCATCATTTATTTGAGTCCAACTTGAATCTCCTTCAGCTAATAAATACCACTAACCAACCACTAACCAACGGCTCAATTACGACATCCTTCCTTCTATATGGTTCAGTAAGTTTCCTTATATCTTATACAAAATTTGATATATAGGATATGGTGTTAAGATCCGTCGTTGTAATCTTTTGAATTTTATTTTATTTTTAAATGCAGCATTATCTTCCGTGCATGAAGTTACTGGGCATATGACATCTTGTATTATGCTCTGGCACTCGTTTTCATAACACGAGTTCACCGACAAGATTTGTCCTAGTCATTGGGTCTTTGACCAAATCAGTAATTACGGTTTGGTTCGGTCAATTTCATCAATTCGGCCGAATTAATGCCCACCTCTAAATAAATACCACTAACCAATGGCTCAATTACAACATCCTTCCTTCTATATGGTTCAGTAAGTTTCCTTATATCTTATACAAAATTTGAGATATAGGATATGGTGTTAAGATCCGTCGTTGTAATCTTTTGATTTTTTTTTTTAAATGCAACATTATCTTGCGTGCATGAAGTTACTAGGCATATGCCATCTTGTCTTATATGCTCTGACACTCGTTTTCATAACACGCGTTCACCGACAAGATTTGTCCTAGTCATTCGGTCTTTACTTTGCAGCTGTTACCAATAATGTGACTTTTAGATTTATCTTCTCCGAATCGCTACTCTAAATATAACTCGCAAAGCTCTCTGTAAAGCTAATCTCTTTATTCGCAATCACTCACTTTCCGAACTGTGAGTGTACCAAATAGCTTCCCTCACGCTAACCTCACTCATCCCACTTTCCATTTATTTTCCTTCCTGCTATTGCTTTCTCTACTGTTATAAATACCATTAAGAAAGAAACCCAAAAGTCCAGAACGGGGTTTCTCTTTCTTGCATTCTTTCACTCTTTCAGATTTTTGTCTCTCAGCTTCTCTCATTCCAGGTACAGAGTAATAATGCTTTTGGTTTTCATGGTGATCAAAAGAAGCTGTTCTGTTTTACTTTTTTTCTTTCTTTATTTAGTTTCCAGGGTAGAGCTTATTATCAAACATTGGTTCTCAGTTTCTGTCATTGTGTAATGAAACTTGGTGCTTGAGATTGGATTGGAGTCTCATATGAGCTGAATGCAGTTTGGGTTTTGGCATAAACAACCCATCAAGCTGATTAGACTTAATGGCTAAAAAGATATCAATAGTCGCTTTGGTTAGAAAAAGCATTCTGGACTGAAGAACAATAGTTTTCAATTTCAGATTTTTTTTTGTTTTATAGAATTTCCAATCTAAGATTTGGAATTGATGATCAAGTAATGTGGCAATCTTTTGCTCCTTTCTTTTCCTTGTGTCTCTATGTGTATATAGGTGCTAAATGAAATTTTTTTTTTATCTCTTTTGATTTTTCAAGTTTGGGTTTTCCATCGAATGACTGCACGGATGGTGTTGGTTCAAAATGGAACTGGATTCTGGATGATTAGCTAACTTTATGCTCTTATTAGTACAGAGTAAAGGTTAAAAATTCCCTGTGTTGCTCTTCCTTTCACATTAAGCAATGTGAAAGGAGAGAAAATTTGTTTGGTGGATTTCTTTTTGGCTGGATGTATTGGGGTGCTAGCTATGACAAACTGCTAAGTAAACTAGATTGCCCTGAATTTTAGAAGAAAAAACAATTATGATACTTGTTTGGTCCTTCAACAATTATATGAATTATGGAGTTATATTTTATAAATTAGATATAGATTATTGAGTAAAGAGAAAACTTTTTAGTTTTGGGTATTGCATTCTATTAGAAACTTATGGTACTGTTATGTAGGGGAAAACTAAGTCTACCATTAAGCTATGAAGCGAATGCTCTGTTTTTCTTTGTGTTCTATTCAATTCTACACGCTGAGTGATTTAAGCAGGGAAAAGTTGAAATGCCTTGTTCCTTCCTACTCAAATTTTATTGCAACTATCATGCTGTCGTGTATACTCTTTTTATTTTTATTTTTATATATTGATTGCTAAAAATTTTGTGCAGAATGGCCCATGCAAGATTAGGCCAATGGTTAAGTCTTCTAGTATGTTTACTGATATTGCTGAAAGCAGAAGGCCATCCTGTGGGAATTACTCTTGTTGAGAATGCAGTTGCCAAAGGAGCTGGTGAGAAATATTAGTGTAATTGAGTACTTTTCTAAAGTTTCATTGTTCCATTTCACTTTCCTTTTAGTTTTCATTGTTCGAATAACTTTTTTTTATTGTTGTTTTTACTTTTCACTCTGTGTTCTAAAATTTGACATGTTATACAGTTTGTTTGGATGGGAGCGCACCAGCATACCACTTTGACAAGGGATTCGGTGCAGGAATCAACAATTGGTTGGTTCATGTTGAGGTTTGTCATTTTCCTGCCATGTTAAAATGGATTTAAAAGATAGAAAGGATAGCTTTCACCAAAATAAAAAAGATAGAAAGGATATGGTGGGGATGTTAATCTTAAAAGACCATGTTGTGTTCTCTCAGCTCCACCTTCTAGTCAATGAGAGGGAGCTTAGAATAGATTATTGGAGAAGAGAAATCTGTATATTACATCTGAGCTTATACATTATGGCCTCTGAATGTTATAATATTAGTCAAATATTGTTCTAGAATGCTGTGAACTTGTGCCTCAGTAACTTCCCTTTTTTTGGGGGACTATGAAAAAAGAATAGTCTACAATGTGGGGTAGCCCTCTCCCTCCCATATGCCTCTCCTCACTATACTGTTGTCCAGGTCTGGACCTGGGATCTTGAACTAGGGTGTTGGTCATGCCACTAGGGTACCAAGCATTAGCTTAGTAAAACTAGTTGTAAAATACTTTTGCATTAAAGTTTGAAATTTCTTTAATTGATATTTGGTTCTTAGGGAGGAGGATGGTGTAACAGTGTTGCGACTTGCCTTGATCGTAAGAATACCCACTATGGTTCATCAAACAAAATGGAAAAGTCAATGTCTTTTTCTGGGGTTCTTAGCAACAAGCAAAACTTTAATCCAGGTTTGGTTTGCCTTCATGTCTCAATCTTTTCTTTTTTGAAACTTGAAACAAATCCTAAGAATGGCTCAATAGTTGATGGACATATATATAATTTTTTAGTTTGAAGTTCTTGTTTGTTTTTTTGTGGCTAACAAGAAAAACTGGACCCTTTTTCATTTTTATGCTAGACTTCTATAATTGGAATAGAATCAAAGTTAGGTACTGTGATGGGGCGTCATTCACTGGTGATGTTGAAGCAGTAAACCCAGTAAGTTAATAAACTTCAATCAGCAACCCATGTTTTACTTTCATAACAAATTCTGAATCTTGTGTTCATTCTACTAATTTGATCAGGCAACAAATCTTCACTTCAGAGGAGCAAGGGTTTTTCGTGCCATCATTGATGATCTATTAGCAAAAGGAATGAAAAATGCTCAAAGTGTATGTCCCATTTTAGGAACTGTCTACTTTTGTCATCTTGTCCTCATTTCTGATTGTTTGTTAGTACTACTTGTGATTACAGGCTCTTCTCTCTGGTTGTTCGGCTGGTGGATTGACCTCAATTCTTCATTGTGATAACTTTCGTTCTCTCCTACCTTTGGGTACTAAAGTAAAATGTCTGGCAGATGCTGGTTACTTCATTAATGCGTAAGCTGTATTTTATATCTTCTGTCTTGAAGACTTGACCTTATATTATCTCTATTCTATTTCAGAATTCTTAACACCTTGTAATGACTAACAGGAATACTGTTTCTGGATCTCAATACATTCAAGCCTTTTACAGTGAAGTGGTTGCACTACATGTATTGCATCTCTGTTTCTCTCTTTAAGATAATAAAGTGGTCTTTTACTTTTCTTAGGAGAAGAGGATTCTTCTATCTGTAGGCCTCCATTCTGTGCAGGTGATAAGTATTAGCTTCAGATTCTGATTATCTATTTTTTGGGCAGGGTTCGGCGAAGAACTTACCCGCATCCTGCACTTCAAAATTGAGTCCAGGCTTGGTAAGTTTTTATAGTTTTGTAAGATTTTACTCTTCATTCTTTCCTAATTACTTATGATATGTCCTTTTTAATTGTTTTTGTTCAGTGCTTCTTCCCACAAAATGTGGTACCAGTGACCCGGACCCCAATATTTTTTGTAAATGCAGCTTATGATTCGTGGCAGGTTAGCTCATTCTTCTAATCCTTGATTGTAGATCAGTACTTTCCAATTTATTGTCTCGTGTATTACTTTTCCTTTCTAGTTCTTTTTTTCTGTCCTAAAAATGATATAGAACTGTGCTGTCATTTCCCCTTCTTTTTTTTTTGTGTGCCTATCTCATTGGATTTAGTTATAAAAAATATGTGAAGCCAACAACTTTTTAATTGTATGCAAGTTGAAATACTTCATATCATCTTTATGATCAAAATTTTAAATTCCAACAACTTGTTAATGACAGTCATATATGATATATACCGTCTCTGTTACCCTAAATATAACTGAGTAATAGTTTGGTTCATAATAAGTTTTTTTCTTTTCATCCAAATTGTATCCATTCGTAATATACTTCATTTAGTTAGCGTGCACTTTCTCTGATTCCTTGTTGTATCCATTCAGATAAAGAACATTTTGGCACCGGGTATTGCTGATCCTAAAGGGGCCTGGAAAAAGTGCAAGCTTGATATAAAGAACTGCTCACCCAGTCAACTTCAAACCATGCAAGGTGAATATCAAAACCCTCCTTTCCACCAGCAAGCAATCCTGCACAGATTGAAGCTGATAGAATCCTTTATAGCCCCTGTGAAAATTTAAACCAAGATTTGAATTCATTCAAATTTGAATTTGGTTAAATCTTCTGTCATAGTAAAGTTTGATGGTTGAAGTTTCTTAGGGTCTCGTGCACTGCTGCCTGTTCCCTTTAGTCTTTAGATGATGATAAACAATTTAATGAAAGCATGGAGCCACAAACAGTTATGTCAACTTATTAGCAAGACGTATGGGTTGAAATTGATTGCTATGTTATTGAGTCCTACTTTCTCCAGTGAAGCTTCCTTGTACCTACCAAGGAAAGCTTCTTATGTATTGCATCATTGGCATAAACGGCAGCTGGAAAATTTACATGGGTTTTAAAAATGGAATTTGTTTCAGAATATCGGTTGCAGTTCTTAGGCGCACTTACTCCTGCCAGCACCTCCACATCTCATGGACTGTTCATAGACTCTTGCTATGCCCACTGCCAAATTGGAACACAGGAGACATGGTTGGCAGCCGACTCTCCGGTGTTGAGTAAGACGGTAAGAGTCGTGTAGTCTTCACTAAATCTCCTCTCTTGTATGATTATTAGAAAAATTAACAAAAATTTGGGAATAGCGCTCTCTGTTGTCAATTTTTGTAGTGCTTGGTTTTTGTAGTTCTTCTGTTTGAACGAAATTTACTGAGGTGGTTTTAAATTTTACCTACAACCTAAATGTATTCTGCAGACAATTGGGAAGGCAGTTGGAGACTGGTACCACGACCGAACTCCGTTCCAGAAGATAGATTGTCCTTACCCTTGCAATCCTACATGCAAAAACCGTGTGTTTGATTCAAATGTGCAACAAGATTAGTTTATCTATGTCAAAGTGTATAATTTTTATGAGATATGGATATTTATGTAATGGCCAAGGCCTACTTATTGTTCTCAATAATATTTTACTCCTTCGAGCTTGATTATTTAATCCGGTAGCTTTTGTAATTAAAACTCAGCAGGGATTGTTAACAATGTATCAGCCCTGAGATTGAGTAATTCTAAAACAAGATGTTTAAGTTTGCCCGTGGGTTGTCTTTTATACGGGTTCAAGCCAAAGTGCACAAAACAAACTAGCAAGAGCCAAAATCTTAGGAATTTTGGAACAATTCCTAGTCCAAGATCACACAAATGGCAAGACAATGAAATTGAAGCAAACGAGAATAAGGAAACACATAAAAGTTTAAGAGGTTGCGATTGTGAATCCTACATCGGTAAATTAGAGCCTTGGCTAATAATCATCTTGGGCCTCTCCACCCGTTGCCAATTGGTTTCAGCAGAGTAACGATATAATACTGTATATTGGTTTTGGCAGAGTAACGATATAATACTGTATATGTAAATGTGTATTGTATTATAAGTACTATAAGAAATTTTAAAAGATATAATACAAATGGTGATTTTATTAGCACCCCTTATTTGCTCTTTACACCTCATACTAATTTTAAACATAAATAACCTATTTTACCCTTGTACATAATTACCGTTAAGGACAAAAAATATTTAAAATAAAAATAAAAATTGCTCATTACACCCCACATATGTTCTTGCAACCCTAGTTAGACTTTTTCCTCAAACCATCATGTTCATGCAACCTAACAAGGTTTATACGCTTATATTGGTGAAAAAAATATCTTATTTTTATTCATGAAGGGTGAGACTGAAGTTAGAGAGGCTTCGAATGAGGTATGAGTTTATTGTTTGGCGTTTTTCAAGTTTAGGGTTTCATTATGGTCGCTGGTTACTTTCAGCACACTAGTACCGAACGAGACAGGACATTTCGATGGAGTGCCACTGAAAAATAGAAACATATTCCGTAGATAGCCACTGAAAAACGGAAACAGATTCGATGGACAGTCACTGAAAAATGGAAACAAATTCAGTAACATGGAACAGGGTTCGGTGGTGTATTACCGAATTTTACCTACTATTCAATGACAACGAAGTTGGGACAAAGACAATGATGTATGAGCAGTTTGTTAAGGCAAATTAACAGGCCACCTCTAGAAGAAGAAGCTGCCTAGTTTTCAAGTAGTGTAGTTTGAAAAATATGTGTTCAATCTTTCTTAGTGGTTTCCTAAGTTCGTCAAAGAAGAAACTTTTAGACAAATGTCAAGGAAAAGTGAAATTCTCGAACAAATATTGGAGAAACTGGTTAATAAACAGTTGGCATTATCAGAACAACTTTCTAGAAAGAAAAAACCAAAAATCAACTCAAACTAAGAGACCACGAAAACCACTATGGTACAACCCCACTGGCCAAGAAAATGTTTATTCATGTAAACTGAAGGGATGAAAACATAGGTACTACTGTACAAGCAACTATTTGTCGCATATGAACTAAAAGGTAACTGTTTATTACATGCTATTCAAAACTCATGATGAACAAATGCTTGATTGGAAGGATCGCGGTTTGCAACTTGGGTGTGCAAGGATGACCATTGCCACCTATTCAAACTCTTTACCGTAGATTTTCAAGCTCTCGTGGCTGAAATTCTGATGCAAAACAAAGTGTGTTTAGCTCTTCTGCAGCTTCAAGAGCTTGTGTCATCTTCATATCAAATCCAGATCAAGTCATACTTAAATTGCAAAGCTTCTTTGCAAAGCACGGGATACAAAAATTCCAAGTAGCCTCTTTCTCAACCTTCATTTAGCACCTGATGGTGCACTTTCAAGGGTCAAACCAAAATCTCCAGAGAGAAAATCAGCACTTGAAAGTTACAATGCAAATTATTTTCTTACGAGAAGAAGCATAACAAATATTGTTATATTTTCATACAGAAATGTTAGTAGTATGATATACAAAACCTATAGCTTTCACCAAAAAGCCTGATAATGACGTTGTTTGACCTCAATAGCAGCTATGGAAGTTGAAGTGAAATTCTTGATGATCATGTTTTCTTGGAAGGTCCTTTTTTTTTTTGGGTTTTTATTGAACTCTCTTAAATCTTTGTAAGTAGCATATCAATATTTTTGGTAAATAGAAATTAATTAATCATCAAATGCCATGTTATTAAATGGTGCTTGAATCAAATACACTTATAATTATATATATGCATATATGTAAGATATGTGTAAGAAAGATGGCTAAAGGTTGGCATACACTAAATATGTTCACCTGTCATGAGTGCAATATCTTTCAAAATAGCTTTATTTCCCTCTCTAAATCCAGGACATTTAACAACAGCAACATTAAGTAAGCCCTGAGTTTTGTTCACCACTAGTGCTTCCATAACTTGCTTTGAGATATCCTCTATAATGATTAGTAGCGAGATACTCAATTGGGTTGTCTTTTCCAGTAAAGGAACAATTTCTTTAATAGTAGAAATCTTTTGATCAGTTACTAGGACCTTGGCTTTGTCAAACTCCACAACAGATCTTTTCCCTTTGTCAAACTGTATTGGACAAAAAATAATAGATTCAGTGCATGCATAAGAATGGGTACTAACACATACTTGAAAGACATACAAACCAGAAACCCATTCGCTTGAAATATTTGTTCTTGAAACAAGACTTCTAACATAAATTAAAGAAATAAAACAATGAACCCGAGCCTAACTCTAGTCCAAGATTTCCCTTGTGATATGTAACATTGAAAGATTATCTATAAGATTTCAAAAATAGCTAATTATGTTGTCATCAGATCATTTCCCAATGAAAATTCCCATAATCCGAATAGTTTGCAATCAAGTTGAAAAAGAGCTAATTATGATGACTCAATTGAGATTACTCCATCAGGGCCAATCTTATCCATAGCTTTAGCAATCAAGTTCCATATGAATTCATCATTTCCAGCAGAAATTGAGACCATAGCTGCAAAAGGGGGAAAATGCTATAAACAGACACAAATTCGGTGGATTGCCACCGAAGAACAGACACAAATTCGGTGGATAGCCACCGAAAAACAAACTCAAATTCGGTGGATAGCCATCGAAAAACAGACACAAATTCAGTGGTAACCCACCGAAAGTAACATCTTGTTTCGGCAAACCAAGGTCGAACCCTCAGAATATAACCACAGATTCATCAACCCTCCACACATTCATCAGCCCTCAGAACGATAAATATAGAAATCACAATTGAAATCAAACCTTGGATTTTCGGAGGATTTTGAGGTCGTGCACGATGGTCGAGTTCCCCAATTAAAACAGAAAATTTGCAATGGGGGTGACGTCGCGGGGTGCCAAGCGATGGGGGTGAGGTCGCGAGCTGCTAAGCGATGGGGGTGAGGTTGCGGGGTCACAAGTGATGGGGGTGAGGTCACGCGGTGCCAAGCGATGGGGAGTTTGGGGTGTGCGATTGTGGCAAGCGGCCTGGGGGTGTGGTGGACTGCGTTAGAATTTGACTGGGGTGTGCGATGGGGTGCGCATGAAGAGCCAGGGGGTGTGCAATGGGGTCCCTTTGAAAATGAAAGGGAGTTGCGATGGGGTGCCTTTGAAAATGAATGGGGTTTTCGATGGGGAGTGTTTGATATGTGATAGGATTCACACAGATTAGTTAGGAATGGGGTGTAGTGAGGACAATTTAGGAAGAAATATGGGGTGTAGTGAGTATTTTAAAATTTGACTAAAATGTAGTGGGGTGTAAAGAGCAAATAATATGGTGTAAATAAAATCACCCTAATACAATATAAGGAATGGGTCAAACAAGGACTCTCTTTTTGAAAACCTAGTAGGTAAGGAAAGGAAATCCGCAGTCATAGCTTAGCCAAGTTGTCTCAAAAAAATCCCAATGGAATAAGAATAAGCAAACCAAATCCAAATACAAATACAAAATGAACAAGGTTTAATATAGAATATTTGGAAATTAAAAAAAAAATTTATAATATTAAGATGAGAGGTTGGTATGAATGGCATTCTCACTCTCTCTCCTCCATCCCCCACTTATGAATGGCATTCTGTTAACTTACTATTTAAAAACCATGGGTAGAGGGGGTGTTCTCCAACAATGAAAGAAGAATGGTATAACACTTAAAATGCTATTTAAATGACAGTTAATGTTTTGGGCTAGATCGAGAAGAAGACAATTGTTATAGAAACTTATTATGATGGGATACAACCTTTGATTTTGAATGAACAGCAGGATCTGTACTTTGAGAAACAAGTCTCAGCAACCTCAGCGCTAGGAACTTCCAGGCTCATTCTCCACTTCCCCATAGAAGATATGACACTACCCAGATGCTCAGCCATTGCCATTTCCAACGAGCCATACTTTTCCCATCCTAGAGGGTTTCATATCTCGCGTGCCACGGAAAGTGTATTTACCCTGAAGCTCATATCGGCTATTGCCTTGCCCCAGAACTGTTTTCTCAACAGAATATAAAGAATGTTATGTTAACGAATACCAGTGTTAGGCATGTTATACCGAAAAAAGAAAAAGAAAAAAAGAAGAGGAATAGGTGAAGACAAATTATTGTTGTCTTTTAAGTATTGATGCTAATTCATTCAAAATGACTTTGACAAAGCTCTAAATCTAACCAAAAATACTGAAATAACAAGCGTGAAGTTCATGGTGAGTGCACATTGATTAAGTTGATATGTCATGGTTAATATACTTAAAGGAAATTTCTGGGATATGTATTACCGCTAGAGAAAGAAGAACATCTCAATTGAGCGAAAGGAAGACAAATAACCAAGTAGGGAAAACACAAGAAAAGTATTCATCACAATCGTCGCATGAATCAGCAACCAATTGACTGGCACTAAAATTAGCAACAAATGTGACGTAAAGAAGACAAATCAGAGAGACCTTAGACAGTGATAAACCAACGAAGAGAATTCAACTCAAATATTTGGCGAGTTTTTAAACCCCACACTTCTCTTTATTCTCTCAATGTTCTAAGTTCATCCCAACTTCTAATTAAAAATTTCACAGTGTCTAATAAAACCCCATTATTTTCCCAAACTACCCCTAAATACATACCGATCATAAAAATTAAAAAATATAAAGAGTTTTTCTATTTAAACCCTGTATTTTTCTTCGTGGTGTTTCTGCTGTTATTCCTAGATGGTTTTAAGAGATTAGCCCAATGTGGCCACGTTGGTTTTCTCTTACATAACCATCTTTTCTTTTCTCTCGTTGAACCTCTCTCGCAATTTTCAGTGTTGTTTATGAGTTTCTTTCCCATGAAAAGCTGTGTTCCAACCACCTTGCCCATGAAGCATAAGATTAATAATTGGCTTTGTTGCTTTTCTTGATGTGCTGTCCAAAATGAAAACAAGTGTTGTCTGGTTATTGCAGCTTCCCATAGTTTGGTTTTTTTGGTCAATAAGAACTTTCATTCAAGGAGAGCAATCCAAAAAGATTACAACTCAAATAGGGAGAAGCAGCGCCATGCGATAAAACAGAAGTGCATGCAAAGCAAATAAACTCAATACATCCTTACAAACTGCTACAAGAAAGAGCCCCACAGTATGGGAGTGGTACGACAATCCAACTTCAGAGAGTCTTGGCCATCTTGAACAGCGCATGATATATGGAGGTTGGAGGAGGGCAGGGAAGACCATCACGATTTAAGACATGCACCAGAGAGGTGGGGGGCCTGGATACCCAGACTTCTGGACTCGACCTCGATAGTGCCAGCGACGCAAGATGATCTGCCGCTTCATTGTTTTTCCTACTGGTCCATTCCCAGTTACAGTTTGAGAAATTGGAATTGCATTCACGAATCCTAGACAGGAGTGGGTAGAGATTCCATCTTCCACGCTTTATGTTTCCTTTCACGCTCTCAATCAGTTCTTTGGAGTCAGATTCAAAGCAAACCTCTGATAAGCCCAACTCAGATGCCCATTTGCAACCTTCAAAACCAGCAATTGCCTCAGCCATGATCACAGATTCCGCGTGGAAAGATAGGCATTTCGCTCCCATGAACTCACCATTTGCATTTCGTGCTATAAGACCTGCTCCCGCTTTGCCAGAAGATGCCAACCAAGCAGCATCAAAGTTAACTTTAATAACATGGGCTTCCGGTGCGGTCCAAAAGCCAAGATTTGGAGAGGGTCCATCGCAAAACCTCCTCACATTCCTTCTGTTATTCAACGCAGTCAGCTCCTCTACTTGAGAAAGAATGGATTTGATGGCTGATAGATCAATATTTTGCATATATAATCTATCTCTATTTGCATTGTTTTCGTGTGAAATTGTTTAGTTTAATGTCTTTTGTGTAGATTTTGTAGGCTATCGTTCCTAGCAAGGGGTTTGGAGCAAAAACTATGGTTTTGGAAGATTAAAAGACCGAAATAGGTGGAATTATTAACTCAACAAAATATCAAGCATTCACTATGTCATTTCATCAAACACCTGGAGTGCATCTGTGCAAGTGACAATTTATATCCACAACTGGTCTCAGTGACCAGCGCCAGAAAGATTGAGATAGAGAAGCTTACCATCACAGTGCAACCTTTCTCATAAAGAAGAGCCCAACTTTAATTACTGATATTGTGGAAATGGTGGGTTGCGTCATCTGAGCAATTGCTGAGAAGCTAGAGGTCAAAATAATGGTCTGAAAGGAAAGAAAGCAAATGCATGAGAATTGCATTATTAAAAACTAAATGGCTTTGCAATTGATGAGACAATTGCTGATCACCTTTGAATAAGTTGGTGTCGTCAATTATTGAAGTTTGGAGAAGACTAACTTCGTGCTTGTTGATTTGAGCAACGAATTGCTGAGGCTTCGCATCAATATATGGGCTGAAATCTCTTGGGCTTATTTAATCTTACAGCGATCAATTCAAGCTGCAGCCCTTGATGTTGAAAACGACAATGTGATTTGGATTAGAGTTGCTGCCAAGGAGATGTCGTCACATGTGAAGCTGAAGAAGGCGTGTATGGGGCTGAGCTCGTGTGAGTTTTCCTTCTATGAGATGGAGATAATAAGTTCCAATTGCAGCTGCACCTTTTATCCTTTTCTAAATAGGACTTGTTTTCCCAAAGCAAATATTCTAAACCTCATTTGACTTGGATAGTTTCCAAACTAAAGTGCCGTGCCTCTTTTTCTCCCTTTTCAGATTAGGTATTCTTTTATTTTCCTACTGTTTCTCTATTTCCCAAATCCTTCCTAATTAGATATCCCTTTTCCTTATTTTTGGAGGATTCTCTTGTGCCTATAAATACAAAACCTAGGAGCCAAAAATCAGATATCACCTTCAGTCATATTCATCCTACCATAATTCCTTCTTTACACCATAAATTCAAATACACTCAGAGAAATATCGAGAAATTTAAGAATCTGCTCTTTGTGCTTAGGAGCTTTTGAAGGTGTTCTTGTGAAGATCGAAGATCAAGTCCATCGGCCAAATCGGTTTTATGACAACAATTCTCTTGTTTATATTTTCTTTTGTCATGAACTAATTTCCCTTGCTAAGGCTACGATGTAGCCTAACCATGAATACTTAATTTTTATAGTTATATTAATTTACGATTATTATCCCATGTTGAGTATTTATTCGTTCTTAATGATTTAAATATCTAGCTAATATTTAATTGATGATCAAACGGAGACCGAGAGGAGAAGTTTGGTGTTTGCTTCTTGTAACAAATACCATGACTTGAATGAGTGCGAGAGGACTAACATGACTCATGCGGTTTTCTTGCGGGTTCTCATAGAACTTAATGGGTTCTTGATTAATTAAATCATTTGCTCGAGAGAGAGTGGGTTATTAATTAAGAATACTTTTGCTTGAGCCGAGAGGGAATATCAAATAATTAAGGAGAAACCAACTGTCAACATGGATAGTAATTAGGATTAATTGGCTATAAGAATTAAGTGGAATTGGTTATGGTGAAATCGGATGCCCTAGTGTCTCATAAACTTGAATTTCCATCTTTATTTAAATTGCTATTTTTTATAACTGTTTTAGTTTAATTAAATCAATCAATCTTATTAAACAAGCTGTTCAAATAAACTTAAGAATTAATCATAATTGGTAATTAATAGGAAATTACGGTCTTCGTAGAACGACACTCTACTTACTTCTATATTACTTGCATGCGGATTGTGCGCTTGCAATAAAATTCACAACAATGGCCAAGAGAGGTTGTGGTTTGCATTGATAAAAAAACAAAACGGTTCCTTGTTTTCCAAATAATCCAGCATGTAACAGCAATAAGTATGATTATAGAACTAGGCTGTCCAAATTGACAAGTGTCATTGAATTGCTTGAAATTAGAAATTACATGAACAAAATTGACTAAATTGAAACAAAACGGACCTAGAGGTTTACCACTAGTGAACTACATGGAACAAAAGTGACGTTTTATTTTTTGTTTTAAAAAACCTCTTTGACAGTTTTACCAAAGTGGTGTATGGAATCGGTGACATGTCTGTAATCCAAATTAAAAAAAGGAGAAATTGAATTCCTATTACGGATACTCGTGTGTTTATTTTAGGAATCAAAATATGAGTGGTTTGGAGTATTTACTTCCCCATGTAAGGTTCTGTGTTCGAGTCCTAACATCCGTGTAGTGTGTGTGAATTTAGTAATACTATCGCTCCTCTCAATAAGAAACGTCCTTAAAAAAAAAAGTGGGACCATACAAAATCAAGAATTCAACTTCTGATTTTGGAGTAATTAGACTGTGAGGGGGAGTATTCTAATTCGTCCAAGAACTAACAATCCATCTTTTTTACCTATTTTAACAGTGTAATTTTCGAGCCTTTGGTCTTGGGTCATACATAACCACAGAGCAGGAGAGCATAAGAGTTTTACGATCATTCCAAGTTGACGAAATGGATTGGGGTTTTGTACATAAAGCTTGGGACAAGTGGGCTTCTCCCAATATCGGATCTGGTGAGTGCCGCCTGCGGAGCCTCGCCTGTCTGTGCATATGTTCCCGATAAGTCTGTATATTTTGGTTTTCATGCATTGAAATGTTGCAGATAAGCCATTAAAAGCAGCTATATTGATCAACTACGACCCAACTGGTCCGTCTCGCTTGTTGTCTACTATGTAAGTCAGATTCAAATTCAAACTCATGCGCGCTTTTAATAATTTTTGTTTTTGGGTTTTGGCAACGGACCTATGTTCAAGCAAGATTGTAGTATAATGCTTCTTTCTGATGGGTTCAATTTAAAGGTTACAAGTCCAAATTGTTCATCCAATTCCAGAGATTAATTGATGCTTTTGTACAATTTATTTCAAATTTTGTATTTATAGTTGAATCTTCAGCTTATGAATTATCTTCATAAAATAAAAGTGGAAAGGGGCAGGCTATAGAAGGAGAGGACAATGTGTCTAACGGAAATGGTTTTATTTGGTTCAAATATTGAACTCTTTATTGGGGGCTAGTATGTGTTTAGTAAAACTTTTGGTAGTGTAGCAGGGGTTGATTTATTACCTCTGCAACTTTTCTTTACTTTATTTAATATCATTACACTAATAAAGCCCAGCTTTTGATGACTTTGATAAGTGGGTGACCTTGTGGAAGGATCAGGTTGAAAGCATCTTGTTTGGTGTTTCTAATATAGATGAATTAACATAAGACGAGATATTGAGGGAATCATTGGTAATGTTAACATTCTGCAATTCGATTCCATCCTTCTCTCTCAATGTGAGTGTCATGCTATATGTGTTGACCTTTCACAAAGTTGGCATTATACTTCCAGGAACCTTTGTCTTCATAGCTTTCAGGAAAATTGCTTTCTTTCCTCTGTAGCCTAGATTTCAAAGTGGTTTTCAACAACCGTGCTTCATATTCCCTCCAACCCCAATTTAGGTTTTATCTTTGAGATATATATGATGTTTGAGCCACAGGCTTGTCTGAGGTCTATACTTTTGGACCACTCAGTGGGTACAGACATTATGTCATGTTGTAAAATTTTAGATTGAATTGAGTTGCTTGATCAGCTTTCCTTCTTCAGCACCAATAACTCAATCTTTTTGCTCTTTTGCCCTTCTTCACCATTAATTCATTTGCTGCACCTGCTCATTTTTTATTTTCAAGGAAAAACAAAAAGATATGTGAATACACTAGGACAAATTCAGCTTTGCTACTTATATCCATTATTACATTTATAAGTTCAAATGTTATGGATTAAGAAATAAAAAAATCCCTCATAGAACTTTTTATATGGCCTATTTCCTATATGCATATATGTATGGAGGAAATTCATTGGGAAATTTAGTTTGATGGTGCCTGTGGTTAACAGTCAAATTGGAAGTTGATATGTGCAAATAGGTTTTGCTACATGTTACTTTTGTTACATATATATCAAGATGCTATGGTTCTCTTCTCATGGATGTATTTTAGATGCTTCTAGATTTATTTGGGGTATAAATTTGAGTTTTCTTAACACAAAGAAGGGTCTTAATGAAAGTTTTGAGCTTTGAAGAGGAAATGCAAGCATTAGAAACTTCTTATGACAGGGAGTGATACCATTTGAATATCTGGAAAAGCCTGAGATTGGGGCTGATGATGAGCCAACTATTAAACAAGGGAAAAATAAGGAAGATAAATATCATTTTTCTTAAGTTCATCAACTGAAGATGAAAAGTGAATGAAGCAATTGTACTGATCTTCTTGATAGTTGGTATCAGGCTGTGCAGTATAGTTGTCAAACAGTCTACTCTCTAGTGAAGTTTTCCAAGAGTTGTGAATTTTTATTTTAGATATATACGATTGTTATTATTATTATAATCATTATTTGGCTATTTAGGTTAAAATTTTCTCCAAAGTGTTTAATAGTGTTTTAAATTTTGAGATAAAATCCTGGTTTTAATGTTAAAATGTTGCCTTTTTCGTGTTTTATATACTTGAGATCCACGTAAACCAGTCTACCAAGAGTTGCATCAATTTGGAGTTCAGACTAAAACTCAATACATATTGTTGGGCGCTTAAAAAACTGGGCTTGCATGTCAATATGCTTGCGTTCAAGTTTGCATGTCATGTTTTGTATGTGTACCTTCTTTCAGAAATAATGATAGGGAACAGTAACCCTTACGTCTATAGTTGCTTTCTGCTTGATTTGGTCACGATAAAATTTTACTTAAATGTATCATGCTTATCATTTTGTTCTGTTTGGAAGCACTGTACCTGAAGGTTGATTGTATGCATGCAGCGCAGAAGAAGAAGGGATAAAAGTGAATCCCATCGAATTGAGTCAATTCATTGATTTCATCAAATGTGACAAGCTCCAGACTGAGAGCTTCATTATTGGACCAAACCAATGTAAGGTCTTAATGTGACTGCAATTACCACAATTACTATGTTTAATAAGTAATCACTGTCTGTTTAACTGGAGGATTTGGAGGGGCATATGGTTTTGTATTCCTTATTACATTTTTTTGGGATTTAAAGTGGCCTTATATGGTACTACTGAATCCTGTAAAGTTGTCTTTCAGTTTAGATCATGAACTTTTACAGCAGGTTTTCAATATCTTGACAATGTCTGTTCTTTCACTACAATAAATGAGCTTTTGACGACAACAGAAAACTGCTGCAGAAATGCAAAAAACGTTGCACATATTATGATAAATGTTGCATCAGTTCATGAGAACTGCTCATATATGCATCTTAGGACTGATTTGCTTGTATATGCGTCTTGTTTTTTTACGGCTCCTATATGCATCCTACAGATCTCATCTACAATGATTTATGCTTTGAGATCTAATTGTGGTAAGTTTTACTAGATCTAATATTATGACAGATGTAGTCACATCAATTCATGAGAATTGGTTCTGTGCAAGGTGCATGAACACATCAAAATCTACTGGTGAAGGCGCTATTGTTATGCATACAGCAGCATTTCTCCTGGTTGCATTGTAAGCACTTACCGTCTGTAATTTTACTTTAAGTACTGAAATGAGGTTTGGGATGTGACTGTAATATGTACAGAATGAGAAACTCAAATAATGTATATTTTTCAAGAGATTTGTGATCATTTGTTGTGAATTATAATTCATTCATGCAGGTACGATGGTTCTATTGGCTCAGCATCTCGTGCTATGGTGGCTGTTGATCAGTTTGCGTGGCAATTAACTCGAAAGAACCTGTAACATTGTCAAAAAGATAGTGTAAGTTTTTAGTGTGATATTCTCTGGCACCTTGAATATGTCTTGATTATTATTCTGTTTTTTTTTTCATCACTTGCCACTATTATTGATGTAGAACAGCCCGTATGTGTTAGATTAAGCACTCAAATAATAGAACATAGAAGAATATAAGAGATCGAGGAGACAATATAGATCGAAAAGACGACAGAAAGGGCAGAACAGTAGAACAAGAAGAATATCGGAGGTCAAGGAGACGAAAATATTGATCGAAGGGACGAAATCAGAGAGTTCTAGGAAAAGGTTTACTCAACATTCAGATCTGAATTGTAAAGAACTACATGGGGTTATTTATAGCAAACTAAAACCTAGACATAATAGGATAAAAATCCCTTGCATAAAAAGAAATCCTAACCCAAATAAAATAGGAAACTTAAAACTAGAAATCTGGAAATTTGGAAAAGTAGAAATCCTACTAGAATTTGGAAAACTAGAGAATCTAGGAAACTAACAAATATATTAGGAAAATAATAAATTTAGGTCCTACGCGTCCTGCATCATTCTCCTCCGGCAAAAAGAACTCGACTCCGACGAGTAAAGAGCAATAAAAGCAAAATCCTGAGTGTGAAGAGGCTTGTTGCGTCCTTTAGTTCTTCAAGATTAGCATCACATTTGCCACCTTGAAACCATCCGTTCTGTAAGCATGGAACATTATGCCTGTTAAGAACGTCAAATAGAGATCTCTACCTAGATCCATGAGCAACAGGATCGGCCAACGAACACAAGCGTGTGTGTGGGTGTGAGAGACCCTCAATCCAGTGTGTTCTTAAGTCGTTGCCGTAGTGCCATTGTTTAGGAAAAACACCTGGCTGGGCATGGCGGTCTATGTCAAAATCCAAGTGTCGGTGCACAAAGTTCTTGTCGTGTGGTCGGGGCGGCGAGTTAGGGATGGAAACTGTGTCGTCAACCAGATGAGAACCCATCGTATGTTGGGTATAGTTGGGCTGCAGCATAGAATCAAAAGAAAAGAGGGGCTCCAGTTGAGCAGTGGGCATGCCGATTGATAGTCCCGTGGAATGATTCATTCTATCATTATGCTTACTGATGCAGGGCAGTAGCGATAAGCTGCTGTCCAGCGGCTAAAACTGTGCCAAACCACAGTAGAAACGGAATCCCAGCGATAAACAACACAGAAAATAGATGGATAAAGTGAAGTTGGAACTTAGATAATTGAGCTCTGGTCCAAAGACACCCCTGAGGAACTCTATATTCTGTCATTTCTGAATAAAGTTGTTAAAAGACCCTTATTCCAACTCTTAGCTACGCTTGTATATTAGCCATCAAACCCTAACATAATGGAAAACCTAATTGACAAAGGAAATTAAACCAAATCCTAACTGGAATAGGAAAACTATGATATCAAAAGTAACCCTAGCCCAATCGACTATCAGGCTACTTAGACCTGGAATGCCCATTAGAAGCTCGTGCGTCACTTACCCAGTCACATCTTTATTAATATGTGATATGGAGATCTAGCATGAAATATCTTCTTTCTTGATGCCGGTTTAGTATAATACCAAATTTCTTAGGGAAATATAATCGGATTTGACATTGAGGCAACAAAAGCTAATACAGTTCCTGCTACAAAAATCAGGCTGTTCATGCATCTGTGGTTTCAAACAGCTGATGGTGCAGTGAAACTCAAATATTTTGTAACCGTAAATACTAGGTGTACCGTTCTTATACATGCTCAAACTGCCATGTTTTGTCATCATCACATGCTCAAACTGCCATGCTCTGTCATCATCACATGCTCAAACTGCCATGCTCTGTCATCATCACATGCTCAAACTGCCATGCTCAACTCCATTAACTCTGGTATGATGCAACATATGTTAGAAATAATACCAGCATCAATTGATTCAACAAGCCTTTGGACATTCCCTCCAAAAGAAAAGAGCCTTAGGACATGCTCAACTCCATTAACTCTGGTATGATGCAACATATGTTAGAAATAATACCAGCATCAATTGATTCAACAAGCCTTTGGACATTCCCTCCAAAAGAAAAGAGCCTTAGGACATGATGGCTTTCCCATGTACACAACCTCATAAAGCAAGTAGGGTAGGGAATACCCTTATAATAACCATTTTGTCACTGAAATATTCTTGTAAAATTGAAGAATGCATCAATTAGGAATCACTTTTCACTCTGGAACCTTGAAAATTATCTATGCATGTTCAAATTGATGATGCTTTTATCATCAAGCTTTTTTAAGTTTACCATGCTTGTTTGAAATCCGGCTACTATGTTATAGGACTTGGGAATATAATTTATGCTTATGTTTTATTCAAGTTACAAACAATGTATAGTACATGGTATTGGCATCATATAGTTCAACCAGCCCAGAGATGATAATGATCACACCAGAGTTGTCTTAAAATCATGAAAGAAATTACTCTTCTAATCATAACGTGCTTTCTTTGCTATTGTAGGTACTAGGTTGCTTAAAAGAAGGCTTCTAAGATGCTATGCATCCAATTTGAATGAAAATGGTTCACCCTGGAGCTGCTCTTTTCGTCTTGTTCTATTCTGCTAATGCAAAGATCCTACTGGCAAAGGTGCTGTTATCTGAAAATTGCTGGCCTCGGATGAAACCAAATTGAATGTTAAATTGATTTAGTGGGATAGGCATAGGATTTATTCTTATTTTAACAGAAACAAAAATTATGAGGATCCTTTGGGATCCCAATATTTCAATTTTCATGCAAGATCTACCAAATGAGTTGCATGATTAAACCAAACACAGATTTAAAAGAAGATGACCATGATTGGCGAGCGCATCTGCCATTATATTGCATCTTTTCTTCCATCGAACCCGGGTGCACTTGTAAGGGGAGGTGAGAGTTTGGCCCAGTTTTCCACTGTGGTGACAACCCATGTGCTTATATTGTCTTGTCTAAACCCTATGTTGAATGAAGCGAGTGTTGTAATAACCATCTGTGAATGACCTCCAATACAAATATTTGTTAATCTTAAATGTTTTGCCCAAATAAGTCCATATTTTAAAGCAATAGCTTATTTTTCTTAAACAGAAGCAAAGCCCAAAAAAATGGACCTGCAAATTTCATTTGCCTTTTTACAATTTATAATGATGAATCCAACAGCTGCTCTTGAAAAATAGACAGAGCCATGAAAGTTCTTGTTTACACCATAATTTTTCCAAACCTGGCAAATACATGGCGAATAGCCTCTTTTCTATTTTTGGCATTATTTTAATACTCATTTTCTTCCCATCTTTCCCCATTTCCCTTGCTAGTTGTTAGAACAATGGGGTCATCATTAGGCCCGCGAGCCTATGGGCCGACGGCCCATCGAGAAAAAGTCCATCCCAGTCCTTTGTGGGTCATGGGCGGTTCAGGCCATTGTTCAGTGGGCTGGGCTTGGATTTGGGTGTCTAAAACTCAACTTGGCCCATAAGTTTAGCCCGTTTGAGCCCAATAAAGTTCGACCCGGCCCGCCCATAAAAGCATGGCCCGCAAACCCACCACTAAAATAAAAGAAATAAAAGATATATAATTGGGGTTTGGGTAGTTTGGGCGCTGGTTTGTTTTGGTTAATAATATTAGCCCATTTATCGAAGCCCAGTTGTTTCAACCCGAGCTAGCCTGCATTCCCTATATTGTCTCTCACTCATTTTCAATTTTGAGGAAAAGATGATTTGAAAAGTCGACATGAATAAACTGTTTTGAAAAGTTGATTCTTTTGATTGCTTTTTCCTCCATGTTTTGATTATTTTTTCCTTCATGTTTATTTGCATCTTTATTCATAACATCCGTTTTTTTAATATTTATTATTTTTTTAAATTATTAAATTTTTTAAAAATTAGTATCTAAGGAACAAATGCGTTAAATTAATAATTTTTTAATATTTATACCATTCGTGATTTCTGAAAATCAAACATAGGGCTTAATGCCCCGTCTTCTGGGAAGTCGGGGGCAAACAGATCCCAAGCGGAAATTATAGGTTTGAATTTCCTTAAAGTTCCTCAATCTGAAAGCTCCTCAAGAAGAAACAAATAAAGATTTGTGATGAAGTCTGTGCTGATGAATTCTGGTTCTATGTTTCCCTTTTCTACGTGATTTTTATGTTTTGCTGTTTATATTATCTATTATCATTGTAAGAACTAGAAAAATGAAGTAGTGGATAAAATATGATTTTGTTAATATAGTGGTTGTATGACTATAGCTTCATATTTATGGGGAAAAAAAGTGACATATGAAGTTATGAACAAAGAAAAAAAATGAGAACTATATATATATATAAAAAGAATAAAGTAGGCTTAGCCCGGCCCAATGGGCTTTCTCAGGCCCAGCCCATGGGCTGTTATTTTCTCTCTCCTCTTTGAAGCTTGGCCCGGCTCGACCTAAGCCCATTAAACCCAGCCTGGCCCATTGACGAAGCCAATAGAACATATACTAAGAAACAACTTAAAAACTTTGGGGCCTCGTTTTTTAGGGAGGAATTGACTAGATTAAACTAACTAATTGGCTACATTTCATGTGCAATCAAGGCATAATATGGATATTGTTGTTTAACTTGGAGGATGAAGGAGGACTATTCATAAAAGGTTGAAGAATAAAACTTATCCATCATATTCCCACCAATTTCAAGGGCATTAAAGGGTATAAGTTTTAGTCATCAACTGTAATACCAAAAAAATCGATTTTTGTTGTTATTAATATTCCAAAAAATCATACAAAGTTAACTAAATGTTTGGGAAATTTATGAAGTGGTTTGGTGTGGGAATAATGGATTTACTAGTGTTTAATCTCAGTTTGGACTAAAATACCCTTATGTTTAATTTAATGATTTTTCAAAGGATGTTCAAGAAATTGAAGTAAACAAATTATAATTTTGGACTAGAAAAATAGAACTTGATCTCACGAACGCGAGGGCACAAACGGTTAGCGAATCAGAGTTATAACGAAGGAGAAATTAAATTTTGAAGTTTGAAATTTAATTAGAGGGGCTACTGTGCAAGAATCGGAAAAATTGGAAAATTGCAAAACAATCCGAGACCCATTTCAAAACCCTTGACCTGTTTCATGACCCGATCGGAGGATCTGACTTGACCCAGCTTTTCCGGCAGAGTTAGGCGGTGCCGTTCTGTTTCTAGGGTCAATCATGTGAGAATGTGAAGGTAAAAAGTCCGATATTAGAAAGTTGAGAAACCTAGGAAGGGCTTATAAGGAGTTGAGCTACTCCCCATTGCAAATTAGTTTTGGGGTGGAACCTCAACTTCCTTCATGGTATCAGAGTGGGTTAGCCCATGTGTGAAATCCCAACGGCCACACGTGCTCCACATCACCCAATATGTGTTGTCCAATGCTGGGGTTGAACTGCTAATGCCACTGATTCCAATTCTTTCTATTTTATTTTGAATGCATCTCACTTTGTTGGTGAATATGACCGAGCAATAGTAAATAAGGGTAATTGCTTGATGCTCTTTAGCGATTGCAATAATAGGGTTCCAATTGTTGGGATTTTCTAAGTATTTGTGTTTTGTTTAAATTATTCTATCTAGTTGTTAATAATCCCTTATTGTTAGGGACGTGAGTTAGTGTTAGGTTGTGCACCTAGTTTCTAGGGCAATCCCATCAGTATAGGGATGTTAGACGTGGGGTTTGTTTGTTGCTTGAGTTTCTATTTCTCAGTTTTCTTGTAAGGGTATTTAAGCCATTCCTTAGAGCTTTTGTTAAGTGAATGCACGTTTCCATTGTTTCAATCTTTCAAAAGCCTTTAGTTTCCAACAAGTGATATTAGAGCCCCCACTGGGACCTGAATAGAAAAGAAAACAAGCAGCATCTCTCATCTTGCAGCAGCAAAACCAGCATGGCGAGTGACAATACTGCTTTTGTGCAACCAGCAATCCCAAGGTTAGATGGACATTATGATCACTGGAGCTTTGCTTATGGAAAATTTCTTGCGGTCCAAGGAGTACTGGAGTTTGGTGGAGAATGGTATCAATGAACCTGCTGCAGGAACTGTTCTCACTAAGGCACAAGTAGATCAGAAGCTCAAAGACTTAAAGGCCAAAAATTTCCTGGTTCAAGCCATTGATCATGTCACTCTAGAGATCATCCTCGAAAAAGGTACATCAAAGGATATTTGGGACTCTCTGAAGCAAAAGTATCAAGGGACAGCTCGTGTGAAACGAGCCCAGCTACAAGCTCTCCGCAGAGAATTTGAGCTTCTTACCATGAAGGAAGGCGAGTCTGTTACAGACTATTTCGAACGAATATTGGCAATTGCAAACACGATGCGCATCCAAGGAAAACAAATGGAAGATGTAATCATTGTCGAGAAAGTTCTCCGCTTAATGACTCCCAAGTTTGCTTATGTGGTATGTTCCATTGAAGAATCCAAAGATGTTATTGAACTTACCATCGATGAACTACAGAGCTCTCTACTAGTTCTTGAACAACGAATGACCAACCAAATTGTTGAAGGTCACACTAGGTGATTTAGCAACCGTGGAAACTCATCCACATGGAACTGCAGCGGAAGAGGTTGATGTCGTGGAAGAGGTCATGGATGTGGGAGAGGACGCTATCGTGAAAACCAGTAGACATCTGAACATGAGGGAACGTGGGACAAGTCAAATGTTGAATGCTATCGTGTCCAGAACCTGCTGAAAAAGAAGAAAAATCGAATTATGATGAGTTAGAAGAAGTGATCTTGATGGCTTACATTGAGGAGAAGAAACCAAAACCAGATGTTTGGTACCTGGATTCTGGGTGTAGCAATCATATAAGTGTTGGAATTTTAAAAAGGTTTTAAAAATTTAACTGTTTTATTTAATTAATTATTTTGGCTGTTTTATTTTATTTATTGTGGGGGTTATAAATATTTAATATTCAGGTTTTATTTCTAATTGAATGCCTTAACTTTCTGGTTGGTGAACTTTTCTGGTTGATGAAGGTTACATGTTATTGGATGCCTATAAAAGGCCACTCCTCCACATTTGAAAAAATACAATACACCATACGAATATCACATACCACAATCACCACCACAAACTAATTCTCTCCTTTTCTACTTTTATATATATTCTCTACATTATATTATTATTTTGGCAATGGTTCTGTGACTTGGATACCTATATCCGTCTATGAACGTGCTCATAGCGGATCTTGAGTTTGTGTACAAGGGGTCGTATCTTGGAGTCTTGTAGACCGCCAGTACCTGCACGTAGGGAGGCTACAAAGGCTTTAGGACAGTGTCTTTGACGTGCTTCACCGTACCAAACTCACTTTCTTACTTATTATTTATTTTGCTTTTACTTATCTATTAATTTATTTTCTTCAATTTCATTGTACCTTAAAAGCTTTTCAATTTTGTTTATATGTTATTTATAATATAAATGTTTTTGTATTTGGCTTTACAGAAAAGGAAAAATTATATTTTATTATAATTTTTACAACAATAAGTAACAAATCTCTATTTTCTGATTTAAATGAAGATTTTAGAGAACATGTGAAGCTAGGAGATAATTCAAGCATGTATGTGATGGGAAAATGGAATATTCAAGTACATATTGATGAGAATACTCTATATAAGATTGCTAATGTCTTCTATGTTCCCACCTTGAAGAACAATCTTATTGGCATGGGACAACTACAAGAAAATGGGCACACAATCATTATTCAAACAGGCTGCTGTTAGGTTCGACACCCAGCAAAAGGGTTAATTACTGAAGTCAAAATGACGAAAATCGTATGTTTCCACTATATACATACAAACGTGTTCCAAGCTGTTTCTCAACAAGAGTGTAAGACACTGCCTGGTTGTGGCATTTTCACTATGGGTATTTGAATTTCAATGGCCTAAAGACCCTCCAACATAAGAATATGGTAAATGGCCTTCCTCAAATTCATTGTCCATCTCAAATTTGTGAAGAATGCACTGTGGGAAAACAGCATCATGATTCATTTCTAAACACGCATGCATGGAGAGATGAACAAGTCCTGCAACTAATCCACTTAGACTTGTGTGAACCCATCAATCCTGCTTCAAACAGTGGCAAAAGCTTTGAGATCAGAGTAGAAAAGATGACAGGATACTTCATCAAGAAGTTTCGTATAGATTGTGGTGGAAAATTCAATTCTAATGACTTTGCAAAGTTTTGTGATGAACATGGAATTCAGAGACAACTTACTGCAGCATACACACCACAACAAAATGGTATATCATAAAGAAAAAATCACCCTATCTTAAACATGGTGCGCAATATGATGGCAAGGACAGGCGTCTCGAAGAACTTTGGGCCTGAAGCTGTCAATTGGAGTGTACATTTGCTGAATCGAAGCCCTACCTTTGTAGTCAAGAATATGAGTCAAGAAGAAGCATATTGTGGTTATAGATCATCAATGAGTTATTTTAAAGTTTTTGGGTGCATAATCTATGCACATGTACCAGATGAGACAAGAACAAAGCTAGATGATAAAGGCATGAAGTGCATTTTTCTTGGAGTCAGTGAGGAGTCCAACGCTTTTAGACTTTACAATCCTGTCACTAAGAAGATTCTTATTAGTAGAGATGTACAGTTTGATGAAAGCATGACATGGGATTGGAGCAGTATTCATCAGTCAGATTCATTGCCTGATTTTGAAGAAGCTGCAGAGGCAAGTGAGCAGCCTAGGGATGATCATTTCACTGAAGAACAAACTCATGGTTTAGTTCAAGGTACGGATCAAGCACATCCATCAAGCTCACATCCATTCAATTCAACCGCAGCATAGCCACCAAGTCCATCTATTCAACACACAGATGCTCAGTCAACTCAACGCCTCAAAAGACCAGCAAGGAAGCCAGCAAGGTTAATGGATAATGTTAGTGATGATGAAATTTTAGATGATGAAGCATTTTGCACATCTTGCTCTATTTGCAGATAATGATCCTATTTCATTATGTGATGATGTCAAAACAAACATATGGAGAAAGGCTATGGATGCTGAGATCAAATCCATTGTGAAGAATGGGACATGGGAATTAACAGATTTGCCTGAAGGTGAGAAAACGGTTGGAGTCAAATGGATATACAAAACAAAGTTAAATGAAAAAGTTAAAGTTGACAAATACAAGGCACGTTTGGTGGCTAAGGGCTATACGCAAGAGTATGGGTGTTGAGGTCTTTGCACCAGTTGCAAGACTGGATACCATTCGCTTGGTAGTGTCTCAGAATCTTTCATGGTGAGTTAAATTAACAAGTTTTTATTGATCAACCTCCAGGATATATACAGAAGGGAAATTAGCATAAAGTACATAGACTGAAGAAGGCTCTATATGGACTAAAACAAGCACCACGAGCTTGGTATAGTAGTATAGATTCCTATTTCTCAAAGGCTGGTTTCCAGAAATGTCCTTATGAACACACCTTGTTCATCAAAACCAGGGAGGGAGGTAAAATTCTGGTTGTTTGTTCATATCTGGGTGACTTAATTTTTACTGGAAATGATGATGGTATGTTTCTTGAGTTCAAAAAATCCATGATGACTGAATTTGATATGAGTGACTTGGGAAAAATGTGTTACTTTCTTAGTATTGAGGTCAAACAAACGGTTGATGGGGTTTTTATTGGACAAACTAAATATGCACAGGAGATACTTGAAAGGTTTCAGATGCCTGATTGCAATCCTGTTCAAAATCCAGTTGTTCCAGGTTTTAAACTGTAATAACCTCATAAATGGATTTTTGTTGTTATTAATATCCCAAAAAATCATACAAGATTAATTAAATGTGTGGGCAATTTATGAAGTGGTTTGATGTCAGAATAATGGATTTACAAGTGTTTAATCTCAATTTGGACTAAAATGGCCTTACATTTAATTTAATGATTTTTAATGGACGTTCAAGAAACTGAAGTGAGAAAATTATAATTTTGGACTAGAAAAATAGAGCTCGATCTCACGAATGCGTAGGGGCAAACGGTTTGTGAATCGGAGTTATAACGACGAAGAAATTCAATTTTTAAGTTTTGAGGGCAAAACAGTACATAGTGACTAGTGAACAGTGGCCATTTTCGAAAATCTATAAAAGGAGGGACTACTATGCAAAAATCATAAAAAATCAAAAATTGCATAATAGCCCACGACCCAGATTGAAACCCTCGATCTGCTTCACGACCCTACTGTAGGACTCAACCCAACTCGGCTTTTTCAACGGCGAGAGGTAGGAGAGAGTGGTAGCTTTTGAAGGCTGGAGGCGGCTCCATTCCATTTTTGGGATCAAACCACCCACAACACGCACGGTGGCGGCGCGTGGCGGCAAATCTGTCACTGAGTCCTTAATACAGTTTATAGTCCTCGAGGTCCTGAGCATGATGTTGTGCTCTGTATTGCATGATTCTGTCCTTTGATCGACGATTGGAGCCTCATAAAATCTGGACCGTTCGATTGTCTCTTATTTTATATATGTTATAGCTAGGGTTGTGAGGAGTCTGTAGGTACTGACGGATTGGTGATCGGATGTTTCGGTATTAAGTTGTGGTGTTTCAAAGTTTGGGTGAGCGATCGTCGTTCGGTTGTGCGTGATCATGCGATCAAGAATGATTCGACTATTGGATCAGGCCGAAATTGATGCAAGGTGATGACGGGACTATTTAGACTCTATTGGTGCGACTGGATGAGAAATCTAAGGTTGTAGGCCCGATGTGGATTTTTGGTGTGTCAGTTGAACATGTGGGACCCACGGTGACCCAAATAGTGACTTTTTGGACAATGGGTGTCATTGGTCCTGTTTTGACATCGTCAGTGTGTACGTCACAGTTTTGGAGTGTTCTGAACAATAATTGATCGTTTTGGACTCGTGATTGGTCCGAAGGGCATTTTCGTCATTTAGGAGGCGAATCTTGGATTGTGGATGCTAAGTTGAGTTACGTGCTTTGCTTAGGTTTTGTAGAGCCAGAGTGCTTGTTGTGGACTTGTGAGTTGTTAAAGTTATGTAGCTTGGACGAGAGGTGAGTGAAACCATCCTAATCGTGAGTAAAACCACGAGTTATTATATTTAGGCTTATTTACTGTAGTGCCCTCCTGAAACTTTGGTCAAATCTCACTTTAACCCCCCCTGGTCCCGTTATCTCCATTAGTAACTCTGTCAGTTTTGATGATGTGGCATGGCTATTTTAGTCATTTTACCACAACTGATGATGTGTCATGCAAATGTCCCACTTTTTTGTTTAAATTTGAATTGAATATAAAATAAAATAATAAAATAATGTAATTACTTTTTTAATTACAAATATATATAAATAAAATGGAAAAAATTAATAAATAAAAAAGTTTCTTCTCTATGCTTTAAAAATAAAATAAAAACCCAACTCAGATCCAACTCTCCCGAAAATCATTCCCTATTCCCAAATATCAATCCCTACCCCAAAGATCAACCAGCGCACCATCGCACCATCGCACCATCATCTCTTTGCAACCAACCAGCGCACCATCATTTATAACCACCCAAACCCACCACCAGCCATACCCACCCATAACCATCGTACGTGACTGGATTGTCGCGCTTGGTCCAACCCGAGAAGAGAACCTCGGCAATGTGGCCCCAGAAGAAGGTCATGTGCATCATCATCTTGCGGCGACTCGTGGGCATGAACCCAGCACTGCCGTTAAACGATGTTGACGGGAGCAGTGGAGATGAGAAGTGATGTGAAGCAGCCATTTTGTTAGTTTATAGCAGAGTTTTGATTGGGTAATTGTAATGGCTAGCTTAATATTTTCGACAATTTGTATATATATGTTGTATATGGTTGATGGATGAACAATGGTAGAAGATTATATTATAGATTAAAATGTGGGCATATGGCAGTCCGTGAAATGGATGTAAGGCAAGGGTTTATGGACCCACGAAAGAGGGAACATAATGAGAATTTGGGAGAGTTGGATCTGGGTAGGGTTAAAGCATAGAGAAGAGAAAGGAGAAAGGAGAAAGGAGAAAGGAGGAAGGATGATGCTATTTTTTGGGGATAAGGATTGATCTTTGGGGAGAGTTGGATCCGGGTAGGGTTAAAGCATAGAGAAGAAAGATTTTCATTTTTTTCAATATAAAATTTTAATTAAACAAGTAATTATATTATTATATTATTATATTATGTATTTTATATTTAATTCAATTTAAACAAAAAAGTGGGTCATTCACATGACACATCATCACTTGTGGTAAAAATACTAAAATAACCATGCCACGTCATCAAAGCGATAGAGTTACTAATGGAGATAACGGTGGGGGTAAAATGGAACACAAAATCACGTTTTAGGGGTTAAGTGGGCCATTTTAACTTTGGGGGTAAAGTGAGATTTGACCGAAGTTTCAGGGGCACTACAAGAAATAAGCCTTATATTTATTATAATGTGGTTCTGATAATGTTAGTGGATGTAATTAACATGCTGTAGTGGTTTTTGAGAAATTGTTTTGGTATGAGTTTAAAATCAATTAAATATCTTTTTATTTTAAATGAGTTTTTGCATGGTTTTGAGAAATGTATGGTGTTCGTGGAGAACATCCATGTTATTTTATAATTGTATTATGGTGTTCATAAGTGAATGACCATGTAGATATATATAATTAAATATATATTGGGGTGATGAATGTATCTGGGTAGAAAACAGTATTTAATGTGAAAATGACATTTGTATTGTTTTCGAGTGGGTGATAAATGTGAGAATGAACTGATTCCTTCAGTGGGAATATAATCTTTTAGAGGATTTGACAGTGACAAATAATTATGGATTATAACCCTAGGGTGCGAGGCCCCAAACCAGTTAGAGCTCTAGTTGTCGTCATTACAGTGTTTATGAGGGTAACACATAGTTACTTCATATTTGGAGGAGTTGTAAATGCGCATCGTGCCATTTCGGATAGTGATGGTTTAGGTGTTTGTGCATTAGGAGAGTCAAGCATATTCTCACTTCTATAGTCCAAAAGTGACATTGATGAGTTGGGTTTCTAATGAATTTTGAAACAGTTTTGGTCAGCTGATGACCGGATAGTTCTTAAAAAAATAAAAGAATTGTGATTGTCGTGAGTTTATTGATTATGAGTACCTTGATTTACAAGGATTGGGTGATGCTAATGAAAGTGCATATGATTGTATATTATGTGTAAAGTGACATATTTTTATTTCTGGTTGTGGTTTACTCATACAAGCTTTAGGAAGCTTACCAGGTTTGTTGGTGATGAACTCGGTACACTATTCAACGGTGTAAGGGGCTTTTCCTGCAGGAAATAGGAACTCATGAATTCGTCAAGAATAGAAATGAAGAGGTGTACTAGCAGTATACAAAGTGTGGTTTAGAGTGTTTGTGAGTTTAGACTTCCGCTGTGTGTAATAAACTCTAAAGAACGGATATGTAATAGGTTGAAATTTCAATTTATTATGCAACTATTGGAATATAATATTTGACTTAGAAGAGTTGAGTCAGTATTGACATTGTGGTTCGGAACATGTGGTATTGTATTAAAGAAAAAAATTCCTTGTACATTTGTTGAATGTTCCCAGCTTCACATGCCCGGATCGGTTTGTTTGTAATAACTAAGCAGGTTATTTGTTGTTGGAAATTCGGGGCGTAACATAAACTCACACAATATTTTGGAGGAGAATGAGTTGATAGCACATACTATAAACATATTATAGGTAGTCTGATGTATTTATTAGCTACTAGGCCTGAATGAGTTATGTTATTAGTCTCCTCAGTCGATTCATGGAAGCACCGGCTGTTCTTCATTTTCATGCTGCAAAAAGGGTTATTCGTTACTTGAAAGGAACTATAGATTTTGGTGTTCTTTATATGACAGATAAAAGCAAAGGTTTGATCGGCTATAGTGATAGTGATTTTACTGGGGACTTGGGTGATAGAAAGAGCACTTCAAGTCATGTTTTCATGCTTAGTTCTGGGGCAATTTCATGGTCCTCAAAGAAGCAACAAGTGTTTACTTTGTCCACAACTAAAGCCGAGTTTATTGTTGTTGCTTCCTGTGCATGTCTAGCCGTGTAGATAAGAAGATTGCTCAGAGAATTGGGACATGTTCAATAAGGTCCTACACTTATCAAGTGCGATAACATTTCTGCCATCAAACTGTCAAGAAATCCAATTTTACATGGAAGAAGTAAGATATTGACATCAAGTTTCACTTTCTTCGTGATCCCACAAAAGAAGGTGTTGTTGAATTGATTCATTGACAGAGCCCGGATCAGGTAGCAGATATATTAACAAAGCTATTGAAGCTTGGTGCATTTGAGAAGCTGCGTGGTCTCCTTGGTGTTTGTTCAACCTATGATGTAAATTGAATGTTTGTATAGTATTCAGTTTAAGAGGGAGTGTTGGGATTTTCTAAGTATTTGTGTTTTGTTTAAATTAGTCTATCTAGTTATTAATAATCCCTTATTGTCAAGGACGTGAGTTAGTGTTAGGTTGTGCACCTAGTTTCTAGGGCAATCTCATTAGTCTAGGGACGTTAGACGTGGGGTTTGTTTGTTGCTTAAGTTTATGTTTCTCAGTTTTCTTGTAACGCTATTTAAGCCAAACCTAAGAGCTTTTGTTAAGTGAATGCACGTTTCTATTGTTTCAATCTTTCAAATTCAAGCTTTTAGTTTCCAACACCAATTACTATAGCAACTGAGTGCTCAAGTAATAATTGCTTGTCTCTAGAGGCTCAGTCAACAAGAGAACAGAATCAGATAATGGGAAATAATGTTGTCAGTTGTGTTTGTGGTGATGCTATTGGGTCCTTCAGTATCAATCAAGTAATGGTGCTCCAGTTGGTGCAAATCTCTACTAAGAAGAAATTAATTGAGCTGGTTCAAACAAATTTTGATTGGATAATTGGGTCTTTGATTGTTGCAATTAGATGCTTAATTAAGTCATGGTTGCTATCCAAAAATTCATATTCATATTCAGGATTATAGTTGTAGTGGTGCATTGGATGCTTTGCATTTTCTGGTTTTCATCCTTGATGACAAGGATTGTTTTTGTGGGGAGGGTAATGATAGGAACCTAGATTGGGATGCATATTGATATTGAGTGGTTAAGTTGGTTAGGAGTTATTTAGGAAGTTGAGCTTATGCAATTAGCTATATAAACTGAGATTGTATGCATTGTAGGATGTTGAATGTATTGTACTATCGTTAGTAATAAAGTTGTTCTCCCCCTCTTGGTATATTGAGTTAAGTTGGTGGGAAATGATATAATCTCACATAGGAACGTGGTTCTATCGCTACAGTAGTCTTCATTATTTGTAGCCCAATTTTCTTCTCATTAGGGATGCTACTTTTTATTTTCTATTTACTTAGGGTTGCTATTCTTTATAGCCCAATGGTGGATACATCCACGTGTGGGATTACATCTAATTAGGAGGGAGGGAATGTGGGATTGATGTTGCATTTATGCAAAACAAAAGTCACAAATTTGTATTTTTTTTCTTCTCATATGGGGCTCTATCTAATAGCACAAATCAACAATCGACATTAAGTTATAGTTCAACTTTGAAAAGAACAAAAAAACTAACTTCAAAAGAAAAGGAAGAAAGGAACCTAACAAACCAAACTTGTCTAACCTCTGCAAATCATGAATTTTGGGGTATTTAAGAAGGTTTGGATTTGTTACAAGACAATATTGGGATGATGACATAAACCAAAGATGTCATTGCTATGCACTGTTGCGTGGAGCGTAATTTTCAATGAAAAGGACGTAATGATAATTTCCAAATGAAAAGGATAGTAGCTGGGATTGTTTTCATTTTCTTCTCCTTTCTTCTTCTCCCGACATTTTCTTCTTCCCCAGATACATGATGATGATGTGTGTTTATATATGTATATATATAATGGGCACATTTGTGGGAGAAAGTCCTTTTGTTTTCTATTATATTATATTAATAGGGCTTACGAGTTTGCAATGGTTTTCAGATCAAGTATATATTGATAAAGGATTTCACTGCATGATTTTGGCATTGTTTTCAAAAAAGGTGAGGTTAGTACGTTCAATTATGAATATGTTCAAATCTTTCTTTTTGTCCACTCATATTTCTGTTTTACGCCCGCCAGGCCGTAGCTCAAGGCGAGTAGTAAACCCAAGCCAAGCAACTCTCCCCTTACATCGACATCATTTTAGGATACTCATTGTCCATTTTTCTTTGAATTATTACGGTTATTTAAATTAAAGAATAATTCCTATATTTGCTCTAATATGCCCATGTATGGTTGAAATTGAGGCTAGAGGCCTATGTTGTAAATTGTGTACAATAGTATTATGTGTGCTGCTGGTTGAGATATTTTGATTGTGACTTTTACATGTGGTAAAATTTGGGTAAATGTCCGTTTTTCAGGGGAGACTCTGCCGAAATTTCAGTAAACGTCTTGACCCCTTTTCTTAATGTGCGGGGAAGAGGGTTAAAATAGTAAGTAGGCCCGGCATCGGTTGGATGTGGGACGGGTAACAAGGTTCAACATGGATTCCGATGGGGAATTCGGGTCTGGTCCTGTCAACTTGGTATCAGAGTAATTTCCTATGGACTTTGCACCTCATGTACATCATTAGTAGTGTTCAGTGTAGTGTGTTCTGATATGCAATGATGCTTCTTCGACGTGAATGACGTCACAAGATGTCTTAGATGTGTTTCATAAGTTCGTACCCTTTGAAACTTGGTGAACTTTAAGTTATGAGTTGTTAAAGTTTGAGTTAACTGTGAGTTTTGGTTAACTCAATGGAGAAGAAAAAGTTTTTGGAGTAAAGTGTGTTTGATTACTGTGCCAAGGTGACCCTAAGGTAACTCTTGTGGTCGTGAAATAGTTAGATAGAGGTCTAGTTGGTTTGAGAAAATCGTTGACCCTTGTTCGGGAAATTCAGTGTATGAATAGATGTGATGGCAGTGTTCTCTGCCGAAGGATTAGAATTTTTACCAAATTGGTTGAAGGTGGAAAAATCTTTGAAAAATTCGAAGGTGTGAATGATAAGGAATCGGAAGGAAATGAAGGTTAGCTTATTTAGTTGTGTTTGGTATGTTATACTTGTGTAGAATGCAGGAAATAAAATAAAATAAAAATAAATAAAAAGATAAATAACAATAATAATAATAATAATAATAATAAATCATATAGATATATATAAAATAATAATGCAGTCGTGGGTATCTCAAGTCCGAGAGCCCAGTGCGTCTTGGAAAGATGAAAGTGTAAGAAAGGGAAGGTGCTGAAGATTGCGTTCGGGCTGAGTGTTGCAGATTGAAGGTATTATCACAAGGGAAGTGCTTGAGTTGGCCAGGCTGGCAAAAAGAGTTGACGAACAAAGGTAGCTAGGTGAGTAAGTGTTGAGTTGCGTGTCGTTCGGGTTGGACCAATGGGAGTTCATATGGGTTGTCATACCCATAAACAATACGTGTAGGAAGTGGGTTGAAACCCCAGCTCACCTCTTTGTGGCTTATCACCACCTTTGGTGGAAATGAGGAAAGTTGTGTTTGATTTGGAAATGGAGTAAGAATGAAAGTTACTTGCGGGTTTCCATGTGAGTTCCGTGCTTGTTGAACGGGTGTGTGAGACCCAGCTGTAGGATTCTGTGGTGGACATGATAAGTTTAGATTGAAGAATGGTTTTGGGACAAATGGTTGCGATGAGAAATGGAGCATTGGAAATAATAACTCGTTTGTGTTACTTAAGAATGACGAGGCTGTAAAAAGGAATTATGGTAGGAAGCTTTGGGTACTAAAGTAAAGTAAGTTTTAGCATTGCTTTTCGCTCGTAAAACGGTGGAGTTGAGAGATGATATTTGACTGATGAGGAGCAGCATGTGCATATTTTGGATAAGATGGAGCAAGTGATGCGCTTTAGATCCATTCCTCTGGAAAAAGTGATGTGGAGGTGTCAGACCACTGGGGAAGCTACTTGGGAACCCGATGAGCAATGCGGGCCCAATATCCTTACCTTTTTGAGTGATGTGTGTGAGACCCAACTGTAGGATTATGTGGTGGACATGATAAGTTTAGATTGAAGAATGAGAAAAGGTCTAGAAACAAAAAGGATGTAATGAGAATTTTCAAATTTGTTACTATGCGCTACAGTGTCCGCTACAATAGTCGGGATTGTTTTTATTTTCTTCTCCTTCCTTCTTCCCCATAAATTTTCTTCTTCCTCTCTCCTTTCTCGCGACAGGCACCATGGTAACAGTGAATGTTCGACTTTCTGGCCACCAATCAACTCTGTCGTGCACAGATTAGCCACGCCACCTTCACGAAAAATGTTCCTCCCCCTCTCCTTCTCCTCGTCCTAGCCCAGCCCTTCTCCGACGTAAAAAATTAAGAAATTTTCACAAATTACAGTAGGTGGCTTTGGAGCTTTTTCCAGCAACTCCGGCCACCGTTTCCGTCGAGTGAGGTATGGTTTTTCATTATTTTTCCGTGCTCTACCCGTTTATGTAAGTGGTTTAGACCGATTTTGGAGTTTTGGAAATTTATCAAAACACCCATATAGGGTCGACGATTTGACCGTGATTTCATCTAGCTCTAGTCACTTTTTAGCCAGGGCCCCAAGACCAAAACTTTTTCCCCTAGGCATGATTGATCTGTGGGTATAGGTATTGGCGGGCGATTTAAAGCTTTTTTCGATCGTCGAAAATTACTCAAGACACCTGTCATTGTCGGTGCGTGGGCCACCTTGTGGCGGCCGTTGAGTTCTAAAATGTTCCCCACATTGATAGGTTTCTGTTGAGCTCAAATTAACGATAAGTTGCCGTTTGACTATCGAACGGATATTGCGTCTATTAGGCGATTTACGGGTTCAATAGGTTCGGACCTTTTGATCGGTCCCATTTTCAAATATGTCATACCCCGTACCTCTAGGATCATGTAGGAACTAGTGGATCGAGAATTGGAGTCCCGGACACACCGAATCAACGATTCTAGGGTTAGGTGAATCAGTCGCCGTCCGATCGTGCGATCGAGAGCAATCTGACCGCTTGATCAAGACCAAACTCTTAGGACCTATTTAGTAAACTTTGTTGGACCTATAGGAACTTTCGGATGGAAAATCGAGAGGTTGTGGGCCCCGCGGACCCTGTTGACCAAAATGGAAAGTTTGACCGCACGATTGACCATGGTTCTTCTGAGACCGTTTCACTTTTTGGAAAGTACTAGAATGGCCCTAGGAACTCAATTTTTGAATTAAAAGTTCATGGTTGTATACTGTTATTAATTAAATCCTTGGTATTCTCTTGAATAGGTGCTTAAGCTCAGCGTAACCAACAGAAGGGACCCTCGCAGGGTCAAGTAAGCTTGAACTTGTTGTAAATGGACATTTGTTTTTAGATGTGCATGGTTTTCCAAATATTGAATTGCATGCATAAATGAATTTGAATGAGAATGTGGTCTATTTTGGTTTATTGGATTATGGAAAGCGTGGTTTAAATTGGGTTATTTTTGGTTACTGAGGTTATAAAATGTTTTACTGGGTAATCTTGGCTTTTACAAGACTCTATGGGATTCTTGGGGCATGATATTATATAAGAGGGTATGGGGTGTTATTTGAAAACATGGTCTAATCGGATTATAGGAATAATGAGATTGTATGCATGTTTTAATTATGAGTGTGGATGATGATATTATGAGTATGTATATGGAATACGGATATACTGTCTGGAAATTTGAGTTGGTAATGGTATATATTGATGGCTGTGATATTTGAGTTCACCATGATATGTACCTCCCCCTTTCGGTATGGATGATAACCACACTTGCGATGAGGGATGCTGACGTGTGATGATGTTGGTGATAATGATCCGGGTATCCTTGGCCGAGTGTTCTGAAAGCCCTTGGCTGGGCAGTCTGCGTGTAAGACTTGGATTCAGTTGCAAGTTAATGCGAGGCCAACGTGTGTACTGAGAACAGAAGTCCCCCAGTTGGACGGCTCATCCCTAGTCACAAAGGCAATGCAATGCTGGCCTGTGGTCTAGTCAAACAATCCCTGTGTTAGACTGTTTCCCCTGGTACATGATGATGGCGTGTGTTTTTATATGTATGTATATATATATATATAATGGGCACATTTGTGGGAGAAAGTCTTTTGTTTTCTATTATATTATATAAATAGCCCTTACGGGTTTGCAATGGTTTTCAAATCAAGTATACATTGGTAAAGGATTTCACTGTATGGTTTTGGCATTGTTTTAAAAAAAGGTGGGGTTAGTACGTTCAGTTATGAATATGTTCAAAACTTTCTTTTTAACCGCTCACATTTCTGTTTTGCGCCCTCCAGGCTGTAGCTTGAGGCAACTAGTAAACCCAAGCTAAGCAACTCTCCCCGTACATCGACATCATTGTAGGATACTCATTGTCCATTTTTCTTTGAATTATTATGGTTATGTAAATTAAAGAATAATTCCTAGATTTGATCTGATATGCCCATTTAGGGTGAAATTGAGGGTGGAGACCTATGTTGTAAATTGTGTGCAATAGCATAGCATTGTGTGTGCTGTTGGTTGAGATATTTTGGTTGTGACTTTTACAGGTGGTAAAAATTGGGTAAATATCCGTTTTTCAGGGGAGATTTTGCCGAAATTTCAGTAGACGTCTTGACCCCTTTTCTTAATGTGCGAGGAAGAGGGTTAAAATAGTAAGTGGGCCCGACATCGGTTGGATGTCGGACGGATAACAAGGTTCAACACAGATTCCGAGGGGGAATTCGGGTCGGGTCCTATCATACATGGTGTTGATGTTCCTGATTTGGGTGCTCGTTATATGACGAGCACACGTTGTTCTTGTCAACAAAAGGATTTTATTACAATTGAGCATGCCTATCGCATTGATGTATTTAATGATGTTATAGATTGCATGTTGAGGGAGTTAAATGATAAATTTCCATAGCAAACAATTGAACTTCTTACCCTTAGCTCATCATTGGATCATCGTAATCACTTCAAGTCATTCAATATTGAGCATATATATGTAAACTTGCTGAGAAATTATATCCTGCTAATTTCATTCGACATGAGTTGAAAGCTTTAGAAACAAAGCTCAGATATTTTCAAAATGATATACATTACCTTCCTTTCTTTAAGGAAACCATTAATGTTCCTCAGTTATGTCAACAATTGGTGGAAACAACTTTGGCAGAAAACTACATTTTCCTTGACATGTTGATTCAGTTGGTGTTGACTCTTCCTATTTCTATAGCAAAAGCAGAACAAGCTTTTTCATGTATGAGAATTATTAAGAATCGACTTCAAAGCATTGTACCTAATGAATTTCTTGTTGATTGTATGATTCTCCACAATGAGAGAAAGTTTGCTAATAATATCAATAATGCATCTATAATTGAGGAATTTAAGAGTTCCAAGCCTCGCAGGATTAAATTTTAGATTTGAATAGTGTTGTTTTGTATTGCATTGCATTTACTTTGGTTTTATTTTTAGTTTTTGTATTTGTTGAAATTTTATTTATGGATAGAGATGCAATTGAAGGTAAGGCTCGTTATGTCTCCCCTAACTAGGTGTATCTTTTTATGTTTATTAATGGTACTCGTACCGTTGAGTTCAATATTTAATTTTTACTCAGTCGGCTTTTGAATCCTGGAACCGCCACTGCTAGGGTGAACTACTTTATGATATTGGTAGTGCTTGCTACATTTTGAGAGATATAGAGAGTTTTAGCAAGTTTGATGCCAAAAGTGACCAATGAATCTTTTTAGGATACTCAATACAACTTTTGCTTACGAGTTGCATCATATTAACAAGTCACCCACATTAACCTAAAAGGTAGATAGGTAAGAAGCAACAAGAAATCTTCGAGTTTGAGAGTCCCAAGATGAAGGTATGTAAATACTATGTTTTTATGTTGTTTGTAGTGGAACAATGTTTTGGTGACTGTTTCTTGATATTTCAAATTTGTACATCGAATAATCAACCCCAAACTATCTGATACTTTTATCAACCTCCAAGTGTGTGCTTCTTCTTCCCCTGTGAAAATGTAAAATCCAGGTGAAAGCCAAGCTCTTTCCTTACTTTTTCTTAATTCTTCTTTTGCTGTAATTTTTACATATTTTTTTAAATTCTTATTGCATGTTTCATGAATGAATAATAAAATAGAGTTTGTTTAATAAGCAGCCTCTTCTCTTGGGAATATAACTAAAAGAAATAAACTGAGAATTAGGCTAATTGATGAGCTACATTATTACAACTAAGAACATAAAAGAAATCAACTAAAAAATTCTCAGCTAGCAAGTGTACATCTTGAAGATAAATCAATTTTTATTGACATTTGACACTTATTGCAAAAATTCTCTTAAGTGATCTCGCTATATTTTTATTTGGGTTTTTAGGTTTAATGGTCTCTGAACTCTGACATCATTCGCATTTTGGTCCCTCAATTTCCAAAATTGTTCTTATAGTCCTTCAACTTCACTTTCATTAGGACAAATGGTGATGCCGTCAATTTTGTTATATTTTCTGTTAAATGCATGGGCAAATGGTATTTTTGAATTATTTTTTTGCTTTGGTGGAATAAAATATTTAAATTCAATTAAAAAATCTCAATCCCTCTCTCTTTCTAGTCCAGCCCATCGATCACCATCTACGGTGATGGGGTGGCTCTAGGTGGGGTGATGGGAGGATTGTCGTAGATAGTGATTGATGAGCTGGACTGGAAGGAGAGAGGGATTGAGATTTTATTTGTTTTGATTTTTATTTAATAGTTTTTAATTGAATTTAAATATTTTATTAATATTTTATTCCACCAAAGTAAAAAATAATAATACAAAAATACCATTCTGCCCTTGTATTTAATAGAAAATATAACAAAATTGACGGCAGGACCATTTGTCCTAATGAAAGTGAAGTTTAAGGACCACGGGAACCATTTTGGAAATTGAGGGACCAAAATGCGAATGAGGTCAAAGTTTAGAGACTATTAGACCTAAAAACCATTTTTATTTTTATTTTTAATACAAGCTATAGTTTAAACTACAAGGGGAGGAGATTGTCGCACATACACATTAGATGCCACTGCTATAGAGGTTCGAACTTAAGACCACTGGTCTGCAAGTCAATGTCCTTTTTCATTAGACTAGATTCCGTTGGCAATAGTCGCGCAACCTTTGGACATCAATATAAAAAAGCTTGTACAAAAATATTGTTTAGTATATGGCCCAAAGTTGGAGTCTCGGCCTGTTCTGGGTTGGAAAGAAGTTGGGGTTGGCCCAAGCCTAACAAGCAGTATCCTTTTTTTTGGTGAATTAACAAGCAGTATCCAGTTGCCCAAAAACCAATTTTGAATCGCACAAAAAGAGGCAGAAGGAACGCCACTCTCTCTGCTCTCATGTCGTCCTCCAAGGCTCACAGACACAAATTTACTTCCACTTTAAACATAAACATAAAACAAGTTGCTTTGGCTTAAAACTTAAAAGCCTGAAAAAGGCCTTCGTCCCATTTACACATCTGCGATCTCTCTCTCCTCTCTCTGCAACTGCAAGTAAGCTACTTGCTCTCAAAATTATTGTTTTTATTTTCAAAATGTAAATGTGATTGGAAACCAGATGTTCCTGCTGCAGCTTCTCCCTCTCCATGTATCCAGATCTCAAATGTGTGGTTCGTGCTGTAATTTGAATCACGTTTTGAGGGTGAAGTCCTAAGGGCATTGGATTTGGCGGGGTGGGTAGAGCCGGGAAGGAGGGAGATGGGATCGGGTGGGAGCAAAGCGACAGCGTCTTCATTTTCTTCTTCAACGTCGTCGTTTGGTGACAATGGTCGGAGGCTTCGATCCAAATCTAAAATCTGCAGAGTGCTCAAGTCGTCTTGTCTGGGAACCACATCTCGATCCCACGACAGCGACAATGACGACCAGGTCCCTCTCTTTTTGCTTTCATTCCCATTTTATCCGTTCATTTCAAGTTCTTCCTTATTTCTCTTTGGTTTTGAGAGCATCAATGTGGAAAATTGGTTGGTGTAATTTCTGAGTTTATCTAATTTTATCAGTGGAATGTGGCCAATAAAGTAACAAAAAGAAAAAAAAAATTAAAATTTCAAGAATTCTTATTTCTTCTTAATTTATGTTTGTTGTAATATCAGACTCACTTTGTGAAAGTACTATTTAAAGAGATAAACTTGTCGCGGCTGTTTTAATTCAATAATATATTTTTGGGCCCCAAGTCTTTGTTTTGTTGGTTTGGTACTTTGCTCCCTGAGAGTTCTTTGAAGACTACAAGTTAACTTTATGTCAAATTTTTTGAATTGTAATATGTAGGTGACTAGTGATGTAGGATACGGGTGAATTGAGAATTTAGGTAGTTTAGCGGAAGCAAAACCAATGGAAAACAGAAAATAGAACAACGGGATAGGTCTGGAATCTCTCCAGGGGTTTGGCTTCACACCAAGTAGGGGTTTGGCTTCACACCAAGAAGTCTCCAATCTCTGGAAAATAAACTTTTCTTTATATCTCAACTCCGAATTTTAAAGAATTACATGGGGGGTATTTATAGCAAACTAAAACCTAGAGATAATAGGATAAAAATCCCTTACTAAAAAAGAAATCCTAATCCACAAAGGAACCAATCCAAATAAACTAGGAAACTTAAATCAAATCCTACTAAAATCTGGAAATTAAAATCCTAGTGAAATCTGGAAAACTAAAGAGTCTAGGAACTAACAAATAAATTAGGAAACTAATTAATAATTCCCTCTTCCATCTCTTTCGTTTGTAAACCCTAATGGGTTTGACAAAGATGTCCTCATCAACTAGCTTGGTATAGGAGTTAAAAAGATGGAAAAGAAGATGGGAGAGTTGCATTTTCTTTTTAATAAATATTTTCTAATTCTTATTATTAAACCATTTTTTGGTTTGGTATGTAGTGAAAAGATAGGAATAAAGGAGGATTCTTCTTGTTAAACTTGGTTATATTGCTTCAGTTCCTGTTAAATATATTTGGCATGACTCCAGAAAGATCTATTTGACCTTAAACCTCCAAGCCCTTGTATAAGGTTTGCTAACATTGTTATTTTTCTTTAACACTTTCAATTTTCTTAGCTAGCGACCAAACTGTGGAATGAAATCCAACTATCCTAATATTCATTGAAAGATGTATTGCAAAGAAGAGCCTGCCTTCCATACACATTGGTTAATCATAAAATGACATCTTACTTTTCCAACTTTGATATTTATCCACGAGATCCCAGGAATGACTCTTGTGACTGCAGGCTGACAAAAACCATTAACCCTCTGTCCTGTGTGCATTAAGGATTTTTATCTGGGAAGTTCCCATTGTTGTGGCAATAATACTTCTTTATAATAAAAAGTTGATGCAGTATATGCCTCGTCACTTGGAATTTTCTTTGTCTATGGTTGCTTCTATGTTTCTGATACAGGACTTCTCTTTTCCCTGTCTACCAAACGTATGTATATGATGAATGTTTCTGATGGGTTGTCATTAAAAAAAAATTCTATTTAAATTGCTGGTGTGCTGTTAATTGGCCAAAAATTATTTTAAGGAACTAAATTGTGTAACTCATGCTTTAGGTTTGTGATCATCGGAACAAAGAAACTAGAAATAATGCTCCATGTGCAAGCCTGAATGACATGGAGCCAGATCATGCAAAGGTTGAGTGTTTTAGAAAGGTTAAAGTTGAACAACCTGATGAAATTCCGTGTACATCTTCAAATGTTCAGCTCACTGAATGGGGTCAGGCTAGTATCACTGATACTGCATCCAGAGCTGGTAGCAGCTCTGCTCAAGCTTCTGCTGCACCATCTTTGAACCCTTCAAGTCGTTTCCTTTCTCATTTTAGTTTCATTCCAGGTAATATAAGCTTCAGGTTAAGCCGGGCAACCAGTTTAGGGTCACCCAGGTCTTATCCTCTATCTCCGACACGTATCGCTATTCCGAACAACGAAGATGAGCTTCAGCTACATTCAAGACCTGCTAGAAGTTTTGTAGATAGAGGTGAAAGCCAAGAAGCCAGTGACCTTACACAGTCACAGATTAATAGGAACGCAACACATTTTTATGAAGAGACTTCTGACAATATAGGATTAAATATTCCGGGATGTGGTTTTTCTGACAACTTGCAAGATAACCAGACAAATTCTTCTAGACATGATGTTGGCAGAAATGCTAACAGTACAATAATGGGGGTTGGTGTAAACTTGTGTTCTCCAAGAAATCATAATGAAACAGGGAGCAACAGAACTAGACCTTCCGAAAGACGCCCAGGTGCTCGGGAACCTGTTGAACGGAATGTTCGTTTCAGCAGAACTTTAAGTGTTGGAAGACTTCGTGACAGGGTACTTCGTCGATCATCATTATCGGATTTAACATTTTCTTCTTTGCAACAAGAAGGAGAAGTGAGAGATACAAATCAGGGCGATGATACAAGAATGGCACCTGAAGGTAATGCTGTAAACTTTGAAAATGGGCCTGGTTATCTTCCATCCAATATGTCTAGTTCATTGTTTAGCATCCAAGACTATGAGGTGGAAACATCAAGACCAAGAGAAGCCAGATATCATGATCTCCTTGAACACAGATCAAATTTCCTAGAGCGGAGGAGAAGAATACGATCTCAGGTTTGCATCTGTTTCACACAGTAATTTTTTATGCTTTGGGTGAGATTATAGAAAAATGAATAGCAGTTGACCGATACATTTTTCACACAATCAAAATTAAAATTACCACCTTACCGTTATTGCAAATCCAGTTGACCAATACATGAATAGTGGTATAGGGTTGCCAACCAGTTGGCTGCCTTTCTATGGACACTACTATGCCCATTGTTCCTGGTGGTTAGTGTGGGTATAACTTGTGCAGAACTCTGCTAAAAGGGGCCACATAAACGTATTCCTTCTATATAATATTAACCATCTGTTCTTGAGACGCTTTTCCATGCCTTATACTTTTCAATATAAATTTTAGAATTTACTGAATGTCCTTATGTAACTTATTTGGTTTACTGATGCACATGCAAATTTTGTAGGTTCGTGCACTTCAGAGGTTAGGGAGCCGCTTTGAAAATGTGTCTGGACATGAGAGATCTTGTATCTTATCTGGTCAACAAAGAACAGGTCGTTGTACATGTCGTACGAGTAACCGAGATACTCGTCCAAATGATGAGAACAGCGCTAGGGCTAGCATATCAAGAATTGTTATGTTAGCTGAGGCCTTGTTTGAGGTAATGTTGTATTCAATTACTTTTTTGTCGGCCAGTTTCCTTAATAATTATATAAGTTGAACCGTTTATATGTAATTTAATTAGGTTCTGGATGAAATTCACCAGCAATCTGTAGTTTTATCCTCCCGACCTTCTGTATCGTCAATTGGATCTGTTCCCGCTCCTGCTGAAGTTGTGGAATCTTTGCCTGTCAAATTGTTTTCCAAGTTGCAAAAGAATCAGTATGAGGAGGCTGCACAGTAAGTATTCAAGTCTATCTAATGTTCGACATTTCAGTTCACTATACATCTTTGAAGGAGGTGATCGTCTAATTCAGTATGTATCCAGATTACAATAGTTTATCTATCTAATGTTCGACATTTCGTATTGGTAGTTAATAAGAGAGTAAAGCTTATTCCTTTTGAAAATAAAAATGTATTATTTTCCCAATTCTGGCCAGTTTAGGTACATGTGTTTGGCTTTTCATATGATAGTCATCACTTCATGTTGACACAAAACATTAGAGTATTTAAACATAGATTTTCATATTGGTAGTTAATAAGAGAGCAGAGTAAAGCTTATTCCTTTTGGAATTTTTATTTATTTTATTTTCCCAATTCTGGCCATTTAAGTACATGTTTTTGGCTTTTTACATGAGTTTATATGGTTTATACATTTTCGTTTATGGCCATATCTGTATCTGTCCCTATTCAGCTCTAATTTAATCAACATTATTCGAGTTTAGGAAATGGTACAGACAATTATTTAGTACATGTGTTGCATGTGGATGTTATATAAACTTGCATCGTTCGTATTGCAATGTGTTTATTTTCCAAATGGAAGTGTCTTCAGAGAGATGACTTTTTTGGGCTGACTATAACATGGTTGCAATGTGTTTATTTTTCAAAATATATTGTTTTGGTTGTGAAAAAGATTGTAAGTTACATATCTTCACTGTCACACTTTCTTAATATGTTTTCCTTTGCAGATGCTATATATGCCTTGTGGAGTACGAAGAAGGAGACAGAATGAGAGTACTGCCTTGCCATCATGAATTTCATAAAACTTGTATTGACAAGTGGCTCAAGGAGATTCACAGGTTTGGAACAAACTTGCTTCTTTCGAATCTTCTAATATGACTTAATTAAACACAGGCACATACACATTATTGACTACAATAACATATTGTGATGAGTGCTGTTGAAGGTGGTTTTTGGATCAACATTATCAGAGGTGGAAAAAACAATCACACACATAAATACGATTTTTGAGTGGTTCACCCATAATTAGGCTGCATCCACTTTGGAGCTTTGTATTTGTATTTCTTATGAGAGATCTATACATTTTACATTGACAGAGAGGCTTGAGAGCCTTAGTAAAAGAGAGAGAGAGAGAGAGAGAGGAGAGAGAGCCCTTTCTTGGAGTGGCAGCCGGTCCTCTTCTTTTGTAGCCAAAATAGGGGTAGATGGGTTTGCTGGATTCTTGGGATATTAGGCATGGGCAAGGTATGGCCCCTTTCCAGATTGGAGGAGTGCCAAATAAAAGGATAACCCATTCCCTTATTTATGGGTATCCCACTGTAGGTATGGGATATTAGGCATGGGCAAGGTATGGCCACTGGCTGTTTGCTTGTTTAATAGCACTTGCATGGTAGTTGGTACCTGGTGATCCTGAAACATGATAGTATCGGTGACATAAACTTGACGTTGGTGATTATTCATGATAATAAGTTGGAATTAGACCAGACAGATGATAAGACTGCATATCATTCCTATGAGGTTTAGCTCAAGTGTCATTGGGGAGGGTGGGCAAGTGTTTGGATCCTAGGTTCAAGTCTCAATGTAATAAAAGAAATTGCATAATTATAAATTCCTTTCCATTGCTAGAATGGATTTTATTTATTTATTTATTTCAATGTGATCACCTGACCAGTAACTCTCCAATTTTGTCTTCCGCTAAATAGCGAGCTATGCCACCTTATCCCCCTTAACTGTGCTTTTTTTTTTTTTTGCTTGTTCATCCAGTCCAAAAATTACTTTCCTTTTTCAACACAACCATATTTTTGGAATTTATAAACTTTATGTTGTGATGTTGTGTAGTATGAATTTATATTTTTCATAGGAACTTTGGAATGAAGTTAAATTTGTCTTGTTCCAGGTATTGGAAATATTAGTATTTTTCTCTTTAAAGCTTATTCTTGATTGTAATATTTACCTGTTTTGTACATAGCTATGTATAGTTTCAACGAGTATTTACAACGAGTATTTACTATGTGTTCCAATTGGCAGCAGAATGTTTACTATGTGTTACAATTGGCAAACATGAATGTTTACCAGAACAGATTTCATAAGTATGGGTACATGCACTTGTACCATCGACCTTTACATATTGCTTTTTCTCTTAGTGTCTCATAGGAGTTTGCACTTCTTGAATACCTATTACCTAGATGCTACTTATGGGATGCCTCACGCAAATCATAATTTGGAATGTCATGTGGTCTGAATGGCTTCATTGGGGGAAATATTATTTTAAGGAACGATGGAACTTAGTTGGATTATGCTCCCTTAGGGCTCCTTTAAAACCTTTTTTGTGTATACTAAAATAATTAAATAGTGAAAGGCTATTTGAGATTAGAGCTTTGAAGTATACTACTTGTACATATTAAATGAATAGAAGGAAAGTATTGGTGGTGAGTATCAGCGAGGACATGGTTATGACATCATTTTCAGTGCTGGGCATTCTCAGCATGTACAAGCTCTATCATCTATAGCAAATTGGCAACAGCTATAAGTCTTCAACATTCTCAACATCTTTTTCTTCTTGTCTTTCCACTATCAATTGGAAATTCACTTTCATATGTTCTTTTATAATTGCCAAGAACTTCTTGCCTTGATTTACTTCTGCATTTCCCTCCTCTGAGCTCTACTTGAACCCTGACACTCAAATCATTTTGTCCGAAACACAAGTACTATGTATCTCACTGCCACCGCTTGTCAGGTTGTTAATCCCAACTAAGGCAACACTTAGCGCCATTGTTTCCCCAATAATTATCAAATCCTCTCAATCTTTCTCGTTGACTCTCATACTTGCTGTAGCAACCAGTTTTCCTTTTTGGCCTAACAATAATGTAAACTCTTCCAAAGGATGTGTCAGGATTGTAGTCTATTTCTGCAATGGATGTTGTTATACACTGCATTGGTTTTGTCCTGCCACCCCTCTAACTAATACGGCTACTAAGTAATAAGTTAACTGATCTAACTAATTTAACCATGACAAGTCATGACAATGCTAACTTCTTTAGGCCTGAAATATCGATGCCTCTTGTTGCTGACGTTTTGGGTTTGTGTTAATATTTTGGTGCTACTTATACTGGAAATTGCTAACGTGTATCCGGTATGCAGGGTATGCCCACTCTGTCGCAGGGATATCTGTAGATCTGATGTGTTGCCTGCAGAGAACTAAGGTAGCGGTTTTTTTCACTCTTCTTCTCTGCGGATGGAGAATTGAGGAGTGAAGCTTTCCACAGAGGCAGTGTTTTCGTGTATCATTTTTAAGGAAGTTCAGTCCTTGTCTGCTTGTATCATCGTTGCTTCCCACCATTAATTGCTCTCATTGCCAAATGTTTGCCGAATGTAATATTGAACATTAGTAGAAATGGACTGAACTACTTGCAATCAACAACACCTCCTGCCAGCGGGCGGGGGAAGTGGAGGGAGAGAGAGAGAGAGCTTTTTCCTTTCTCCGATGAATTCTATTAATATGTTTAGTCAGAGGCCCCATTGTTGTATCCGAAATTCTGTGCATTCCCGCTGTTTCCAGATTTCGTTTAGGTTAAGTTTTAGCGGACAGATATCACATTCTCTTTAAATTTAAGGTCACTTGAAATGTGCTTCCTATTTTTCAACTTTGATCAACGTTCTCCCTTTACTATTTCTAGTGTTAAATAAGTCGTCTTTCGTTGGGCCATCTAACATGTAAGCATCATAAATGTTAGTCAAGTGTCAAACAAAAAAATGGCCCTTTTAACAACTTGCTGGAATATTTGGGAAAATAAAAGACCAGATCCTAATCATGCAGTTTCTTAACTAATAATTATAATTATTAGCAAATCAATGAAATTCGCCTTAAAATCTTAATACTTCACTTCTTCCTAATGGTAATGCTTCTGCAGCTGGTTCTTTTCCTCTTGGTATTTATTTACTATTTATTTCTATTTTGCAGGCTACTCGTACTCGTACCCGCCTTCATTTTCATCAAGTGGAAATTTTAAGGACATTCAAAATCACTTATTAAAATTCTCATCAATAATCAGAGCATCACTCCTTGGAAACTGGCTTCTTCTATTATTAAGCACATTCGTTTTCTTCTAAGCTCTATGACAAATTCCACAAGTCCATTTACAGCATTACTTCCGAGAGACAAACATGGTAGCAATCAATTCATACACTCCTACATCCTTAAATATGGTTTAGTAATTTCTTTATCTGATTATGTACTGTTTAAAATTTGACCTTTTTGGTCATAAGATCCCACGATGATCTTCTTTGTAATTCCTTTTGTACTACAAAAATTAAAAAAATTACCATTGTTGTAATTTTCAATTCTATTTCGACGAGGTCTAGCCTAGTGGAGAAGGGCCTTGACTTGTACAATAGTGATCTCAGAACCCCCTTAGCACCTTGATAGTGTGTGTGTGAGAAACCTCTAACCCCATTGTAGTTTAGATTATCGTTTGTATTAAAAAAAAAAAGCCATGTGTGTTTGTCCAAGTGAAAAAAAAAGGTACTACTATGTAAGTTGAACAATTATAAGCCCTTGATTATAAATAATTTTAGTTTAGTTTGATATTCTTTTAAATTCTTGAAAAAAGAAAAGAAAATATTACTGTAATAAGTTTTGGAATATTGTTAGTAGGCATGTCAATGAATTGGATCTTGATTCGAATCCGATACAATTAATAGGAGATAGATCTAATAGTAGGATCCGATGATCCGATTATGTACTGAATCCGTTAACCCGATAAGTTAACGGGACGGATCTGTATTTGGTCTAATTCGATCAGATTTTATATTATTTTTACTTACCATATATGTATATTTAATGTATTATTTTATTTTATTTCTCTTATTTTCCCTCTCTCTCTCTCTCTCTCTCTCTCTCTCTCTCTCACGTTGTTAACCCTAACAACACTAACTTCATTTTTCATTTAGCCTCCACCAACTAGGCATGTCAATGGGTCAAATCTTGATCCGAATCCGATACAATTAAATTAATAGGAGATGGATCTAGTAGTAGGATCCAATGATCCGAATATGTACCGAATCCGTTAACGGGACGGATTTGGATCTAGTATGATATGCTCCATCTCTGACCCATTTACAGCTCTACTTGTTAGATGTGTCAATTAAATATACAGTATACCCTTAGAGCAGTTCCATGTTCCATCCATTTGCCATGGCAAAGGGAAAGGAAGGGGCGGTTATTGTTCACGTGAATAGTATTTGCCCTAGTAATTTTTGTGTGTGCTTTTCCACCCATTGCCATGGGAATCCAATAATAATTGCTATTCATAGAGGATTAATTTTATTTACGTATAGATAATTTTAATTTAGTTTGATATTCTTTTAAATTCCTAAAAAGGGAAAAGAAAATGTTACTATAATAAGTTTTGGAATATTGTTAGGTGTGTCAATTAAATATACAGTATCTGAGATCCTAAATTTGATTCCCCACCACAATATCTCAAGTATTAAAAAAATTTTAAAATTTTAAATTTTTAGAGGGAAATATAAAATATTTTAGAAATCGAGACATTGGTGTTGTGGTGGGTAAACGGTGCACTAATCAAATTTGATTTTTGACCAAAAAAAATAAAATAAAATTTGGTTTTGGATTGACAAAAAATAAAATAAAATATAAAATAAAATAAAATTTGGTTAGGTGTATTTTGGATTCCCCTGAAAATAGGAGCAGGTCAAGGCCGACGAAGATGGAATACGAGAACAAACTCGTCCTTGCTCCCATGGTTCGCATTGTGAGTACCTACTACTACTTCGTGTTCTCTAACAAACCCTTCTAGCTGCCGTCTTTTCTTTCATTTCTGTTTTTTCTTGGGTTTTAATACAAAATTAACTTCTAAGTACTGTTTAATTCATGTTATTTACGTATGAATTTCTTCAACTGTTTAGGGGACACTGCCATTTAGATTATTAGCTGCTGAATATGGAGCGGATATAACCTACGGTGAGGAAATTATCGATCATAAACTTGTCAAATGCGAACGCAGATTAAATGGTACATTTTATTTTTATTGATTTGTTTTCGCTACAAGTTCTTGATTCATGGTTTTGGCTGTAAATTTCTGTTAATTTTGTTAATATTTGTCCTGGGGAGTTATGGAAGCAGATAATTTGGTGTATATTGCTTGTGGGGTACTTCATTTTTGAGAAGCTTTATGATTTCTTTTCCTTTTTTTTTGTTTTTGTTTTTTTGTGCTTGTTGCTCAGAGCAAATAGGGTCCATTGATTTTGTGGAGAAGGGGACAGGAAGTGTCGTTTTCAGGACGTGTGATGAGGAAAAAGATCGAGTAGTGTTTCAAATGGGTACTTCTGATGCTGTAAGGGCTCTCACGGCTGCTCAGATGGTGTAAGTTGATTGATGTTGCATTCCATTGTTCTCCTTTTGTTGTGAAGTTCGTATTTTCTTGAGATTGGTCAATTTTATCTTAAAAAGTAACAAGAAATTAGTTGATATAGTTAGTGGACTGCAACTTTAGGTTGATACTATTGCTTCTATTGTTTGTGAGAGCTCAGTGCGATCAATATGGTTTTTCTCAAAGTTATCAGGATCATGGGATGTGTGTGGGAAGACAATACGCTCCTGTGGTCTCGATAAACCCAATGTAGACTTGATTGGTTTACTACTTGAGTTTGGGGTTCATATTGAACCAGTTATTGCCTCTGTTGGCAGCGCAAAACTCAGAAGTACATGAGTGAATACATGAACACTTGCATACAAGCCTATAAATTCATAGGTTAAAGCATTTAGTGATTAGGCTAATTTTTGCTTAGTTTAGGTAAGTTTATATGTTCCTAAGTATTTTCCTTGAGATTTTGACCTTTTATTTATTTGTCTTTCACATATATCGTGGTAGATTTTGAGAACTGGGTTGCTAAAGTACCATGAACATGACACTACCCAGATCACAGCCCCAGTGGGGTTCAAGGAATATGGGCAAAATCTAGTTTTAATTGAATCTTATGCAAGTGAAAAATTAATGAGAATTCTTTATGCATTTGAAAAAGAAAATGTGGCATTGTGAGATTGTATAGTCAATGCAAGGGTTATTAAGGTTGTTTCTGTTAGCCTGAGCTTGGTGTTTAATTGTCATACTCATACATTGACGTGACTGATAATGGGAGAATGCACAACCATGGTAGGTCTATTGTGTTTGATCATAGATAAGGTTGTTTTTAACTGTAACCCTTTAAAGATTGGCTGTAATTGAATCAACCCTTAAATCTCTGTTCTTTGAAAGAATCAGGTTTAGGCAGACAACTGGTTTTGAAAATTTGGCTTTATCTTCGTTTGGGTTCATGCATAGAAGAGTCGTCTGGAGGAACCTGTGTATTTCTTTCTTCTCTTTCCCAATCTGATCTTCTGACTCAATTTGGACAAAACACCCAAGTATGTGATATGGGTCTGTGTCCATCTCAATGTAACATATGGCTCATCTCAACTGTATCTTGTATACTTATTGACCTTTTCCTTTTAGGTGTAAAGATGTTGCAGCAGTGGATATAAACATGGGTTGTCCAAAGTCATTTTCTGTGAGTGGAGGAATGGGTGCCGCATTATTGACTAAACCAGATCTTATTCATGATGTATACAATCTTGTTTCCCCGAAGATGCTTTTTCTTTCCATCCCACGAGTGTTTGCAGTTGATTCCCAACTCACTTTATTCTGTTCTGTGTTCAGATTTTGACTACATTAAGGAGGAACATGAGTATACCAGTGACTTGTAAGATTCGACTACTAAAATCATCTCAGGATACTGTGGAATATCCTTGAAAGCTGAAGAAGTTGATGCCCACAGAGCAGCCCAGAATTTCACTCTATCCCATAACTCTACCACTCCCACTCCTTATAATCCTCGAAAATTCTCCTATTGCGTTCCAGCCAAAGATTCCAGATTACTGCCTGCATCAGACTTCCCATAGAGTTTTAGCCTTCTTTCCCGTACCCAAAGCATCAAACTTGATAGAAAAAGCTCGAAACAGCCTTTCGGGATTACCCAAGCACAATTAACTTCCTTTAGTAACATCTCCTACAACTTTAGAGAGAAGGGGCAATGAAGCAGTAGGTGGTCCACACTCTCCCCTCCTTATGACAGAGAGCACACCAGTGAGGACTAAGACACATATAAGGCCGATGTCTCGTAAGATGTCGCCCGTATTTAATTTTCCCAGCACCGCCTGCCACACAAAAATCTTCACCTTCGGAGGGGTTTGGCTTTCAGATTTGAGTGAGGAAAGAAGTCCTCCCCATTGCCGATTTTCTGAATATAAGAACAGAGAGAATGACAAGAGAAAAGACCGAGGGCTCAAGCTTCCAACTTCTTCTATCCAATCTGGAAGGAACCAACCTGATCCCTTCCAGTAAATCCAACAATCTGGCCACCTCCACTATCTCTAGTTCGTTGAGGTTCCTTCAAGCCAAAATCCCAGGTAGGGGAGCCGATCCGATTCCATAAAGAGTAGATATTATGGTTATGTTTCCTGGACAAATTAAATAATCTTGGAAACACCTCTTTCAAGACACCACCCGACTCCAATCGTCCTCCCAAAATCTGACCCTTACTCCTGCTTCCTACCACGAAGACACACCCTTGAAGGAACAAATTTAAACCACTTTGGAGATATCTTTCCAAGGACTACGGCAAGACCTCGATTCGCAGGTTTGGCATCCCACCCATTTGTGTCCATTCCGTAAATACTTTTGATTACTCAGGCCGTAGAGCGTGAGGTTCATTGGGAAACCGCCACAACCATTTAGTCCGAAGAGCCACACTTCTGGCCTTTAAAGAACCCACCCCTAAACTCTCCACAAGACTTTGCTTTACCCACAATCTCCCAACTAACCGCATGGTTCTTTTTCCCTTCCATCACAAGAAATCCCTCATTAGCTTCTCAATTCTACGCTACTCCAATTGGAATCCTAAAAGGGACATGTAATAAATCGGGATGCTGCACAACACCGAATCATTGTGAGTCTTCCCCCTTTGGATAGACAAGCTCTCTTCCATTTTGTAACCTATTCTCCACCTTCTCCACAACTGGATCCCAGAACTTGATCGCTCTAGGATTCCTACCTAGGGGTAGACCCAAATACGCATAGGCCAAGCCCCACTTCGCAGCCCAAGTCTCAAGATAGTCGTTCAACTACTGTTGTCAAAGTTAATACCTACTAAGGAACATTTCGATTTTGTTGATTTTCATACCAGATATAAAGCAGAACAAATCTAAAATTTGAAGTAGATTATTCGATATTCTTTGTTGTCCTCAATGAAGAAAATGGTATCATCTATAAGCCTTAGGTGAGAGACCTCCACCATCTCATTTCCCGGAGAGAAACCATGAAACTGATCAGCATTCTGAGCTTTCTCAATAACTCGCTTAACACGTCGGTAACCAAAGTAAAGAGGAAGGGGAAAGGGGATCACCTGTCTCAAACCCCTAGAAACCCCTAAACTTCACCCCTAGGTTTTCCATTAATCATGACAGAAAAATTGGTAGTCTCGAGGCATCCCCGAATCCATCTTCTCCACCTGTCTCCAAAGCCTTTCCTATTCATTACTTCATCCACAAATCTCCATTCCACATGATCGTAGGCTTTCTCAAAGTCGATTTTGAACACCAAACCAGACTTGTTAAGCTTTCATAATCCCACCACCTGGGTGGCAATCAAGGCAGCATCCAGAATCTGCCGATTCCTCACAAAAGCACTGAAACTGAAATTGTGCTGCCCAAGACTTCCCGCAATCTAGAAGCCAAAACTTTTGAAATCATTTTATACAAACTTGTCACTAAACCGATAGGCCGAAAATCACTAACTTTAATAGATTCCTTCTTCTTGGGGATGAGGCAAATGAAAGTCTCATTTGTGATCATATTAATTATACCACAATTGTAGAAGTCCACCATGACCCTCATAATGTCCTTCTTTCACAATATCCCAGCAAGACTGGAATAAATGCATGGAGAACCCATCCGGGGCCCGGCGATTTATCGATCCCACAATGAAAACAGCCCTTTTAACTTCCTCCTCTTCAAAGGGCCTTTCCAGCCATGCTGCTTCCTCACCGTTTATAGCGTTCCAATTCAAACCATCCAAGCACCACCCGCCTCATCGTTGCTACTTTGTATAAGTTTTTGAAGAAATTAATGATCTCAGACTCAATTTCTTTATTAGTGACAATCACGCCGAGCCCTCAACTTCCAGCTTCTCAATAAGATTCCTTTTCCTTCTGCTGCTTGCTAAATGATGAAAGAACTTAGTGTTGCTATCCCCTCTCTCTTGCCCACTGAATTTTCCCCTTTGTCTCCATTTCACCTCTTCTTTGAAAACTAAGTCGTTGACCAGAATGTATAAATCTTCCCTTTCTTTTCTCAGATTAATATCTAACCCGCTTGCTTGCCTTCTATCAAATCAAGAGCAGCGATTCTAGCCTCCGCCTCTTTCTTTGCAGCCCCAAATCCCCAAACACCTCCTTATTCCAGTTCTTCATTTTCTGTTTGAGAGTTCTCAGTCTTCTAGAAAATTTGTAGCCTTCCCACCCATCCAATTGCTCTTCCTCCCACCACTGCTTAAATTGCTTCTTAAACTCCGGGTGTTCGAGCCACATATTTTCAAAACGAAAGGGACCGTGACCCCATTTCAGATGAGAAGTGTCCAGCTGAATGGGGCAGTGGTCAAGTAACTCTAGCCAACGCCGTATGTTTCACATGAGGAAAAGAATCTTCCCAAGCTTCTGAAAAGAGGAATCTATCAAGTCTTCTGCACACTGCGTTTTCTCTAAGGTTGGACCAAGTAAATGAGGCATTTAAAAGCGCGGGTCTCGCAGTCGATGTCAATCGATAAAATTGTTGAAATTCTTCATACTGCTTGTCATCCTTCCCCATTAGATTTTTCAGAAACAAACCTAACCACATTGAAATCCCCCAAGGCACCATTTGTTGCCACACAAACCAAACAACCCTGCTAATTTCCTCCCAAAATCTCCCTCATCCCTTGGATGACAGGACCGTAAATACCCTGAGAGCCACCAATCCACACCAGCACTATCCAGAATTCTTATGGAAACAGAGAATTCCCCAATCTCATAATCAGAAATGGACGTAGTATGAGTATTCCACATTACCACAATCCCACGGATCTGCCTCGAGGGGCGTACACCCATTCTTTGAACCTAGAACCCCAGACACTAGCTGCCATCCTTCTGTCAAAAACTTCTTCTTGGTTTCCTGCAAAATGACAATATCTGGATTTAAACGTAACAACTGGTCCTTAACCACTGCCCTTTTCCTCTTGCTTCCAAGACCTCTCACATTCCAGGATATGATCTTCATTGATCTAACAAGTCACTGGTATACTCACATTCCAGGATATGATCTTCATTGACTGTAGTTGAAGATGGAATCTATGTAAATGTTTGTAATGGGTTCCCTCACTCAACTGTATGCACGGCATTCTAACCCCATTTTCTATCAAACCATAAGCAACCCTAATAGAAACCTAGTTCAACTTGGCAAACCAACAACTTTGAAAATCACAAAACTAGCTATCGTTACCCCTGGTTATGTGTTAGTTCAGGTTCTGCTCACATCCCTAGAACCCCGTTGTTACCCCTGTAAATCCTAACTTTTGTATTAAAAAGGAAAAGAAAAGAAAAGAAAAGAAAAGTACTCTTAGGTCCCAAAAATTAAAACTGCCCTGCTGTCCTGTATAAAGGCTGTCAACGTAAATCTTGAATTGGATTTTAGTCAGAAACAGGTTTATTTGAGTATGATGATAATCATAAAAAGAGATAAGGTGTGGAGTTGTAACAGCTTAGTGAAAATTGGGCCAAAAGAAAAAAATGCCTTGGAAAAAAAAAAAAAAAAAAAGACAAGGTGAGTAGCAACATTCGAGAGCGGGAAGAAGAAGAAATGTGAACCATGGTAATTTTTGGGAGTCATCATTAAGACAATGACCAACTTCTGTATTTGGAAAGCCATTGGTTTCGACGCCAACGGTAATCTGCGGATGAGATCCTGTTGCCGTAAGTGAATACAACCGTCGGAGTGAGTAGGTCAGGAAGTGGAACTACCAACTGTAGAATTTGTTGGGAGTGAAATCAAACGAGGACACCCATGACCTACCCTAATTCTACTTTTTGAAAACCATAGGTTTCAAGTGGGTCATGAAAAGCAATCCTATTTGCATAGAGGATGCTATGAAAAGTATCAACTGAGGGGGAAAGACCAGCTTCAAAGTTGGATATAAGTCAGTGTTAAAGAAAATGGACATACATATCTATACGCTATTGCCTTGCAATGTTGCATTATAATGAATGGGAAACAATTGACTGGACTATTAAATATTTTCATCCCATTATATTTCTTTAAAGTGGGATGGTCCCGCTATTTTCTGTCTTTGTGAAAGTTAGATAATATCAATCTATTTCTCTCAATTACATCATGCTTGGTCTGATGCATTTCTGTTCAATAAAATGCAGAAAAGTTCCAGATAGGCCGCGAGATCCGGCAAAGTGGAGTGAGATTGCTGATGTTGTAGCATCACTATCCATTCCAGTTATAGCAAATGGCGATGTTTTTGAGTATGACGATTTTCAGCGTATTAAAGTTGCTACAGGTAACAATAATACAATCTTTAAATAATCATATGATAATAGAATTTCTTTAGGACCATATCATACTGTTTGTTGAGAATTTTCACCTTGGGTATTTCCAGCCTTGCACTATAAAGTAGCCTTCATCTTGAGAGTTAATATCATGGTCTTAAAAGTACCCCAATTTTATATCAACCTTCATGTTTGTATTAGCTTGATTTATTTCATTTATGTCCTGGTTAATATAGGGATTGTCAGATTAATATGTTAGAAGCCCGCTTCATATGGGACCATGCAATTAATGTAACATTGTGTGTCAGTAAAATGGTAAAAATCTCAATATGTTCCCGTAAAATTGAAAAAATCTAGCAAGTCTCCATTTGGATCTAGGGGTTTAATAGAATAGATTTGGATTTTGGCAATAAGCTTAGTGTGGTTAGAAGAACGCTAAATATATTAAATATAGTTTATTCGAAATGACTACATATAATGTTATGTGATGAATATGAAATGACTAGGTTCAATTGAATCCATATATTTTCTCGGGTTAATTTCAATTTAGTACCTTGAACTCTCACCCTTAAGGCATATTTTTCCATACACTCATTTTTAACAATCATGTACCCTAATCTTTTTAATTTTTTGCAATCTAGTTCTAGCCATCAAAATTTCCGTATTGCCTACGTGGCTGGCCTGGGTCCCACCTTTTCGCTTCCTTCAATGTCAGTTGAAGGGTATTTTCAAGCAATTGGTGTCTTCTGCAAGTACTTTTGTTAAAAAACTGTGACACATTTTTTGCAAGTTTGGGCGATAAGGCACCAATTGTCCAAAAATACCCTCAACTGACATCGAAAGAAGCGAATAGGTGGGACCCATGCCAGCCACGTAGGCAATTAACAGAAATTTTGACGGCTGGAACTAGATTGCACAAAATTAAAAAGATTAGGGTACATGATTGTTAGAGTGCATGGACAAATATGCCTTAAGGGTGAGAGTTCAGAGTCCTAAAGTGAAATTAACCCTATTTTTGTCATGTGCATTACAACCTTTGATGCATTGTTAAGCTTTGCTCACACAATTTAAATAAGCTTCTTAATTTGAAATCTCGTATTCCAAATGAAACTCAAGAGTAGGAATGTGTGTATATATATTTTATAGAGTAAAATTCACTTTACTAATTACAAGTTTCAAGAGATTCAGACTTCGCTACGTGAAGTTTTTTTGGTGTCAACTTTGTACCTAAAATTTGATATTCTTTCCACTTTCATGCCTCTGTTAGTATCCATCAAGTCTTCTATTAACTCATGACGTGACAATTAATGAGCCCATAAAGATCCACTCATATTGCACCACGTGGATGGACAAATATAAGAGAAAAAAATATTAAAGAAGTTAATAAAACTAAAAAATTATTGAAAAATTAAAACCCAGAAACCAACCCCTCATCAATCCCACCACTCCCAACCACATCGTCATCCCTCACCCCTCCCCACCCTAACCCTCCCTCCTCTCTCCTCCATATCCCAACCACCACCCCAAATCGCCACCCAGAACAGCCAATCGTAACGGCCACAACCCACCATTATCGCAACCCACCTCCTCTGCAGCCCACTGAACCACCCTCCATGGCCACCACCCAGCTGCCCCCTAGCCCTCATTCTAGATCTCCATCCCTCATATTTGCCCGCCCGCCATATCCTCCATGACCCAGCACACTCCAACAACCAGCCTCCATAGCCCTAATCACCCTCCACGATCCAAATCGACCAAGCACTACCCATCAATAACCCAAAAAAATATATATATATATATCACATCAATAAAAAATACCTAGATCCGATCAAGCAACAAGACATTGAAGCGATCATGCAGATGTAGGCAGAGGTTGTTTTTCCAATCAGAGGCCCATCCAAATATCTGTCAGAGACGAGAGAGGTTTGCTGGGGATGGAGGTGGGGGTGGCTGGGGATGGGGTGGGGGGAGGTTGGGATGGGGGTGCTGGGGATTAGTGTTGGTGGCTGTCGACAAACAGTGGGGAAGAGGGAGGAGTGAGCGAGACTTTTCTTGTTAATTTTAATTTTAATATTTTAATTTTTAATTAGTTCAATATTTATTATTTTCTTCCGCATGGAAAAATTTGATTGAGCTCATGTGGACCTATTAATTGCCATGTCAACGTTTAACAAAAGTCTTAACGGAAAAATTGACGGATGTATGAAAGTGATGCATAAACTAAACGTTAGGTATGAAAGTGAGACGAAAAAAACTTTGGATATGAAAGGCTGAAAATCAGGAAACTTTAGGGTAGTAAAGTGAAATTTACCCTCTATTATATGGGTATTTGCGTGTGCTTTGAATGTATTAATGATGAACACAATTTCTAAAGGTACCTCATCTGTGATGGTTGCAAGAGGAGCACTTTGGAATGCTTCAATTTTCTGTCCGAAGGGAAAATTACCATGGGAAGATGTGAAGAGAGAATATGTTAGGAAGGTAAGCTTCGCCTAGTGATTTTATTTATTTAATTTTTTTTTCAGTTGTGCATCATAGAGTTAGATATTGGTCATTTTCCCCAATTGGAATGAAAGTCTTAAAATTTTCAACTCAGACATATTTGAAAATCTTTTACAGTGCATTTTTATTTATTATAATAGTAGGTAAGCATATCCACATTTTCACTTGGATCATGAGAGACTGGAACGAGGCATGCTAACCTGTTTTTGCACTTTTGACTGCAGAGTATCTTATGGGATAATGATATTAAAAGCACAAAGCACACACTGAAGGAAATGATAATGCATCATTCTTCCCTTGAACTTGCGGAAGGAAAGGCTGTGATTAAATCAGAGTCCTTGTTAGATTTAGCGTAAGTGCGGTTTAGATTGCTTATGTACTTCCACTACCCATTCTAATCTCTGTTCACTGCTTCCATGATCCTTAGCCCTGGACCTGAATCACTTATTTCATTGTAATATTCCATGAGTACTGAAACTAGAAATTCTACAAGTATTTTATGCATTTTCAGTTCTGTTTCTGTATCAATATCAGCAATGTAAACACATGTGTTAAGTTCTCTGGGAAAGAGTCTTGCTTTTAGTTAACTAATTGTACAATTTTCCTTTCGTTTTCATTCTCAGGCGGCTATATGGAGAGGACAGGAGTTACGAGTTTGTTGTTAAAAGCTGATTCTTTGTAAATGAAGAGTAGATAAATGTTGATGGTCCTTGTAGGGCAGTGTTTGTCAACCGCCTTCAGGACAACCAAGTGAGTTTTGCCTTTCAGTTATGCTTCTCACACATCTATTCTGCTAGCTAGACACCAAGAACATGTATTTAAAAAAAAGTGCAAAAAATTTGTTAGTTAGAAGCTAGTGAAGGCTGTAAAGTTCGATGTCCTGCTATCATTATTTCCTTGTCCACCTACTTGTTTGTATATTGAATGAATATTCTATTACCAAAATTCTGAAAACAATGTGTTGTGCAGGTTATATTACCTTTATTGGGGACAAGCTAATTTTAATTCGCTTAAGATTGGCTGGTGGTCTTGGCTTTGTGATTTTGTCCTACTAGAAGCCCTATAAACAGTTAGATTGGCTGATGGTCTTGGCTTGTAACAATGCAGATTTGGTGGTTTCTAAAGCATTATTTCTTCTTGAATTTATTTATCCCAATTGTAAAAGTTTTCTCAAGCTCCCGAGAAATGGAGTTTGATAACAATAATTCGTCATGCAAACCTTACATTTATTTAATTGTCGAATCAAAACTCCTCCAAATCATGTGATAACTTTAAACAGGGAAGAAATATCACTAAGGTGAATATCCAAATAACAATAATGAACTAAAATATGTTCAGTTTTAAATATCCGGAGTTTTAGAAATATAGACAAATTATTGATATCGGTAAAAATTAGATAGAAACAATTGCTCGTAGATGACATAATATGTTGAAGGGGCTACACAATGAACTTGGGCAGTGGTGCGAAGACGAAGTTGATATAAAGAAAATTACTGTGGGTTACTTTGTTGAGATGTTCACGTCTGTTCATCCCAGTTATATTCTTGAGATTACAGAGTGTGTGGGTCGGCAACTCACCGCCGAACAAAAAGAACTTCTTGTAGGATTAATCTCTGAAGGGGAAATTATGGCTGCTGTGAAAGTGCTGCACCCTACCAAGTTGGATGGCTTTACCGGCAGTTTTTTACAGCACTTTTGGGAGATTATTGGTACGGATGTAGTGAATGAAGTTAAAAAGTTCTTTGCAACATGAAGCATGGTGAGGGAGGCCAATTATACTATAGTGGTGCTAAACAAACCCTAAAATTAACTGAGTACACCCTATAATTTAACTACACCCAAATATTTAAATCAAAATGTAAAATTAACTAAGTACACCCTATTTAACTACCAATTATACCCATATACACCCTAATACACTCTATCACACAACATCAAACCCAATGCCTTCTCTACAGCTAGAGATGATTTTGTTGAAGATGTTACAGCGGTTGTAAGTTGTTTTGAATTTGTTTTCCAATCTCTAGTTATTACTGGATGAATTTAAAATTAACCTACATACCCTTTGAATGAACAAAAACTGGGATTTCTTTAGATGGTAAAACATTCTAATTCTCTCTTTGTGTGGAGCAGGTCTTATGTGATTATTTTCATGAATTATGTGTCGTCGGCTATGGAAAATACTAGATATGCCTCTGTGGTTCTAAGACAGGGGAAGAGCCTAGACAAACCAACACACAGAAAATTCTACAACTTTCTCTACCATGTATAAATAAACTCACTTGCTTTGGCTTTGTTGCACAGAGAGCATTGAAAGAGAAGTACCAAAAGGCAAGCAGAGACTCTCAAGAGGCAGCTAACAATGGCAGACGAAGTGGTTTTCTTGGATTTCTTTATTTGCTAGTTGGATGTTAATCACAACAACTAATGTTAGTTCCGACTTTCCCTCCTATAAATATGAAATCCACTAGCTATGTTGTATATAAGATAGACAAGTCAAAGGAGCCACACCGAACCGGGCCATTTGGAGTAGACCGATTTGGAATTTGTGTAACAGGAACATGAATGTTGGTGACTCAGAGTAGAGGTGGGTGTCAAATAAGATGTTATGTTTATTCTAAGCTCGCGAGCTTAATTACTTTGGCCCGACTCACCCAAATATGTAGGACAAGGTAATTTGGCCCGTGACGATTGCTGTGTCAATACTTAATCTTGTGAGGCTCGTGCCGTGCTCAGGTTGGGCTGACCATCTGTTCACCCTTTTTGTTTAGTTCCTGTGATGACAAGGTAAAGTTCCCCATTAATCTAAAGACCATAATTTGGTCAATAAATCAACTTTCTTTGTGTGTCAGTGTGCCATTGTTAGCAAGTTAACAAACCCCTAACAGACTTGAAAAATGAAATAACTTGCACCCAAGCTATTGACTTTGATCAAGTGATTGTGAATTTGGGTGAGGAATATCTCCCAAGTTCTTTTCTATGCCTCGACGGGGTGAGGACTTTATAATTTATCTAAATAAAACTGGGAAGTAAAGCAAAAATACAAGTGTTTGAAAATAAAACAAACAAGTTCAAGGAGAAGCTGTTTGAAGTACGATAAATGAAAGGAACCGCTGTGTCCGAAAAACATCAAAACATTGGACTTTGAATTCTACCTGAAATGCCATTTTTGAGACCATTTTGGTCGGACTGGTATCTTTGACTGGACTGCACTGACCGCACTGCATCGGCTTGCACTAGACTGCACTTTAGCACCTTCAACTAATAAATATTAGCAGAAATCGATACCAATATTTGAAATTGGCAGAGCTATAATCAGATTGAGACGTGAGTGGTGGGAATTCTAAGCAGAATCTTAAGGATAGCTTTGGAGGTCCTTGGCACCTTTGTTAGCTTTGCTTCTCCTGAAGGCTAGAATGATCAGTGAGACTGATTTTTCTTTGTACTTGTTTTGTTGGAGATTTTGTTGTTGTTGGTTGGGTGGTTGTGTTGTTTGATTGTTCACATCCCTTGATATTTATAGGAAATATGTATGACGGTGGTTTCCTAAATATCTGAAAAATATCTTTGTTCCTGCAATTTTTAAAGGGTAGCAAATATCTTGCTTGATGAGACAGTTTGTTTGCAGAAGAAGTTTTAGTCTGTGTAAAATATCTAGGAGGTAACTTATTTTCTTCACCTTTCTGCTGGTTTTGTTCTCCAGACTTCAAGTTTCCAAACCTCTGAATTTTTGGGAACTTGTTAGACTTAGTTTGGCTTATTTTATTCCTTGAAATGGTCTGGGCTTACCTTCCAATTTCTTGGCAAATAGGGCCAAAGATTTAGGCCCAAACAAAACCATGTATTTTGGCTAGAATAAATAATTTGGCCAAAAGTGAAAATTTTGATACAAACACCATCACTTAGGTGTGATTTGTGATGGGAACCTTGTGGAGTAGGTCGTTGCATGTGAAAGCCCTAAGAATCAATCACTAATGATCCTCACTAAAAGGGATAACTAAGTATCATAATCAGATCACTTGCTTGCACCACATTTCATCCTTCTGCTTGTGCTTTTTCTGTAAGTCCCATGAATTATCTCTCTTTTCTATTTCTATTATCTCATTCTAGTATGTATTTGATTTAATATTAGAGCTTTTGAAAATTATGAGCACCATCTTTAATTGCAACCTTTGTCCACAAGGTTCAACCTTTACCAACAAAGTTGGTCTAGTTACAAACCAGAAGGATGCTCACAGGAACTACAACATGCGCTCCAATTGCAAGGTTGATTTTGTGGACAAATGTGTACTTGGCATGCTAGACAACAAAGGTAATAACATAAAAAATTGAAAATAATTAAGTTTCACTCATTTGTTTTCGTTAAATAATATAATCATCTTGGGTTTTATTGGATTTAGGGTTGTAAGAAGGCAAAATTTGTTTAATGTGAGAAGGGATCTTATGCACTGCAATATATTGGACTACATATGTTCTCTTATCTATGTAATATCTAGCTATATGATCTATTATAACTTGAATTTTACTTTGCGATCATTACTTAGTTTGCTAGTTGGATGTTTATCACAACAACTAATGTTAGTTTCAACTTTTCCTCCTATAAGGGTGAAATCAACTAGCTATGTTTTATATAAGATAGATGTGGAAATCAAATAATATCAAATCCCTAAGGTCAAATAAGTTTCCACCAATTTGGGAATTAATTTGATTAATTGTGGATTTATGCCATTCAATTGGGGATTACCAAATCAAATTCCTAATTGACTCTATCTTGCCAAATAGGGGGAAGAATAATTCCCTTCCATGTGGGGAATTATTCATCTTGAAACCCTAGCTCCCGAGACCACTATATATTCGAGGCTACACCAAGGCTTGAGGTAAGTCCGAAACTCAGTCAAAATTCCCACACAACCTCTCCTTGCAGCCACCTCTACTCTCTCTCTCTCTCTCTCTCTCTCTCTCACAAGGTTTTGGCCACCACACACAGCTCTGGCCACCCGATGCTCTCATCGTGAGAGAAAACTCCGACTATTTTAGCTCTTGTTGTCTCTTTAAATAAGATCCAAGTGAACTAACTTAGGCATCGGAGGGCCTTTCACCAACACCCCTCGGGTGTGGTCTTTTCACTTCATAATTGTTTTGCAGGGATTGAGAGGCAAGAAGGAAGAAAGGGAATCGCAGATGAATATTCTTAGGGAGGAAAATCACTCCTACAATTTGGTGCTTTCATTGAGAGATTCGAGATATACTCAATATGATACTCTTGAATCTTTGTCAAGGGAAATCTGTTTCCTTTACATCACCGGTTTCATCTGAAACCCTCAAATCATCATGGCGAAAACAACTACCACATGTCGGCAAGAATTTCTCAAGGCACCCATGGGATGGCTTTTTCTCTGTCCCAATCCAACAAAAAAAAGGAAAAAAAAAGAAAAGACATACAAAGGAGTCCACGGTATTGGACAGAAAGAAAAAATGGAGAAATAGATGAAGTAGCAAGCTGCTCCGTCGCCGGCACTGACCACCAAGACCAGGAGCTTGCGCTGTCGCCAGCCGCCAGAAAACAACCTAGCTGCGGCGAAGAAATCTCCCAGCCGCTGCCATTGATGATCCTACACATGAAATCGCCGACAAAGCATTAGAAAAAATGGAGGTCGCCCAAGCATGAATGAGATCCTTCCAGGTGTCTTTTCGTGACACCGGCAACACCATCGAACGTGCGGACTTGCAATTGGAAAAACCCAAAAGGGCCAGCACTAGCCCACGCCGGAAAAGCCATCAACGAGCCAAATGAAGCTTCCTGGATCTTCCCAATGTCACCGACGACCTTTCCGTACATCTCCTCGCGACGCCACCACTACCATCAGGGAATGTCTAGCTCCACCATCGCTTCGCCGACGACTAGCCCCACACGCGGCAGCCATGAACGGCTCCCTCTCACGCTGCCTCATGGGCATAATAGGGAATAGTTTCCCTCTCTCTCTCTCTCTCTCTCTCTCTCTCTATCTCTCTCTCTTTCTCTATTTCCTGATTTCACTAATTCTTAATAAATATTAATATTAATATTTGATTTTGAATTAATCACTTACTTAATAAATTCCCTAAATTTGATATCTATTTTGAATTAGTGTAAATTCTTAACATATATTAATAATTAATATTATGGAATTATTGTGTATGCCTTATTTAATAATCCTATTATTTTATCAAGGCACAAGTGATATTATAGTTGGCATATAATCATGCTTTTATTATGACTGCTAATTATATTTTATCACTAATGATCAGGAAAATACCAAACGACTTGGTGACCAACCTACGAATCCTTGGTCAACCCAATCAACGATTCTCCAGTCAACCTGATCCACGATCCGTTAGGTCAGCCCGAGGCATGATCCTTCAATTAAGGCCGACCACCTCCCTTGGAACCTTGCAGCCGCAAGTCGCCATTGTTGGATCCACTTTGCAGCTGCAAGCCCTCGTTGCCGGAGCTACCCTCCAAGGCAACCACACGGTGACCAACGACGTGGCCCATGATGGCATCGCCATCCATGGCCACCTCAACGCCATCGCGGACCTTGCACCTGTTTTGGAACAAATCCGATCGTTCCCTCCTTTGCTATCACACTTAGCATCTGCCACTAGTGAAACCCTAGCCCATATGCATTTAAACTCAACACAATTCTCTCCTCCCGACCCACGCAGTCAAGCGGACCTTAGCCTTAGAGTCGATCAACTCACGTAGAGGTTGGACATCCAAAATGACCTTTTTGGTTAGCTCCTTAGGCAAATTGACTTGGCTCTAGGCCTTGGACTAGGATATTAGGGCGAGGAGAGAATGATGAACCAGGAAATTGGCTCGCAATTCGAGAGATCCAGAGTCGGTCAAACAGCGACAAGCAGACGAGGAGGGGAACGAGAACGCATCGCTCAAAGACCCGAACTGCACTGAGCTGTTCAACACCTAAACCAAACCCAAACATTTGTAAGTCAATCTCGAAGCCGATTGATGATTAGTTTGAGATTAGGTCCAAGGACCAATGTGCTCGAGAGGTTGGGTTCACAACCCGACGTTCACTCCCTCTTGGTCCCACAAAGAAGCATTCACTCTAGGTTGGGACCACAAGGACCTCGAGTTCATGAACGCATGCATGGCGAACGGAGTGGTTGACACTCACCAACCCACTCTAGGCAGACCAACTCACTACGACGAGCCGGCGAGAAATCCTCAAAATCTCAATCCACCAGCTGTTGGCTATGCAAATCACACTGCCTACTGTAGTGGGCCGAAGGGATATGCGCCAACACAGGTCGTCCTACTTTATGTTGGATGGGGTGTGCATGGGCGTGCCAGCACGGTCTACCATGAATTTGAGGATGATGATGGATGGATGGATAGATTGACTGAGTGCACATGTTTGGTCTGACTTTGCTAAAGCGATTGTGGCCGAGAGAGGAACAATTCTCGGCTGTCAAGTTCATGGGCTAAGCTACAAAGTCGTTGATGATGGTTGAAAACGACGATCGGTGGATTTGGATGGTGCTCCAACACCTCTCTAGATTGCGAAGACTATATGATATATGGGGTGGAGGGAAAAGCAACAGGGATGGTGCTCCAGCGCCTTGAAAATCAAGGGTCATATGATATATTGATGGATGGAAGATCTTAACTTTACCACTACTCCTAGGAAAGCTTGTAAAGATATTGAAAGTGCATTACTGGAAGATAAATGACAAGAAAATATAATTTGCTCCGTGGGAGGCTTGTTTGGCCGGGACCCTTATTCCGTTGTTGGAGGTATGATACCACAAGCTTGTAATGACGTATACTATTTTTCCATGAAGTCAAAACACAAAAATTTTAACTTCATAATTTCGGAAATATGTTAATGTTAAACACAATGGCAATATTTACTTGGACAAAAATGTCACTTACCTCAAAATGGACCATGCAATTTTCATTGTGTGTGAAAAATATTCTGCAATTTTTCAGGGTGTCACAGCTAGCACCTACTTCTCTCTCTAAGTTCTTCTCATTTTCTCATCCCTCTCAATCCTTGGTGAAGAGCTTTGGGGAGGTGTAACCTATTGCACCTTTTTGGAGAATCAAAAGTGGAGAGCCAACAACCAAGGGACCTATCCCTCTACTTGAATACCATCTTTGGTTTCAAGATACGCTCCAAGGATATGAATTTCTATTCCCTCTCTCAAATAGTTCTCTTAGAGAGTCATTGGTGCCTTTTTCCATAAACCTACAAAGATTGGTACCTAGAATGAGACTTGTATGAATCTCTAGCTATTTCTTGCTTCAACTTTTATTTTGATTTCATATTAGATATGCCATGCTAGATGATTTATTCTCTCATAGTTTCTAGGGATTTTAGAAATCCCTACACTCAAAATTCCCTTCAGCTAAGTCGAGGATGAGCAATGAAGTTTGTGCATGAAGGATAATCTCCCATGTCCCCCAAGTAACATTTAATTTCCTGAAGGCTGTGAGGTCTTATAGGCGTGTTGGTTTGGCTGATGTAGCAACGTCTCTCTCTATCCCCTCATAATTCTGTAGTGTTGAATTGTATTTTATTTTCGTTGTCCCATTTGTGGCTGCACTTCTTTGTTCTGTATTCTGCTTTGGCTTTGGCCTGGTGCCTTAGTCTTGTTAATGAATATCCAGTTTCTCACCAAGAAAAAAGGTATCCTTTTGTCTTGGAGCCTACTATGTATAGGCCTATGGAGGATCCTTGATTTGAATGATTTCCCATTCTTGAGCTTGGTTTGTGAGATTTGATTATGCTTTAGTTTGTGTTTGTTTTGGGCCTAATTCAGGCTTGATTTAATATTAATTTAGATCAAATCAATAATTTGGAAATTTAACCAAATTAACTTAATTTAATTGGATTGATGTACATCAAAGGAAATTTTGAGAAGTTCCTCATTGGTTGCTCATCTAATTTCGATGAATTGTATGCCATGTATGGAATTGCATGACTTTTAATTTGATCCACTTAAGCTTTGAGTATTGACTAGGGATTTCATTTGCTAAAATTATTGTGACTAGTATAACTTTCTTTTTATTTTATAATCCATGTGGTGTTGTATCACTGGATTTGTGGGCTTTACATGCATGTAATGACAGGACCCGACCTAAATTCCGCTTTGAAATTCGGGTCAAGCCCTTTGTGTGTCCGACACCTGTCGGGTGCTGGGCACAATTGACCACTTTGCCCTTTATAAAACAAAACTCAAAAGAAAAATTCGACTTCTGCTTAAAATTCGGCAGTCTCCCCTGTTATTTGTGCAACAAGCCACAATTTTATATCCACAATGTCCAGCACGCACAAGATAAGTTTCACACACCCACAAAAGTGAATTGTACGGCCTCAGGCCTTACATTAAGTTTTGGGCAATTCAGAGCTACTAAACTAATTTAATTTACAAACTAGGTTTCTTTGGGTCAAGGACCCTACACAACGGTCACGGAAGACGGTAGTGGTGAAGAAGGCCGGTGGTGGTGCTGAGGTACAATCCTACTACCCGGGAGCGCAAAACATTTGAAAATGTGAGTGGACAAAAAGAAAGTTTTATAAAATAGTATAACAACATACTAACCTCACTGTTAAAACATTTAGAAAACAATTCTATCAATTCTATATTCGTACAATAAATTAACACATGCGTATATACATATTCATATAATTTCACGCCCAACGAAATTCTCATTCCATAAGGAAAGCAACTTCAAATCAAACTTCCCAATTTTCCCACCTAGGTGTAACCTTTTTCTTTTCCCGTCAATTCCATTTCCTCGCAAGACTCGGTGACACAAAGTCAACCGAGCCGCGTCCTCACAAAACTCAAGAAAACACGGAGTTTACCCGAGCCGCGTCCTAGCTCCGCACGGTTCGGGCGTCCCCGAGACTCATGGGGTGTAAAGTCATACGCGAGCAGACTTATACCAAAGGCAACTATGTCCGTAGACAGGGTAATAACCAATATCCATATATATTCCGTAAGTGGCATAATCTTTCCGAAGGCAACATTTCTAGGGTACCTAAGGTGGTTTTAAAACCGTTTATAAAACACATAATTAAAACATACACCTTTCCTCGAGCCATTCCAAAATCCATAAGCAATATGCATGAAACTCATTCTAAAATTCAATAATAGGCTCGGAAGTCAAATCATAACGAACATTCAAGAAATTCAATTAAATTCCATTATGCAATTCTTAAATAATATTCAGAAATAAATAATTCCATAAAAGTATTAAATAAATCATTTCATGCCAAAATTCATTTATAAAATAAAATTCCACTCACTGGGCGTCCGAGCTAGCTTGACCCTTCGAGGGTCCTTCTTGCAAATTTGCTGGAGCATGGGTACCTATTTGCAAATTTAAAAACGATTTATTAATTAAAATAGCCCGGCACAATAATTTAATAAAAATCCCTACCTCAGGATTTAAAAGTGCTTGTACTTGGTAAAAAGTGTTCCTAAGCCCTCTAGGCTCGATTTTATCCGTTGAATTAGTTTAATAATCCCCGGAATTAAATATTTGATTAATTCTCTAATTTGGTTCGACTCGGTCGTTTGTAGGGTTTTCGACCTCTGATTGACGATCCGTAAGTTCCTATAGGTTTCTAAGATTCCCAATAATACAACCCACAAGTTTCGTTATGATCCAACGGTTCAAACCTATCGAACCCGAGTTACCCCTAACCGGTAAAAATCGTATTTAAGCTCAAACGATTTCCAGAAATTCGTTCGAGCATACCATCATGCTCGGGAGGCTACGGGGGACATTTTAGCACGAAATTGGACCGCCACCACCCTGCCCATGCGCCGGCAAGTTGTGTGGCTTGAGAGAATTTTCTGGCGACGGAAAATTCTCGAATCAACCCTCAAACCATATACCAATCGACTCAGGGCAGCGAGGGGAGGCAATTGGCCGTGAGAACCGGCCGGAAAACCGGCCTAAAATTGAAAAATCCGATAAAAAAACCCTAGGTTTCTAATCTCTTCCCATAACTCCAATTTAACTGCATTTAATCCGAAAAACACGAAGAACAACAACATAGAGGGTCGAAAATCACCTAGATCGATGATGAAAACCGGTGAGATGGCCGGATTTTTGCTCTGAAACGCCGGCAAATTTATGGGTTTTTGCACGGCTTCTCCGGTCGTTTTTGGTTCGGAAATTGGTCGGGGTGGATTGAGGGAGAAGAGGGAGAAGATTGGAGGCGGTTAGGGTGGTTGGTTTCGGCCGGAACGACGCCGGCCGTGACTGGTTCAAATCGGAGGGGTTGGGGTTCGAATGGGGAAGAAGACGCGGGTGGAGGGGTTTGCCCAGCATGTTTTTTTTTCCCATTTTTCCAAATTTACAAAAATGCCCCTAGGGTTTTTAGACCTTTACGGGTTCGTTTGAGCTCGGAATCAGGTGTGCCGCACGTCTACAAACTCGTTTCGACGAGCCGGATGCAACGGTGCACCCCGTTTCACCAAATTCTTTCCCAAACAAAAGTCAATTTTAAACTTGTTAAAATAATCGGGGTAAAATCGTCTTTCTCTTTAATATTTTATTAATTTTGTCTTAAATTAAGATCGGGTTGTTACAATCTACCCCCCTTATAAAAATTTCGTCCCCGAAATTTCATACTCTATTTAGTTCACCAACACTATACCCTTCAACCAACTTTCGTTATTAACAAGTTTAATTCCTAAAATTTAATATGAAAGCCTCAACAAATTTTTCAAATCTTAAGATTTTCTTTAAACTTTAATATAACCATAATCTTTACCTGTCATTCGAATAAATACGGATACTGAGCCCGCATTTGCTCCTCAGGTTCCCACGTGGCTTCCTCCATAGTGTGACTTCTCCACAGAACTTTCACAAGAGGAATTTCCCGAGAACCTAGCGTCTGCGTTTTCCAATCTAGGATTTGTACTGGTTGCTCCACATAACTCAAATTAAACCTCAATTCCACTGGTTGTGACTCTAGCACATGAGAAGGATCTGAGATATACTTCCGTAACATTGAGACATGAAATACATCGTGCATCCGAGAAAGTTCTGGAGGTAAGGCAATCCTATAAGCCACGGGGCCCACTTGCTCCAAGATCTCATACGCCCAATGTAACGAGGACTCAATTTTCCCCGTTTCCCAAATCTCACTACGCCCTGCCAGGGCGACAATTTCAAGAAAACCCAATCACCCACTTCAAACTGAAGCTCTTTTATGCGGTTGTCAGCGTAACTTTTCTGTCGGTCTTGAGCTGCCTTAAGTCTTTCCCTAATTAACTTAACTCTTTCCTTAGTAGCTTCAATGTCAACCGATCCATTTACTCTTCTTTCACCAACCTCATCCCAAATAAGTGGAGTTCTGCAATTTTGTCCATACAATGCATCATAAGGTGACATTCCGATGCTTGAGTGATAACTATTATTATATGCAAACTCCATTAAAGGCAATTTATCATCCCAATCTCCTCGAAATTGCAATGCACAAGCTCTTAGCATATCTTATCTTCTAAAGTTTGAATTGTCCTTTCGGATTGTTCGTCAGTTTGCGAATGAAAAGCGGTGCTGAATCACAACTGAGTTCCAAAAGCTTCCTGTAACTTCATCCAAAATCGGGATGTGAATCGAGGATCTATGTATGATACAATGGATACTGGTAACCCATGCAGTCTTACAATCTCAACAATGAAAATATTGGCCAATTTATTCAATTTATAAGTCTCCTTCACATGTAGAAAATGCGCAGACTTGGTGAGTCAATCAACAATCACCCAAACTTCATCATGCTTTTCCCGCGTTCGAGGAAGCTTGAACACAAAGTCCATAGTGATATATTCTCACTTCCACTCGGGAATTGGAAGTAGTTGTAGTAACCCAGATGGTTTCTGCTGTTTTGCCTTGACTCGCTGACAAATTAAGCACTTACTCACATATTCTACAATTTCTTTCCTCATGAAAGGCCACCAGTAATGTTCTCTCAGAGTGCGGTACATTTTCGTACTTCCAGGATGCATAGCAAAGGTCGAATTGTGAGCTTCTTCAAGAATTTCTCTCTTTAACATTTCAACATCAGGAACATACAATCCTCGTTCCCACCATTAAAGCTCCATCCCTTCTTACTGAATAATCTGTTCTGTTACCATTCTCAACTTCCAACCTTAAGGTACAAATCAACGGATCTTGTAATTGAGCCTCAATTATTCGTTCCACCAAAACTGATCGCACATGGAGAGTCACAAGTAGCCCTCCTTCCTGATCCAACTCCAAGCCAACACCGACCGTGATTTGTTCGAATCGGAGGGGTTGGGGTTCAAACGAGGAAGAAGACGCGGGTGGGGGGGTTTGGCATGCACTAGCCAATTGGCCTGCGTGTTTTCTTTATTTATCCCATTTTTTTGAATTTACAAAAATGCCCCTAGGGTTTTTAGACCTTTACGGGTTCGTTCGAGCTCAGAATCGAGTGTGCCGCACGTCTACGAACTCGTTTTGATGAGCTGGACTCAACGGTGCACCCCGTTTCACCAAATTCTTTCTCGAACAAAAGTCAATTTTAAACATGTTAAAATAATTGGGGTAAAATGGTCTCTCTTTAATATTTTATTAATTTTGTCTTAAATTTGGATCGGGTTGTTTCATGGAATGTCATAAAACTAAAAAGAATTTGAAGAAATTAAACAACATGGACAAAATTGATGTGCGGGGATTAATGTGGAGAATGATAGCTAACATAATAAAAACGTAAAGGACCATAGTTGATAATTTTGTGAACTTCATACACATTCTGTGATAATAATAAAAAATTCCACTCTATGAGTTATTAGAACTCAAAATTCGCAAAGAAATACATATAAAAACGAACAGGCTTAAAAACATAATAGAATATGAAATTAATGATTTAGCTTGGTTTAGAGTGGTTTATAAAGGATCAAAATTGGGGTCGAACTAAACTAACATAGTTTCATTTGACTTAGAGATCATTTGACTTTTTATGGTGAAAATTAGCCAAACCATTACAATTTTAATCGACTGATTTTGTGAGTTCTAAGGCCAATTTGAAAATGAAAATTGAAAACTGAAACTTGGAAGCTGAGGAATTGTTTGATAACCATTTCATATTCAATTTTCACTTTTTTTCTTTAAAACTGAAAACATGTTTGGTAACATATTTCACTTTCAGTTTTCAAAAAAGTAAAATATAGTTTTCAAAATCGCCCTTATTTTTTAAAACAAATTGAAAGTGTTTTCAATTTTCGTTTTTTTTGAGCTCCTATGTCATTCATTAATTTTACATCATCACACATGAAATGCACTCAATTATCAAAACTTGGTATTTGGGACCTCTTGACTTGGACTCAACTACTTGATTCTTGCATTTGGCCACTAACCTAGTCCAAAATTCACCAACAAAATCATCATAATTCCAAAAAGTACTGTAATATCCCACTCCTAAATTTCAATTAAATTCTTAAATATTAAAGTAAAAGACATATTTATCTTGAGGGTATCTTAGTGGGTTTATAGTTGACTTTTTTGGGGGGAAGAATTTGGGGAATTGAGCAGCACCGTTACGTCGGGCTCGTCGATACGAGTTCGAAGACAGGCGGCACGCTCAATTCCGAGTTGCAACGAGAGAGAAAAAGTCTAGAAACGGAAAGGACGTAACGATCATTTTCAAATTTGACTTCAAAAAACCATATTTTCTTCTTTTTCTCCCATTTTCTCTCTCTCCCTCCCGATTCTCTCTCCCCGTCGCGCGACTCCGGATTTTCACCGGCCAATTTCTGCCGTTATCGGCCACCCCAAGGCTCGATACCACATCCAAATTTCTTCGCTCTTCATTCTCTACCTAGCCCACTAGGTTTCGAAGCTCAAAAACCTGTAGATTAGCGACTAGATCGAGGAGATTTCGAGAAAATTTTCCGATGCCAAGTACGGTGTTTCTGGCAACCAAACTTGTTGAGTGAGGTATGGTTTTTCATCCTCTCAATGCCCTTTAGCTATTTATGCAAGTTATTTGGATCAATTTGGGCGTTTGAGGGTTCGATTTGGAACCCTTAAGCCGTCCGTTTTGGCAGTGAAATTGAGCCGTTTCTGGCCACTTCATGGTCGTGGTCCAAGAACTAAAAACACTCCATTCAATGTGCTTAAAAAATTGGCATAGGTATTGATAGGTGATTTGGAGATTTTTAGGTGACCAGAAAATCTCTCAAGCCACCCAATCAGCAGCACTTGGAGGCACTTCAGCTTTGTGCCAACTGTGTGTTATTGACCTAGAATTATCCCATTGTCGTCCCAAGCACAACGGTATGCTCAGATTAGCGTAATGTTATCTTTTGAGTATAATACCAAATTTTACCTATTAGGCATAATTCGGGTTCGATGTGTTCGGATCATCGGATCTTGACAAAACACATAGGATTTGTTATTGGGATTTTTGTGAACCTATAGGAACTTTTGAATTATTAATCGGAGGTCGTAGACCCCACAGGGAGCCGTTTGACCAATATAAAAAAATTTAATCGTATAATTAATTTCGGGTCTTCTAAAACCATTCCAATTTTCAAATAATGATTAAAAGGGCCCTAGGAACTCTCTTAGGTTGTGCACACGCACTTTTAATCCCTGGAGGTCAGGGTTTTGATTAAATATTTATGGCGAAGCTATGTTATTAATTAAATATTTTTAATCATTTACTTAGGTGCTCAGGCTCCACCTAATCCGTAGGAGGGACCCTCGAAGGGTCAAGAAACCTCGGACGCACAGTGAGTGGACTTTGTTTTATAATGGTTTTTATGCATTGATGATATGAAATGCCTTATGAATAACTGTTTATGATTTTACTTTTCCGAGCATATTGTTTGATTGAAAATGAGTTTTTATGATTATAATATTGTGAAACGAGACTAGCTCGGAAAGTTGGGAAATTGTTTTATGAATGATTCAGGAAAGGTTTTCAAAACTACCATAGGTACCCTAGCTGTTGCCTCCAGATAATAATATGTGTACGGACATTTTGTTGCCTTTGGTTAAGTCTACGCGTGTATGACAATTGCCCCACGAGTCCTAAGGGTACTCGGACTGTGCGGAGTGAGGAATGCGTCTTAGGCTGACCAAGTGCCCCCTGAGTTCTGCGAGGAATGCGTCTCCGGTTGACTTCGTGTCCCTCGAGTAATGCGAGGATGTATCACGTATGTGGTACTTGAAATTGACGGTAAAATGATGGAATTGATGGCATACCATGGGAATTGATGAATATTATACAGGGTACACCTAGGTGGAATATATTTGCAAATTGTGAAGCTTATAAGTGATTTAATGGTTTAAATGTTTGCATGAAAAGTTATCAATATAGATATGCATGCTGTTTTCCGTACGAATATATAATAATGATTGAATGGTTTTCAAAATGGTTTTAAACGGCAGGGTTATTATGTTCATACTATTTTTAATAACATTTGTTTTTTCCACTCACAATTTCTGTTGTTTTGCACCTCCCAAGCAGTAAACGAGTACCGGACCACCACTAGAGGGCACTTTCCTTTAAGCCACTCTTCCGTTTCTCTTCATGTAGGGTTATCTTATTGTTAATAGTAACGATTAGTTAGATATGCTCTGAATTTGCCCTAGATGTTTGTAAGGCCTTAGGCAGTCAGATTTATTGTTTGGATGTGTGTGAATTCGTATTGTGCATGTTGAACGCTTGAGGATATAAAATTGCATATTGTCAAGGTGTAAATTTTGGGAAAAGAGCAGTTTTCAGGGGAGACTCTGCCGATTTTCCAGCAGAAGTCAAACCCTTAAGTGGTTTCAATTGGTATTAAGGCAAAGGGTAATTTGGTCATTTGTGCCTAGCACTGACAGGTGTTGGACACGCACAAGGTTTGAAGCGAATTCCAAAGTGGAATTTGGGTTGGGTCTTATCAAATACTATGAACTCTTTGTATCATGCACTTTCATTCTATGATTCAAATTCACAATTTGACAATAAAAATTCCATTTCCAAGTTTCACATAAAAGTGAAAACTGAAATCAGTTATCAAACAACTTGTGTTTAGTTTTCACTTTTCATTTTTCAAAAAAATGAAATTAATTACCAAACAACTTTCCGTTTTGAGTTTTTGAAAATTAAAAACTGAAAACTGAAACAAAAGAGCCTGTCAAATTTCGGGGGGTGTATTCAATTGGGATTTTAAAAGACTTTTTAGGGATAAATAAGTCCAGTGGATTTTAAAAGACTATTTAGGAATGTAATGACTTATAAGATTTTATTTAAGGATTTCTATAATCATGATTTTTTACTTTTGGATTTTAAAAGATTTATATCATAAGAATTTATAAGATTTGAAAGGACCACATGGATTTATATCTAGGCCTTGGCTAATTAGGGCTAAAGCCCAACCCAAACTTTGAAACGCATGAAAGAAAAAGAAAGAAAAGGTAGCACATGAACAATCTAGTTGCAAAGCTACTTGTTGAGTGCTTACATCTATATTCAAGAATTGCTTATCCCATAATTTATATATTCCATAGCATACGTTTTAACTCCAGGCTTTTCTTTCCTTCAAGGATGACAATAGGAATGAAAGCACCCATAAATAAAAGCAAACATTCAAAGTTACAAGTCAATGAAAAAGATAACAAAGAAATGATAATTGTAATAAAGAAAAGTAAAAGCCAGCACAATTTTCCCAATCTTTTAATATCCAATTTGATGTAGCTTCATGTCCTCCTAAGTAGCATTTCTCCACATATCTAAAGCTATGCTAGTCCTCCATGGATTAGCATCTTCTCGTTGTTGCTCTTGACTTTGAACAATAGTTTCAAAATTATCCTCTTCATTAACTTGTAATACTAAAGATGAAGATTCATCTATTTGTTCAATTGGAAATTCATCAAAACGACACTCTTTGCGAAGAAAGTGAAGGAAACATACATCTAATGTTTAGTAAATGAACTTTAGCCACAACCTATACAACAAAAACATTCTAAAGGCAGATTCATTTTGTTTATGCTAGTTGAGCTAAACCTTTTTCATTCTAACCCAAGTATCTTAGCCTAGTCTCTTTGAACACAAATAGAAAAAGGGAAAAGGGAATAGATCTTTACCCTTGATGACCTTTTCTTGATTTCTCAAGAATGAACACCTTTGTTGGAAATACCTTTTTCTTTCTCTTGATGTTGACTCCTTCACCTCAAGGCTCCAAAGTAGAAGCCATCTACCTCACCACACCAAATGCTCCTAGAGATGAAGAGAAGACAACCAAGAGGTATGGATGCTAGTCTACCTCTTGATTGGACCAATTTTTGGCTTATGGAATATGAGAGGCAAAGATGATGCACTCACTCATCAACCAAAGTAGGAAACCAAAAACCCTAGCTAGGTTTTCTCCTACCTTATGTATTTATTGGATGACACAAAGGCAAGGAAGATGGCACCCTAGTGGTGAAATTGGGTGGGTTTGGGGGTCCATTTTTGGGTCCATGGGTCATGTCATCTTATGCCACTTATCCCTTGAGTCCAATTGCCTTTTGGGCTATTTTGTTCCTTTCCTTTTAAATCATATTTTAAAGGCCCAATCCAATATTCTTATATGGCAAAGTTAATTCTATAATTAACCTTTTAATTATAATTTAACTATTGAATCATAATTATAGTCATACTTAATTGACCCGGTCGAACCTTTTGACTTTGGTCAATTGTTCCAATCAACATGTTGAATTTTGACCGTTGACTTTGACATATGATTATCAACCATTGACTTGTGTCTCCTCATTTCATTTCTCTTCATTTGTTCCTCTAATCACATTCTTTAGGTGTGCAGATCCGTAGGTTCCCTTTAGCAAGGTAGTGGGTTGACTCAACTCTTTATAGATGATGTACGAATTAAATTCCATAATTTAATTCTTCCTATTAACAAAGGTTAATTGAAACCTTTTAGTACACCCACAAACCATGGTTGTCGCCTAGCAACAAGTCACGATTATCCGAGCTAAATGAGACGTTGTGAAAGAACCTATTTAAATTGGAATGATCATGCAATTGAATCCTTCTCCTATAACAATACTCCTTTACTCATATTATTAGATTATGGAATCCGATTGTCAATATCCTAATGTGAATCATTCCTTTTATATGATTATCCTAGTAAGATTTGAAGAGCTCTTCTTTCAAATCTTATCCGCTACTCTGCGTAGAGATTTGACAAATCATATCTTGGAGTATTCTCTCTCCTTTACTGAGAGTAGAGATTCCTTGTTGTACATTCATTTGCCTCCATGACTCTATTGAGAGTCCCGATGAAAACCTTTAAGTTATGTATACTTTAGCACAACTGTATAGTGTCATCAAAGACTAACAACATAGCCACAAGACATCTATGATGTCTCAGGTTTAAGGATTAGTTTGCATCATTTTAATTTATGAATTCTAGTTTGACATGTGAGTAAAGACTTCCATACTAGAATGCATGCATTGGATCCGTTCAGTGTACTTGTTCTCCAACAAGCACCTACACACATATCCAGGTGTGTTGCCACACTCAATGACGTGAGACCTCACCATTCTCTAGATATAGAGATGATACTATGACCAGGAACATATGCATGATTTGGGATCATGATCAATCTCTATGTATGTAATCTCATTACATAGTTCTCATGTCCACTTTTATATTCCTAGGACTGTAGTTGTTTTACTGTAATGATATTTGACCAAATGGTTGAAAACAACTGGTCTTGCCCATGAATAACTTAATAAGTCATTACAAAATATTTCCTTAACATTAATTATCATGTAATTAGTTGGCTTTAAGGGCATACTACTAACAGCAAGTTATGTAGTGCTATACATGCCAACACAAGCTCTACTTGTGTCTTAAATGGAAATGGAGGCGCTGACTTAAAAATTGTGAACCGTGATTAAAAAGTGCCAAATATCCTTTCGATCACATTCCTCAAGGATGCATGGTGAAGATTGAACTATTCATTTTCATTTTGAGGGTCATTACCATGACTTGCAAAATCTTAGAGATGATATCGCACACCTCAAAATGGAGCTAAAAATTGGCATCGATTAGGAAATCCACAATCCACTAGGACATATTTACCTAATTATATATACAATACATATAAAATTAGTATGAAATGTAAATATATATATATATATATATATTACTTACCTTGGGGCACTTTAAGTCCATTCTTCCTTGATAAGGCATCACTTAGCAGCTTTGAATCATGAGTTGAACCCTCCCACCCACTAATAACGTACATGAAGTCCAAATCAAAGTTATAAGCTGCTAATACATTTTGTGATATCTTTCCATGACGATTACGATAGCTACTTACATCGCATCCTCACCATTGCCGGAATATGTGTACCATCAATAGCACCGATGCAATCCTACAATAATTCATATGTAATGATAACCATATGATTAAAAATAAATATAATAATAATTAAAATATTAATATAATTAGGTAATCATCACATATATACCTTGAAATAAGGGTAAAACCTTATGCTTTCCCTTATTTTAGCGGGCACATTCGGTCCTGGTTTAGCCATCAAATCAGATGCTATTGAATTCAAGACCTTCAAAATCTTGTGGAAATTTTCACTAGTAGCGAATTGTGATCGGCCAAATGTATTACGAATTACACAATATCGAGTATTTTTACCGACGATTTGTAGGAATGCTACAAGCATTTCTTCAACACAAATAAATCTTGTATCCTCCAAAAGTGTTTTTTCTCTAAGAATAATGCAAAACTTCCGGAATACATCTGGATGCATTTTATACACTTGTCGAATGATTGTAGGATCATCATTCAATGCTTGATGTATATAGTCATATCTAATGCTAGTAATTCGCCGTTGAGTTAATGGACTTTCAATATGTTCACTACGCAATCTAACTATTCTCTACTCAAGTCAAGTAATATATCTACACATTACAATAAAATAATGAGTCTGGCAAGGCTACGGTATTGTATTTAAAAAATAAACAGATTAATAAGTTAAGAACATATCACCAAAGGCATTCAATTAGTTCAATCAAAACAACCAAAATACTAATCCAAAGTACAACCAAAATAGTTTAATCAAATTACAATAACAATAGTTCAACCAAATTATAACCCAAATAGTTCAACCAAAGTACAACCAAAATAGCACCAACAAAATTATAGTTAAAAAAAAACTCAAGATGATCAAAATACTAAATCATCCTAACTTGAAGTTTATCCAAGATGAGCACTCTTCTAATGACATCTTTAAGAACAAGTCTTTCTTTGCTTTAGTATTAAGCAAATCACCCGCCATGTAACAAGTATTGTCATCCAAATTTGGTATATCTTTTATAACATCCTAAATATTACTCTTTCTATTTTCTCTATTTCATTGAGCTCTCTATCTCTCTCTCTCTCTTTTCTCTATTAGGTTAGATATTCTTTCAAAATTGGCAGAAATAGTCTTAATGCCAATAGAAAGATTGTCTAGAACTTTGGCTTAATAGTCGGTCCCAACTAAGCTAGAATTCCCTTCATACTCAGATCTACTTCGCTTATTGCGGCTTGATTTTCCGGTGGGAACCTCCGAACCTAAAGGAGAATGAGATGGTGGACTACATTGGCGGGGTGATGGAGGCCGGTAGTATGGTTCATAGTGATTTGGTGCTATGAATGCATCATTGGTAGGATCATATGAAAAGTCTTACATCCCAAAATCTCTATTTCCTTCAATCCCATTAGTTGTTGCATCAATATCATCAGCACCCAATGCAATCGAGCCATTGCCAGTAGCAGTTCCACCCCTAACAACAATCTTCAAATCCTCATAATCAACTAGACTCTTTGGGTGTGACTATTAAAGAAAAAATTATTCATTATTAATATATTGCAAATAACATATTGTACTAAACTAGTAAGCTATTAATATATTTAAAAGATTATGAACTAAGCTCACCTTCAAGTAATCTTTCCATACTTCATCACTAGCAATGAACGTCTTTGCAATTGGGTCCCGCCCAAAGCCCAAATTGTTATGCATAAGCATAGACATCTTGTTATATTGCTTCTTAAACCACTTCATTCGGCTCAAGTAATGATTATAAGTTTTTGGGAACCTCATTTTCGTATTAAGACGAGGAAGTATCACTCTTTCTACATTTTTCTTGCTAAGTGACACACTAGCATCACGCAATCTACTATTGATAGCATCCACCAAGATTCATAGTTCTCAGAAACTTTGCCATTTCCTTTGTTATTTCCTTGTTGCGAATCCCCCATTTAAATTACTACTACAACACATGTAAGAAATTTTTTAGTTATTTCACAATATCATACCAAACAAGAAAAGAATGATAATTCTCTGGACCAATTCTTGTTTATATATAAAAGTTGAGTCTTTGCATGTATCATAGTTTAGAGATATCCTAGTTTGATTATTGTTTCGTTACACCGCTAGGATTACAAGAGAACAATGAGATAAAAATGCGATCACACAACAAAAGCGGAACCAAGAAAAACATAGTTCCATCTCTTAGAAGGATCAAAATCGATTTGGAGAACACAATCCCAATTCGTTTTTAGGTAATTGGACCTTCAACATCCTTAAGAAGGGCCATAGTTTTCATAAACAACCAAATCCACTGTTGCGTTGTGTAGCAAATAGACACCAAACATGGCATATAACAAATAGACACCAAACATATACAACAAGGCAAGAAGACACATCATGATTTGAAGGAAGAAGTACCTTGTTCATGAAGAGCTCAATGCAGTCTGTTCATCTTCTCTAACAGACAAAAAAAATATCACGTGAAAAGTCTGATGGGTTAGGATCAGTGGCGGATCCAGGAAATTTCATTCCAGGGGTCAACGTCTAAAGGCTTAAAAAAGTTATACAAAATATACCCATAAAAATGAAATGATAATATTATAAGTAGTTGATCCCAACGTTCTCTTAAAGTAGCGTTCCATAACTGTATTGGTAGAAATAACCAATCAAGCATTAACAATAAAATAAAAAAAACCCCTAACTTATGCAAACTAACCAAATAAAACCCCTAATTTATTCAAACTAACCAAGATATATAATCTAACATAAAAGTATTGTCCTAATTTATTCAAACTAACTAACCAAAACAAAACCCCCTAATTTATTGAAAATAACCAAAGATATAATTTATAACATAAAAGTAAAATTCTAATTTATTCAAACTAACTAACCAAAATAAAACCCCCTAATTTATTGAAAATAACCAATATATAATCTATAACATAAAAGTTTGCATAAAGGGTTACAAAAATGTGATGGAAAACTGCATGGAAAACACAAGATTTTTGAGAGAAGGATTAGAGAAAACAGGGCGGTTTGAGATTGTCTCCACTTGGTCCTTGTCTTGTGGGCTTAAAAATACATTTGTTAATGTTGGGCTCCCAGCCCAAAATTCCCAGGCCCCACTTCGAGCGTTCACTCACTCTGTCTCTCTCCCTCTCTCTCTTCTTCATTTTGGTTTCCCCTTTTCTCAACTGAGAGTGAAGAACTCTCTCTGTTTCTCTGCAAATCCTTCCCCCTCCTCTCCCTCTCTCTCAAAAATTGGTATTGTGTCTTTGTGCTTATCATTTTCCAAGCTCCTTTGTGCCCCACTTTGAGCGCACACAGCCTTGCCCCTTTGGGGCATTTCGTCGAGCAGGTTGCGAGGGTCAACTGGAGGTGCTTCAATGGCGGATTTCAGAGGTTGCAGGGGTCAATTGACCACCCTTGCTCCTTTGTGGATCCGCCCCTAGTTAGGATGAGATTTGTGATAAGATTTTGTATTTATACCTCTCACTAAAAAGTCTCACACAATTCCACATTTAAAAAAATCATTTGAAATAAGCAAGATTTTTAATACCATGAGACTTTTGGTTATTTGTTTAAAGTCTTGATTGAATACCACTAGATTTGGACACTCTCTTTAAAAAATCATAATAGTCTTAATGGAATACCACAAAACTTGTTTAGATTATTTAAAAGTCTTAACTCTTGATTGAATATCACTAGATTTGAACACTCTCTTTAAAAAATCATAATAGTCTTAATGGAATACCACAAAACTTGTTTAGATTATTTAAAAGTCTTAACTCTTGATTGAATACCATTAGATTTGGACACTCTCTTTAAAAAATCATAATAGTCTTAATGGAATACCACAAAACTTGTTTAGATTATTTAAAAGTCTTAACTCAATACCATAAGACTTATTTATCCCAAAATAGTCTTTTAAACTACTCTCAATCCGATGTTTCCCTTCCCAATCCTGTCCCGAGCGCTCGAGTCGAGCACCTCGCCGCTTGTACAATCTTTATTTTAGTCCCAAGTCCCTCTTCCGCCTTTTAACAAACACCTAGTCCGCATAATTATCAACCTCTCTTTCAATGCTAAGGGCTTTTCCCGTGCTTTCCCGCCTACCCATTCCGTCTTCCACAAGTACTCAGACTACGTAATGCTCGTCAGAGAATGATGGCTCAGTTTTAGCTTCTTCTTCTTGTTTTCTTTTTCCCTGTTTAGTAATTTGTATTTTTTTTTTCGCAGGAGTGTTTTGAGCAGAATGAGCTCAACAACTCCATCACCAAAATGCCCAAAATTTGTTCCTGTGGAAGAGAGTACCATCCATTCAATAAGTAAACCTGATGGTATTTACTTATGCTCTTAATTTGTTTATATTTGATTATTTTTTGGGTTTGTTTCTTTCGGCCATTGTGTTTTCTGGTGCAACAGAAAAGCAGTAAGCATGAATTCTTCTATGATGTGATATTGCAGGTATCAGGTTTAGTCTTGTGTCATATAACATTCTGGCGCAGGTATGGCTATGGCATTTACTCCTATGACTTAATTTCCCATTTTCTGCTCAATTCGTTGTGTTATTGTTTGTTCCTTTTGGTACTTGTCATATGAATTTGTATTCGACAATCCGTTGTGTCACACAAAGAAATGAATAATGAGAATAATTATCTTTATTTAACTAAATGGAAGTTACATATAACAAAACAACTGAATTCAGCTCTTCTTTTTAGCTTTCTTCGCCACCCTGTTCCTACATGGTTTACCCTATAAACAAATAACATTTGCTTCACAGTACAAGAGACGTAGGAAAACTGAAAATTTAGAATTTTCTCATTCTGAAGTCAGCTCTTATTTTTATTTTTATTCTATAGCTTTCTATGCCACATGATAATTTTTTTTTGTTCTAATTTTATCAGTAATGGAATGAATGCGAACAAATGTATTGATTGTATGCAATGTTGTGTGTGTGTGGGACATAATTTATATTCTTTTTGGTGATGATTGGGGCTGAAGGCCCAAATGGAAAGAAAATATAGAGCAGGAAAACTTAACTAACTTAACTAATTACACTTCTATATTCAATAATCTCAAAATAATCTTCTGCAAAGGACCCACTAGTGTAGTGGTTTGGAGTATTTACTTTCTCAGGCAAGGTCCTGGGTTCGAGTCCTAGCATCCGTGTAGTATGTGTGAGTTTAATATGCTATCGCCCCTCTCAATAGGAAAGGTCCTAAAAAAAAAAAATTTCTTCCACCAAGTACGAAACATAGATAGGCAGGGGCCTAGTAAACTCATAATAGCCCAAATTATCTTTTCCTTCATATAAATTGTATTGTTGACTTTATTATGTATGTCATACTGCATTTGTTTGAAAAACTTTGATGAATATGTTATTTTCTCATTATTCCCTGTCAAAATGATATGTTTATGTTTTATTGTAAATTTCATTTAATTTTCTTGTCCTTGGTTCTAGTAATTCTCTTATCCTGTCTTACGGCATAATTTGTTTTTGATACGGAAACACCCTACAGATTCCATGTCGGGAATGTGAATGTTAACCGTCGTATGTTGATTTATGTTCTCATATTTTGATCGTTTAAGTTTAACAATTTATGTACGTATTTTTTGTATGTGTAGGTATATGTAAAGAGTTCCTTGTTTCCACACTCTCCATCCCCTTGTTTGAGGTAGAAATCATAACTTAGGTATTTTTTGAATAAGTTGCTTTTTTTTGTTTTGTAAAATCGATATGAATAACTTTCATTATTAGTTTTTTTATTGGCTTGATGTTATAATAATATTGGGTCATAGGGATACATAGCTCAAAATCTTTCCTACTAAGAAACTTAGTCCCATGTATAAGATAGAATTTGGGTATCGTTTTATGTATACAACAACTAGATGTATGTTTGTGCTTGCCCAGATAGTATGTTTGAACACTGCATGTGCCTACTACATGGTTTTTACATTAATTAACTTCATATTGGGTTGACTGGTGATTTGCCCCTTGAACTTTACCTAGCTTTTAATTTACCCCCTATCCTTTTTTTTATAAGAAAATTAAGGATTTGAACTTTTTTCGCCAATTCCCCCCCTCCTCCCTCTTCCTCCTCCTCCTCCTCTTCCCCTTTCCCTCCTCCTTCCATCTCCCCACCCTCCCCCTCTGATCTCTCTGTCACCACCCTCATATCTCTCTCTCTCTCTCTCTCTCTCTCTCCATGTTCTCTCTCCCCAGCTGACACCCATCCCCCAGCCCCATACTCACACGAGATCCACCCCCACGACCACCCCAAGGCCAATGCCACCCATACAACCACCCCCATCCCCATGTGAGATTCATCCCTAGCCCCAGCCTCAGCCGAGACCCATCCCCCAGCCCTTTTCCCCTTGGAGATCCACCCCAAACCAAGACCCATCCCTCCCCTCCCTGGCAGCGGCAACACATCTCTGAATTTAGCTCATGTAGTCAAAGAGGAAGTTCCTGTGGCAACAGAGAATCTGATACCTCTTTCTTTCATATCCTTCAGCTGTAAGTTGTAATTGTTTTAGAGAGAGAAAAAAGGGATAGTTGAAGAGGAGAGAGTAAGACTACTCGTCATCTCAGCCAACAATTCGTCAACCAATTCTCCAATTCCAGACATGGATTTTCCACTGGAGCCAGTGGAAATTGAGCCCAATTTCCCATTTGACACCACAGGAATTTTCTCATAATTCTACTTGAGTTTGAGAATAAGAATAAGTAGCATCCAGGTTGCTGCTCCCACCCCCACCCACAGAACCCATCCTGCAACCCACCTGGAGAGAGAGAGAGAGAGAGAGAGAGATTGATCTTATTACTAGACATACTACACA